>JAVJAQ010004313.1:0-10047 GCA_032362365.1 Zygogramma bicolorata | reverse complement strand
TGTGAACCAATATGATTATATTGATAGATTACTGAAGGAATAAAGCAGAAAGTTGAAAAGTTTGCTACGTATGTCTCGAATGATTCAATCCTGATGACTGAGCGTTCAGTGAAGTTCCTTGGTGTAGTTCCAGTGAGTTACAAGAGATACAATACCAAAAATCTAAGTTCCTATTCATGCAAGTAGTGCCCCCATCATTTCCAGTCTTCTTAATTTGCTTATTGTTTCAGAATAAACTTGGTGTTTTCATTTGAAGCTGAATGAACATGAACATAATAAATAAGCGATTGAGAGCCGACTAATTTTTCTTGTATTCGATCAAGAGGAGGTATTTTTTTTTTCGATCGAAGTTGAAGCTCCAATAATAGGAATCTCTTCATTTCACCCCGATATATCATATAAGACCATATATCGAGTTTTTCAGAAGTCGAAAAACGAAATGTATGGATAATGGATCATGTATGGATAACAATCGAAATATAGCTATTACTACAGCATACTACCTTCTTGCATTTATTGATACATTCATAACTAGAAATGAGGGATCAGAGTTTCAGTGTACAATGTTCGAGTTGAACAATTATCCTAAATAATAATCCGACAAATTGAAAAAGTCCCAACACTATAATTATCGAGGCACTTTCGAGTGTTCGAAATTGAAGAGTCCCTGTTTTTGAAATAGGTCAACTCCCTGATGTACCCCTGCGCCACATTTATCAGTCTGATGCCTTGATGTTCGCCATAATCAAAAAGCAATATTCGAATACACGTTCGCTCCATGTCGATGTTCAACAAAAAGTTCGAATTCATTCACACTAGATTGAAGCTGGCAGTGTTTGATTAAACTAAAACCCCGATTATGCAGCTGTGTGTGTTCGTCGACAGACTTCATATTCTGCCATTGTTTGCACACAATGTCAAATACCTGGTTCTGTCAATGTTTAGTCGGAAGGGTCTGGAAAATTACATTTCACACTGAATAATTATTCGAAAATATCCAGTGAGTCTGAAGTGATACGAATTGATACGATTCTGATTGAGGGGTTCAAAAATCGTTATACATTATTTGTTCATATGATTATGACAATAGATGTGTAGCCTCCAGAATCACATGGGGCATTCTGAATTGAAGCCTTCAACTCATCGGAAGTGAAGGCAACTCGAGTTTTTTTTTCGGTTGAATTATAGAGATGAAAATATTACAAATCACAGAGAGCTGTAACTGAATTTTTGAAATCTTCATATTTGAGCAACATTAGCCACTTTATCCAAAACAAACGAAATTCCTCGATAACTTCCTCAAGACAAGTGGAAAATAACGCAATATTATATAATTTATGAATACCATTATAATGGATCTCCTACTTGGAGATATCGCCATCAAAAAGACAAAACTTTTTTGACAGATGAACAGATTGATGATGAAAAAAAAATCCTAACTTGGTCTATTATAAATTCACGAAAAAGGTCATTTCTCGATAGTTTGCTAAGCGTTAGCCAAGGAAATATTGAAGAATATTATCAGAAAGAAGTTGTTTCGGATACTTTTTCATTCCATTCACCATGTTCGATGATGGTATTGGGATTATTATAAAATACCCATCCTTCTGTTAGTAATTCAATTATTATATTTCACTAATATACAAGGTAATTCACGGTGGATGGCACATTAGACGTTTCTGGTGAACAAAACAACGGATCACTTCAAAAATTCAATGGACGGCATATTTGGATACTATCTACCCAACTGAAATATTTTTGAAAATGCGGTGTTGCCGCTTCTATTAGAAAGTAGAAGCAACTTTGATTTTTCAAATGGAGCACCCTGTATATAAAATTACTTTTGAATCTACAACAATAACCCGACAGTTTTTTTTGATATTTCCCAAAACCTGATGCCTACTTGGAGGCTTTCCACACTTCGGTCTTATGTCCGTTAATCCAATACAGGGCGATGAAGAAGTACAGTTTTTCCAATCGCTTCAAGGAGTGACTGAAACTTGATTATTTCAAATGGATATTATTGAACATTCAGGAAGCTGTTGAAATTTAGTTCTTTCTTTGTATATCATGGGTATACCTATATATATATATACCTATATATATATATATATATATATATATATATATATTTGTGAAAATTTAAAAAACCACGGAAAAACTTGAAAGTGAAAATATTGATATGGATAGTCATAAAAAATGGAATATTTCAAAATTTGTTCGCATCGCTGGTCATTCACTTCTAAGCACATGCGGGTGTTAACTGCTTAGGTAGTGGCAAATCTGATTTCATTGGGATCCATATCTTCAAAGGTTGGAGTTACCCTTTCTTACAATTGATCTCTAGAACGCACAGGTGTTTTGTCAACTTTTTCTTCGAACATTTCCCACTGATACAAATCTCATGAATTAAGATTGGGTGATAACGCTGGCCAATTCCATGGTCTCAAGCGCGTTAGCCACCAATCGTCAGAAAGTCTATCCAGTTCAGCGTTTTTTTATATACAGATTCACACGGAAGGGTAGCCCTGTGATGCTCGAAGAACAACGCGTGAATCAAGGGACAGGAGGTACGAATTAACAATCACTTTGAAATTTTGAGTTTTGTAAGCCTCAGGAAAAAAACTCTCTTGGCAAGGAGTTCCAAAGCTCAGCTGTTCTATTGAAAGAAGATCTCTGAAAAAGAGAGGTTCGAGAGGTCTCCGAGTTCACAACAAAGGGGTGGGAATTCTGTACTCAGTCATCCGTGTAGATATTGCCAAGCGTGGAACGACTGATAACAATTCAGTAGAACACCGACCATGAAAATATCTACAGAGAAGAAGTCTCCAACCCTTCTACCATGCTTCAATGAAGTGAGCGAGTCTGTGGGCGAAGAATCACCAAAAAGACGGATTGCCTTTCTCTGAACAAGACAGGTCGTATCTGAGACTTGTAGATCATTTTGAGCTGACGAGAACTGAAGTATTTCTTCGCACGAAATAGAAATCAAAGTTTCTGGGAAGCACCTTTAGCGATCGATCTCACATGGTTTTCTCATGAGAGATCATCACTGATCGAATTCCTTACAGCTAGATACTTGACTTTGTACGAATAGTTACTCCTGACATCTGCATACTAGATGATGATAGATCGACTTTTCTTGAGAAGAGACATGCCTGGGTTTTCGTAGCATTAATTTTCACCAAGTTCATGTTACCCCATTCTATTATTTTTATCAAGTCATCGTAAATTTAATCGACGTGAATGTTCCTTTGAATTTTTATTTTCGAGCTAGTATGGGGACTCTGGGAGATAAACTAGTATGAAGAGTACTGTCGTCCGCAAAACTATATACTGAACAAGATGTTTTCTCAAGCAAATCATTGATATGAAGCAGAAACAAAGTGGGCGTCAGAACTGAACCCTGTGAAATATCTGCATTAATTGGGAGAATATCAGATGATACTCCATCAACAACCACATATAAAGACCTATCATACAAGAAACTCTTCAACGAAGCATACAACTGAGAAGGCAAACCATAAGACGGCAGTTTAGAAAGGAGACCCCGATGCCAAACTCAATCAAACAGTGCAAAAGCTATCGTTTCTTCGAATTTTTCGATTGAATTCTGCCATATATAAGAAACATAAGCCAATAAGTCACTGATTAATCTTTGATGACGAAATCCGTACCTATTGTCGATCATTAATTATTCCTGATTCCTCTAGATATTTGATAAACTTCATATCGATTGATTTTTCCATGCACCAAGCATTTTCCCTTTTTTAGGAACTGGATGAACTCTTGCTGTCCTCCAGGACTTAGGAAAAACCCCAAGTTGTATAAAAGGTTACATATTCGCAAATTACTGGTGTCAATTCGGGGGCACATGCTTCCAGGACAATTGCTGGGATTCCATCAGATCCGCAAGCTTTATTCGTCTTCAGGTCTATTGAAATATTTCATATAATTTGTTGGTGAAAATTCATCCCAATCATAATATGATTATCGACAGGCGTGATATTAGGTGGATCTTTTTTCGATGAGTCCAGAGAAGAATTCCCAGCAAACATATTCGCAAATATATTTGCTTTTTGTTGAGCAGTGGTGGTTTGTGATCCATCTTCTTTGGCTGAAGGGGGAAATGAACTGAAAGTGAAATTTCTGGCGACAGCTTTAACAAATGACCAAAACGAACGAGAACCGTTTCGGCATTCAACAAGTTTTGGACGATTTTTATGTGCTTCTTCAACAGCTTCAATTATTTATTTCTTGCGTTAACATACTCAAATCTCATCTCCAAACTGGGAGAGCTTCACATTGAGATGTGAATTCAAATAATTTTGTGAGAAATAATATTACAAAATATCTAGCCTGAAACATGTCCCTGATCTGGGGTCAGTAGTAGCCTCGGCATCTATTTCATCATCTGATAACTGGGCGCTGGTTGGTGTACGATGAGGGTACCACTTCGTGTAGTATGGAGGTAGGAATGATCCATAGGCAGCACTGCTGTTGAAACTGTGTCAGTAGATCGTGAACCACCAAACAGACTGAGTGTAGTCCAATGACAGGATGGAGATTTTCAGCAGGATTCTTGGAACACCCGATTAAAGACTGGGTACAACCTATCAATAGGATCTTTCCAGGATACTACCAGTGGAAGAAGAATGTTATACTTGTAACACAAAGCGTGGCACAAAGTCCACAGGTATTTTTCTTCAACCATTTCAACCAAAAAAAAAAATTACAGAAAAAATTACACATATATTTTTTTTATAAGGACATTGGAACAATTTTCTTGTAAATTTTTAGTACAGACAATTTATTTCCTAATCGCCTTCTAGATTGATAAATGCAGCATTCGAAATATCACTTACCTTTTCAAAAAGGGTATTAACACCTATATACAAGGTGGCCGTTCACAAGGTGGAACAAGTGTCTGGATAGACAAAACCATTTTTCCAAATCGAAAGAAACAGAAGGACGTTTACAGTGATTTTCCATGAAGTCTTAATGGTCGGTGCAGCTTTCAATTGGGGATTCTCCATACAAATCGCCATAACAGCATAACGAAATCAAAATTTCAAAACTCCTCAGAAGCTTACCACGCGATACTTCAACTTTCAGAACGTAAAAGGGCGTCCTTCTCCCGCTTCATTCCAATGTATCTCCCCATGAGGAAGAATCATCAGTATTGCCACTCAATACGAAAAAGCCTGCAGTTCAATGCCAAAAGCCAATCAACGTCAAGCAAATTGAGAGGGGCACTACCGATTAGCGCACCTGTACTGTGCGTGGATGATCTGGGGCCTGTTTTATGAAATTACAAGTCTTGTAGCTACTAGAGAAAGACAATGCAGGTACAGGTAAAAAACGAGTAAAAAACAATTATTAATCATCGTCTTTCTCTGTGTTTCTCTTGTAGCTACAAGACTTGTACGTTCTTGAAATAGGCCTCTGGGTGACGGCTGTCGCTATCATCCTGACCTTTTCGACGTTGACTTCTGCCCGTCAGGAATGTAAACAAGTCCACCGGAGTCGAGAACAAAAACTGACCAAAATGAACTATGAATAAATATCAAATTGTGATTATCTCTCAACACCCATTCTTCACATCACATATGGTTATCTTTTTTTTTAAAGTATGTTTTGATTTTCTATTTAAAGGAACCAGGTAAAATATTGAGGAAATTTCTTAGACAAGCATATCTATTTGTATTAAATCATGGAAAAAAAGGTGTTATGACTGAAAATATTGAATAACTTATACAGGGTGAGATAAAAGTACAGTAGGTAAATTTATCGACATTTTGTTACCAAGGTTGATCATTCTTATTTAGCTGGAGTGAATTTTAACTGCTACACTGTAATAGGAAAGGTTTTTGAAATATGCGTTAATGAAAAATATAATATAAATACATTTCAGATCATATCGAAACAACGGCATAGATTTTATCCTTGAAGGTCGACCGAAGTGCATTACATAATTTTTTTTAGATATGTATATAATTCATTACATAGGAGAAAACATGTCGAAGCAGTTTCATTCGACTTGACGAAAGCGTTTGATGCTATCACCCCAGGAATAATAGGAATTGAATTAAATTCTTTAGGATGTAGAAAAAAATTCCTATCTTGGTTGATATCTTATAAACGTGACAGAAAAATGTTCGTGAAAGTTAACGACAATCGTTCGGATCAGTATGACATGAACTTGGTGGTTCCCCAGGGGTCGATCCTAGGAACACTAATTTCTTTACTTTTCATCAATGACCTTTCTGTTCGTATAAGAATAGAGTATGTAGCTCTTTATGCTGTTGACACAACCTTGGCAACTGACGGAAGCAGCCCTTGAGAAAATGCGAGGTAATTTGGATAAGTTAGCAGTAGAATTTACGGATTTGGTGCAAAAAGAACTCTTTGATAGTTAACTACGGAAAAATAATTTGCATGCAGTGTTATTATATATATATTAAATGCAAAAAAATATCCAGGTGAAAGTATTGAATAATACAGTTGATCTTTCTTAAAGAGCGAAATTCCTTGGAACCTTTTAGAATGCAAATATATGACTTGGAGTAAAAATATGAAAGCTATTTGTAGAAAGATAAAACACTGGTAATTATGCTATTCTACAACTTGAAAACTGTTTCAACACAGCTTCTTAATATATATTATGCTTTGATAAATAATGATATTTCCTATAACATCAGCATATTTCGGGGAAGAATATTGAGAATTCCTTGAAAATAATATTATTCATCGAATAATTATATTGGGTTTCAAAATAATAGAACGTTCATGCCCCATTTTCGTATACAAGGCTCGAATTAGTTTGGAGAGGACATAGATTCTGAGAATAATGAAGGTAAATTCACGCTTGGCTCCTAGAAAGAACATATAGAACAGTCGATATTCCAGAACATATATGAAATGAGTCCGACGCCCATTTTCCCAGGCAAGCCGGGTTCACCGAATAAATGGTTGACATAACTTTTTCTCTATACCAAAGGCTTGGGTGTTGCAATGTTGTAAACATGATGGCTCGAGTGGCGCGAATGGATAAGTGAATTTTCGGGGCGGAAAAGTTGATGGAGTTTTTTTTTTTCGATTTTTCATTTATTTGACCATGGAAGGAACTGATTGCAATAGAAATTTATGAATTCCAGGAACCGTTGAGAATAACGGCTTTAGTGTACAGCGTGGCCTTCAAATTTTCCAAAGATGAAAAAGTTGCAGAAACTCTTCCTATTATTTCAGGCAATGAACAGTCTACATAAAATGCCTTCAGTTTTGGAATCATTTTTTCATTAAAAAGTCGAGATCTCTATATTCATTTTTCTCTCTTCTCTCCTTCTCTTCTGCACTCAGGCATTATAATGAATATACTCTAGTCGAAACGAAATTATTGATTAACCTCAAAAATCTTAAAAAAATAGCTGGATTCGTTGCAACTCGTTAAAAAACCTATTTCCCTATAGCACACTAACCTTTTATGGAAATATCACCGAATTTTATTCTATTACAAGCCAATGAATTCAGTAATAATGCTAAAACCGATTAACTACCTGCTTATATTCGCCAAAGAATATCCCTATTCATTAGCGTTTTGATTGTACCCTTTCTCTTTCATGTAGGCGAAGCTATCAGAGAGGCGTGTCAGTTGAAAATATTTCCAAAGCTGCAGAAACAAACAGATCGACAACATATTTTCAGACACTTCAGAATTCAAGCAAAATAAAAGGGCTTTCATCAGTTTCTTTGCACCAGAAGAAGAATACTCGTACTTTTTTTCCAACGATTGCGTTCTCACCGGAGTTTCTCTGGAAAGAGTTCGAAGACAAATGGTGAAGTAGTTTCTGAATCTGGAAGAGGTATAGTGTTACACATTGTGATTTCCCCATGAAGGATAAGGATACCCCAGTCAATAATTCATCAGCACCACTGTTTCCGGTAGTCGATGATCTCATTGATCAGTATCCCTCTTTTGTCGACTAGGTCGAGCCGGTACACGCGAAACATGTACCTTCTTCTTGATGAGAATGCAGGGCAGTCACATGGAATATGCTTTCATATTTCTATTCCCAGCTCCTACAGAGAGCCGAGTCAGTATCCTCCATTCTGAAAAGAGAATAAAGTGTTGTGAGCTGGCAGTGTCATGTCAAAACAACGTATGTTTATCGAAGGTTCTTCTTCGACATTGACAGGTATTTCTGGGCTCTTTTTTTATCGAGGTAGCTCAATTGCCCTCGAGAGATTTCACAATTGATATTTTCATCCCACTGAAATTAGAATGGAAGTAGTCACTGATGGTGGACTAGTTTATGATGAGATCAAGGCAGCTGAAATACGCATGATGACAAAAGATTCGCAGAGAATGATTCGGAGGGGAAGGACTAGAGTAATATTGAATGAGGGTTGATATGACTTTGAGATGAATTTCTCATTCTTTTTCCATCAGAACAGGAAGTTATTGAAAACTGGATTTTCGATCGACACACAGTGAACAGTCATGTAGGAATCCAATCGCAATTTTGTAATTTGGTAGAAAAATATTGGGTTTCAAGAGGAAGAAGAACGGAAGAAGATTCGTAACAGAATTTGCAGTATGCAAAAGTTTCACGAAGAAATTTGTCGATGTTTCTCTTGCACTAGTCCCTAAGGAAAGAACAATATAACAGCAGCATTCTGAGTAGGTGATATTGATCTTGCTGAATCCTAATCCGTGAAGAAGGTTTGTAGCGACGAAAGGAAGAGTACCAGTAATTTTTACAGACAATATTACTAACATGATTTATGTGAATAATTTGCCTAGGAAAGTGAACTTGAACCAAATCGCTGGATTTTCTTCCGTTGATGAGAAGAAATGGATTCTCGATAATAAGGATGGTGGAAAAAAAATTGGCAGAGGTGAAGCAACTGTAAAGTTTCAAGAAATGATAATCATTTTGTGATACTGTGGAGTTGTGATCAACTGACGTTTCAGAGGATGAACATGACCTACTCCCACTCAGCCCTCTATTATTCATCCAAGATCTGCCCAATAAGAAAAATTTCGATTTTGGCGAAATTGACAGACATTCATCAGCCGTTGAAGAATCGGAGACAGTCTCAGAATACGTTTTAGGAAGGAATACCTAGCGGAACTATTGCACACTGCTCACAAAAAAACACAAGATTTGAAGATTGAAGCCCCTGGAGAGTCATTCCTAGCAACGATGGAAAAGAAAGAGCAGTTCGAGTGAAGACACAACAGGGAACTTTCCTTCGACCTCTACAGAGACTTCTTCCACTAGAAATCAATACAAAAGAACATGCTTAGTTGTTCGATTCAAAAAACTCAGCTTCACGGAATTCCGAAGCTGGAGTTCTGTGAAACAGAGGATATCGTGGCAACGAGGTGGGATCGTGTTGTTGATGCACCGAAGCCTTACGGTTTCATATGATCCTTCAATGGCATTGCAATGCATGCAAAATCTTCAGTCAGTTCAGTACGTTGAAAAGTATCCCTTATTATATCGTTCTTTATCACATACATCACAATAATAATAACTGTAACCCACCTATCCATGATCTTGAAGGGATTCAGTAGCACCAGTATGAAGGACAGAGCATGGGATCGTAAATATCTGCAACGAACTCGAAAATTGGTAAATACACCTATCAAGAATTCCTTTCAAACATTCATAATTTTTTCAAAATATTAATATTTTCACAATCAGAATCCAAGCTAGTGATGGAAATTTGATATGCCACCATTCCACTATTGAACATGGTGGTTAGTAGTTCGGGTGAGTGTTCACGCCATGTTTCATGAGGGCATACATTCGAAACGAGCACATCAAATCCCTGGAGAACTAATCATCAAGGAAAAATTCCTTCAGGTCGGTCTCAACCTACCTGCACAGTTGGTTGATAGGCGAATACGAGTGCCAGAATTGATTTTCAATTATAAGAACGGGTACATGTATAGACCATATTAGGACTAATTGGCGTATAGTCAGTACAACGTATTTTTCACTATCAACTCGAAGTAAATGGTCTTCCATCATTGAAAAT
>JAVJAQ010004312.1:383661-472646 GCA_032362365.1 Zygogramma bicolorata | reverse complement strand
ATATTTTTATCAGAGTCTGCAAATCACACTTTACGATTGCTGAAACAATAAAGTTTATGGTGGAATTACAACTGTGAATATCTATGTGAATGGAATCCCCAAACCAATGTTTCTCAATCCATCCAACATACGAATAAATGGTGGTAAAACCATAAAACGTGGTCTTTTTTTATCCAGTAGAGTATCCCGAAACTTGGGAGAACAGAACATTTTCATAGGAGAAATGTTCCCAAACACGTTCAAGTTTTTCATTTTTCACAGGTGACACCGGTCCGAGATTCGGTAAAAGACATGTTCAGATGATTACCTACTTCCTCCTCATGTTCACCTCTTTCTGCGTGAGAGTCAATATGTCTGTTGCGATTGTAGCGATGACAGATCCAACGGCTAGTATAAACAAAGATATCCCGGTGAGTACCTACTATCTGTCGAAAAATCAAGCAAAGTTGAACGAACCGAACGAATTTACTATTTCCGGGGATTCATGATTCACAAGAAAAACCTTCAACTGAATTCTTAACTTGGCAGTTCGGCTGAATGGGTACCAATATACTGAAACTACAAGCTTGTGATTGTTTCTTTGTACAATTCCTTCTTCATTCTAGGCACTCTCTGATTTTTTGAAAGTTATAATTGTTAATTGTTATAATGTAGTGAGTTTCAAGTACTCAAGTTCTGTTTGTGGGCCAAAAATAGTCAATCATACTAATTTTTTTGCGTAACAGAGTAAAGGGGAAAATGCATTGATTTTCATTCAACTGCGAAAAACATCTCTTTTGGCAATCAGAATAGTTTAATTAGTTCAATTCATTTACTTGGAGAGAAAAAGTCAAAAATCACTTGTTCAATATTTTTATGAGGCGCTGTTAAATTCTCCACGTGAAAAAGAATTAGAATGGGTTTAATCTGAGTCTCGTCAGCATCAATGATTGCCCATTCTAGGATTGATTGATGGGAATATAATAATTTTCTAGGTGCAGGATGGCTGGCATCGCGATATGGCCCAAAATGGTACCTTATCGGTACAATGGGGGTTACTTCTCTTGCGGGAATTCTTCTTCCATCGTTGGCGGCAATTTTTGGCTCTAAAGGAGTTATGTTGTGTAGAGCAGTACAGGGATTCTGCCAAGGGTTTGTTTTTCCTTCAGTGCATGCTCTTCTAGAAAAATGGGTTCCATCAATGGAACGAAGCCGATTGGGAACATTTGTTTATATAGGTAAATAAAACCGTTCATTCATGCAGAACAAGAAGATAAACTGACACTGGAATACAACATCAGCCCAGGATATATATATATATAAAAAACTTTTATTGAGAGCACTTACTCCCCCATCAATACCTGCGATATGTCATATTCATCTCTCGCAAATAAAAAATTTTCACTTCTTTGTATGGAACTTTGTACTCCTAGATAATTCAATGTTCCTTCTCTAGAGCAGAAACATAAAATCATTCAAAATGACATTGTGTTCATACCATTAAAAATGGTACGTTCTATGTTTAAGGCACTTTAGCATGAAACACGTTTGGGTAACTCGAGGTTTTGTCCTGTAATACACATCATACATATTTCAAACGGATAATTCTGATGGAAAAGATCCCATGAGCTCTTTTCACCTAATTATGTTGCCATGGATACATACAAATTGAATTATTTCGATTTTGATGTTTCAAATATTTAATATTTCAAAATATCATCATTTGGTTGTAATACTATCTAGAATATCAATGAATTTATGGAATGAATTATACCAAAAATAACCGTGTACAGTAGAGAATTTGTATGGAAAGCTTTTATGGACTTTTGCAATGGTAGAATGTATCATTAAGATAGAAATCGGGTAGCCGATAAATTGGCGTCAATTTTGAATTATTGGCCTGTGAACATGAGAACAAAAGATGCTACAGAGTTCAAATGAGCTACGGTGAAAACCGTAACAGGATAAATTGGTTTTGCTCTTCATTTTCTTCAATGATTACCAAAAATTTTCTTACGAATAACTCTCGAACATTTATAAATGCTCAAAAATTTATAGCAACTTTCTCAAGCTTGTTGCCCAGGAAACAACAATCTTATAAAAAAAATTCGAACAATTATAATTATCCATGTCTTTGTGTCATAACTATTGATAATTGTCATTTCGTTAAAAAATTCGCATGACAGGCTCCTAGGTGTTCACAGTGTCTACTATATACAATCCAAATAGACTTTTAGGGTGAAAATGAACACAGTAGTTTACAACGACGCCTACATTATGTTATGTTTGCATATTTTGGTTGCAACTGCCCTGCTGAACACTCAACTATAACCCGTGAAGAACGATTCTATATAGAAAACAGTTTGGGTTCACACGAATCAACCAAAGTGAGTTCATAATTGGTTCATTACATTATTTCTTGCTAATTCAAGAAATGTTTTCATTTCATTATTATTTGTTTGTTCTGGTGAATGTTTGATTTTGCCCTACCAATTTCTGATTATTTTTGAACCCAGACAACAACAATATTATTGTTATAACATTTCACCGAGTTATGATTTTTCTCGATACCAATTTCACATGTTCAGCATATACTCAGCTTATGGTTTTTCTAGAAGTTCTATGCATATGCGTATTATCAAATGGATTTTCACTAGAATATATATATGTATATACTACCGACCTCCATTCATATGTTCCTTAATGGAAAATATTGTTACTCTATGCAGTAATTTCTATAAAAACTACATATGCGCAAGTAATGCCATTGGATACAAGAAAGATATTCTGAAATTAGCCTGTTTCAGTGGAAATGAAAGTTAAACTTGAAATAATTTACGGAAAAAAGTATGCTGGGGGTATGCTGGGAATGTAATTTTTTTAATATTTCCCAATGTACGTTATAAGCACATGATTTAAGAAATATCTGAATAATATTATCTATAGTCTATGCTGAACAAATACTTTTTTCGATATTCTCCAACGCATATGCTATGCACGTTCCTTGTTTATTCTAGCAAGGGTATCATTCGGTTATGATGTGGACATCCAAAAAAGCCATTCTACAGAAAACGCATATAATATGTTAACTAGGTTCGATTTCCAGAAGTTTTCGAGATGTCTACTACTTACTATATATTCTTATACTATTATTCTATGGTAGAATGAAATTTGTGGAATTGATTTGCTAATGGTATTCAGTATTTTACAGAGAATTCCAACACCTTGGATCAAAATTATGACGTCTCCGCCAGTTTGGACTCTTACGCAGTGTGGTTTTGTGTGGGGTTATTGGACACTGCAGACCCAAACGCCCCTTTACATGAGTGGTGTTATGCACTTTGACCTAAAATCTGTAAGTGAAAATTCAACATAATTATCCTCCATCAATCCAGAATTTCTGAATAAACCTGGTCACCAAGAAATGCATAACGTTCTCAAGAACTGACTAAGAAATGGTTCGAGCATTTTTTTTTTAATTTTTTTCAATTGAAAATGCATCATTTATTTCTTGAATACCATTTCATGATTGTATAAGACGATTTATTGAGGTTGTTGTGATGGTATTTCTATTCTATCATTGTTGATTGTAATGTGATTTCAGGAATGAGAAATCTCTTGCAAAAGGGATGAAAGTCATTGATCGGACTGGAGTTATGGTTGGATTATCATCAGTAAATTATCAATCAATTTTATGAAATTGAAAGGGGAAATATTTTGGAGTACTAACCAGAACTGCTGAATCAATCTGAAATTCACGTATTTTTCAGAATAGTGCTTTGTCTTCCTTGCCGTACCTGGTTCAAATTGGAACAGGACCACTCTTCAGCTGTACATCTGATGCACTGATAAATAAAGGGATTTGTTCCATCGCAACAACAAGAAATTTCATGAATTTTTTCGGTGAATAGGAAATTTGATTCTATCCCAAATTAGAAGCAATCTACACTACCCGTTTTTACAGTCTATGTTGTATAAAGAATTAATATTCCTTCAGTTTCAATTGTGGTGTAGTGAATATTGCTTTTCAAGTTTCATATGGAAATATTGTCTGAAAACTATACTGAACCATAAATTGATTTTTAGGATTGTTTGTGCCAGGGATAGCTCTAACCATAGTTGCGAATGTTCGAATAGATCAACCTGGATGGGCAGTTGCCCTACTTGTTTCAGCTGTTGCCTTCAACAGCGCGTGTATGAGTGGTTTCATTGTGAACCACATGGATCTCTCTCCCAACCACGCTGGTATTTTGATGGGAATCTCAAATGCAATATCGCACTGCTGTGCAATCATTGCGCTAATCTTTGCCCAGTACGTGGTGACTGATGAGGTTGGTACAAATGAAAATTTATCGATTTCTAGGCATCGAAATATCGGAAATCAAGTTTCAGTTGTCTAATTGAGCTGGTCGATGGAAAGGCACATTTGAATCAAATACTGGTACAGCTTATCCAATCCATCTTGGCACAGAACCAATAACGTATATGCCCGACAATATCTGTGAAGTTTACTGAGAAAATAACTATTATATGTGTTCACCGAGTTGAAATTCATTTCTAGAAGGTGGTTTTTCTTTCGTCGTGGTGTACACTACCAGTGTGCAACTGGAAAAGTAACTGAGTTTGTGCCAAGATGGATTGGATAAGCTGTACAGTTCCTCATTAACGTGTTTCCCTACACTAGCTCACTGAAGAAGGCAGGCCTGCTCCTAGTTCGTACCGTCAAAAATTTGATTTGCGCTTGTGCTTCCAAAGATATTTGGAACAGTTTTTGTCACAAAGATGTTTCTATAGTGTGAGGGGGCATTTGGAAACGAACTGGTGCGGTGTTTAAATTTCAACTACTATTTATTTTTTTGTAGGCTCAGCTTCAAGTATCTACAATTCCAATGGGCATTTTAATACATTGTAGAATGTTCCGATGAAAAAAAAACTAATAAATGCTTTTATTGAGAACTGAACATGAGTACTCAAACTCAACCCCTTTTCAAAAAACTAATAAAAAAAATCATTATGGTTAAGTCATGATTGGAAGGAATCGGTACTTTGAGTAACGAAGATTCAGTAAAATGAAAAGAGATGTTGATGAAATGAACTATCTTTTTTGCTCGAAAGAATTCGATAACATAAATAATGAAAATATGAATATTCTTCTTTCGACAAACTTATAGTATTTCAGCCATCCTACGCTAGTGAAAACTGCCCCTTGCGAATGAGTAAAACACAAAACTAGAACATATTGTTAACACAAACAACAATCAAATTTGGCTTTTAAAACATCAACGACACACATGAGTAATTTTATTAAAATCGATTGGTTTCATTTTTCATGTATTTGTGGACAATTTCCAAAATACAAATTGCTTGCTGTATTTACGTCCTTTCCATTCAAAAGAAAGCATTTATCTCAAGCGTAGTAATATTTCGAGCCAGGCTAGTATTAAGGCCGTTTTACATTACTGCAATTGATTATATACCGTCCATCTATCACCTACAGTAATAATCTGAAGAAGACGAATGACCAATTCTGTCAATAGCAACAGGTTATGTTGTTTTAGATATTTTCAGAAATACTCGATTATACCAATTTATACCAACTCACTTTTCCGTTTGCTAGCATCGATCGATACGATTAAACTTTCAAATGATTCAATCATGATTTTTGACAGCAATGGCTGCTAATCTGATGATCTGAAATCCGGTAATAGTCTAATGATCACACCGAAAATAGCATCAGCTGATCATCTTATTGAGTTGGCGTTTGCTAAGAGAAAAAATTGCGTATTGCACGAAAAAAAATTGCCTGGATGTAGAGCGGCCATTTAAGGTCAGACAGTTATTAATGATAATAATGTGTTCATCTATTTACATCAGGAACTTTTCTGAAGTATGTCGAATATGAAATATAAGTAAATTCGACATTGTTTCTGGAAAGTACCTATTGAATTTTTTTCAGGGAAATATAAATCAATGGAAAATCATGTTCTATTTTGCTGCCGGTTTCTACATGTCAGTGACAATATTATTCTTCATTTCTGGTTCTGGAACCAGGCAACTATGGAATGATGAAGAGCAAGGCAATTCCAATGAACAAAAAACAAAAAAGGACCGGATGATAATTGCATTATCCAATCTTGCTTTAATTAAAAACGAAGGAGGAGCAATTGATAAAGAATAGCACACGTGCAATAAAGTGTCAGTCGACCCCTATTCGCAATTAACAGAATTTTGAAGATAAGATATTAGTAATCTTCTGAAGATGATTGCGGATACCATTTATCGAAAAGTCCTCACTAACTCAACTCCAAACTCGGTACATTTGTTCCCTATTGTCTTGATATTATCCTTTCATTTCTTTCGAAATTGATAATCTTTACATTTAGTATTTCATATTTATTTTTATATTCGTTTCCGCTCATTAAATTCTTTTTCCAATAACTTTTTTTTATCTGGCGGCTTTCATTTTTATCTCAGTTAGATTTGTTTTGTTTTTATTATCCAAAACATTATGTCGTTTGATTTTTATAATTGCGTAGTGTATTTAATATATTTCTACCAATTTATGAGTTTCATTGATTAGTTTCATTCTATAGTGTAGCTGCTGAAAAGATAGAATGATCACGTGAAAGTCACGCACTCTTTGAATGATCCTCTCCCCAATGATACAAGTCCGATTAACACCACTCAACAAAAACGTCGCCGCGTCGTTCTCCCATCAACTCTTGGGATGCTTTTTTATAAGTGTTCATTATTACACCTTTTTCCTCTACAGTTGAATATATATATTTTTTTCTTGGGGGTGAAAGAGGTGTTTCCATCCATATTATTTAATTAAGGTAACACACGTGAATACAAAGCACAAATGAGTACAGTACAGTGTAAACAGTTCTACATTTATTTCAGTTTGGAAGGCGTGGCTATGCAGGCATTCACTGTTCACGCGTCCTTGAATTCTATCTTTTGAACGGCCCGACTATAATAAGTTTTTGACAGGCCAGAGTAAATTAATACATATGAAAGTTCGAACCAATATCTCAGGATGATATTTATTGTTTTAGGATATAATGAAAAAATGTAGTTTCGAATTTTCAAAACTTGTATGATTCTTTTTTTTGTGAGAAAGCGAATTCTTCAGTGACTTGTCTTTGTCGAATGTTCGAAGCCAACAGTTTTGGAAATCTGAATAGGATTCCATGCAATATACAATTATTACATCTGATCTGAAAATGTGTTCTGAGAATACCTGAAAAATTCAACTCCGAAATTATATAAAATTTTTATTATGGACGTAATGTATGTGGTATATATAATACAATTTCCCGTTTCTCTGAAGCACATGCACCTATTTCCAATATTGTTCTCCTAGATAATCGATATGATTCGTTCAATAATCAAAACGACTCTCAAGGGCATGTTAGTGCATATATAAATATATAAAACGTTGGAAATTCAATGAAGGAAGAACATCTGGAATAAAATCCCAAGAAACAAGAGGTTCTGTGAATACATTTATTTCATTTTGTGAGTGCAAAATTCCGAGATATATAGATAGATGAAAGTGATGCATTTCATTTGTATTGAAGAATTGTTCAATCGTACAAATCCAACAAACTAATGTTTGATCAAATTGTGTTTGTTTCCTTACATACATATGAAAAATTGGATATGTCTCAAAGAGATATTACAATGTGCTGCCTAATAATAATAATACAATATTAATGTGCGGGTATATATCTCTGGCTCAGGGCTCAGGGCGTGAGTTGATTATTATAGTTAATAATTATATTAAGGAGTAGCAGAAGTGCACAAGTGGGACAGAATTTTCTTTCATTATTTATCTTTCACCAGCATTCACCTTCAAATTATCAGGAAGATAGGCAAGTTAAGTAAAAGGTTGATTTCTTGTCGAATATGCGTGTCTATCTGATGACTTACTGAGGTTGCTACGATTTTCATTTATTTGTATAGAAATCTTCTAAATGTTTAGGTTGACCAATGTAAGAATTCAGGACTCTTCGAAATGGTCTCCATCTACGTGATTCTATAAAAACCAGTCTAATATTCCATCTATGTTTTTTTGTTGAAGTGATAGAAGTGATGGAAATTCCTTTTTATGAACAACAATACTGGTATCATCTGCTAACAGGTTGAAAGAAATTGTGGGAAAGCCTTTAACTATATCATTAGTAATTGAATTGAACTGGCCGATACTTGATGAAAAGCCATATCAACAAAAATATATTACAGTTTCCTGTATGATTTCCACTTACAATGGGTTTACAAAACCGCGACACGTGTTTCGCTATTACAATAGCTTCTTCAAGCAAGATAGATAAATCACTATTCTATAATACGCTATTTATATACAAGTAGTTCGAACGTCTCTTACAATAAAGGTCCGACTTAGGTCCGATATTCGACCCAAATACTAATTAGTTACATACGAAGATTATTCCTAGAAATAGAATCATTGGCCGGGAACATATTCAACAATGGGGAGTTATTTAATTCCACCTGATCATTCAATAAATATTCTGAATTTTTCCCTCTATTGATTTCCAAGCTTTCTAGAAGGTTAAGTTTCCAACCTTTCTGCTCAAAATGCCTTATCTTGAACTCGTGGTTGAACTCATGACCTTCCAGAATGAGGTGACTTGCATAAGTAGAATTTGTTTTTCCATTCAAAGAACCAGCTCTGTGTTCTCTTAGGCGAGTGTTGAAAGATCTTTCCGTTTGGCCTACGTAGTACATCGGACATGACCCACATATGTTAATTCATAAATTCCTGATCTTTGTGACAATTCATTTTTGACTTTATTATTTTTGATATATATCCCCAATTTATTATTAGTTCGAAAAGCTGTATTAATATCATTATTTTTCAAGAATCTAGAAATATTTACGCTTGGTTGGCCTATATAAGTTATGGTTCTGTATGTATCCGGCTCGGTATTGACTACTGGATACACCAACTTGAGGGCTTGACTATGTAATTTCTTCCTCACAAGTGAGTCTATTAACTGACCCTCATATCCATTGTTAATCGCAATCTGTTTTATTATATTGAGTTCATTAACATAATTCACATCAGATAAAGGGACATTCAACAGTCTATGAATCATACTATTGAATGCGGCCACCTTATGCTGATATGGATGACACGAAGTATTATGAATAACAATGTCCGTGTGGGACGGTTTACGGTAAACCGAAAAATCATGTTTGTGATTTATTCTTGTGATAGTCAAATCCAAATAGTTAATTGCACTATTTTCTTCCATCTCCATCGTAAAAACAATGGAAGAGTGAAGACTATTCATGAATTCGAGAAACTTGGTTAGCTGTCTGTTTGTACCTTTGAAACATACGAAAATGTCATCAACATACCTATACCAATAAACAAAATTTCCTATCAACGGATTACAGTGAATTTTACGCTCCAACGTATCCATAAAAATCTCTGCTAATAGGGGACTTAGAGGGTTCCCCATTATCAGGCCATTACAGGAGGAGTAGTACGTGTCATTGAATTGAAAGTAATTCTGTGACAAACACACTGTAAGTAGTTCCAGAATTTCCTGTTTTACTATTGGGTTGGTATTTGTTTCTTTCGAGCAATGTCTCGACCAAGTTGATCGTATCAATTGGCGGGATACTCGGAAATAGATTCTGCACATCAAACGAAATCAATTTTGAAATAACCGGAAGGGTTATATCTTTAATATTGTCTATCAGTTGATAAGAATTCTTCAAACTGAATTTTGGAACAAAATTACAGTATTTTTGTAATATCGTGATGAATTTTTCCGATAATGTTACTGACGGTGCTCTCACAAAAGAAACTACTGACCTAATAGGATAATTACTTTTGTGCAACTTAATTAAAGAATACAATTTAGGAGGTTGCGGATTCATAATCACTGTTCTCGCTTTTTCTCCTGCATTCATGATATGCTGAATCGACTTCAGAGTATCTTTCACTTTTCTTTGGTAGAATTTAGTGGGATCGTTTTCAAGAATTTGGTAAGTTTCCGTGTCCAGGAAATCTAAAGTTTTTCTTACATATTCTTCTGTATTAATGGCAATAACTGTTTTTTCCTAATCAGCCCGCGTAAAGGTTAGACTGTTTGCTTTGGATTTTGCTTTGATGGATTTAACAAGTTTCAATTCCGGATTGAACCTGTCATCATCCATTGATTCTGCTTTCAGAATGTCCGCAGCCAGTTGTTTATAACCATTAGTTTTTCCCGTGAGTGCACTCAATCAATGGATGATGACAGGTTCAATCCGGAATTGAAACTTGTTAAATCCATCAAAGAAAAATCCAAAGCAATCAGTCTAACCTTTACGCGGGCTGATAAGGGAAAAACAGTTATTGCCATTAATACAAAAGAATATGTAAGAAAAACTTTAGATTTCCTGGACACGGAAACTTACCAAATTCTTAAAAACGATCACACTAAATTCTACCAAAGAGAAGTGAAAGATACTCTGAAGTCGATTCAGCATATCATGAACGAAGGAGAAAAAGCGAGAACAGTGATTATGAATCCGCAACCTCCTAAATTGTATTCTTTAATTAAGTTGCACAAAAGTAATTATCCTATTAGGCCAGTGGTTTCCTTTGTGACAGCACCGTCAGTAAGATTATCGGAAAAATTGATCACGATATTACAAAAATACTGTAATTTTGTTCCAAAATTCAGTTTGAAGAATTCTTATCAACTGATAGACAATATTAAAGATATAACCCTTCCGGTTATTTCAAAATTGATTTCGTTTGATGTGCAGAATCTATTTCCGAGTATCCCGCCAATTGATACGATCAACTTGGTCGAGACATTGCTCGAAAGAAACAATACCAACCCAATAGTAAAACAGGAAATTCTGGAACTACTTACAGTGTGTTTGTCACAGAATTACTTTCAATTCAATGACACGTACTACTCCTCCTGTAATGGCCTGATAATGGGGAACCCTCTAAGTCCCCTATTAGCAGAGATTTTTATGGATACGTTGGAGCGTAAAATTCACTGTAATCCGTTGATAGGAAATTTTGTTTATTGGTATAGGTATGTTGATGACATTTTCGTATGTTTCAAAGGTACAAACAGACAGCTAACCAAGTTTCTCGAATTCATGAATAGTCTTCACTCTTCCATTGTTTTTACGATGGAGATGGAAGAAAATAGTGCAATTAACTATTTGGATTTGACTATCACAAGAATAAATCACAAACATGATTTTTCGGTTTACCGTAAACCGTCCCACACGGACATTGTTATTCATAATACTTCGTGTCATCCATATCAGCATAAGGTGGCCGCATTCAATAGTATGATTCATAGACTGTTGAATGTCCCTTTATCTGATGTGAATTATGTTAATGAACTTAATATAATAAAACAGATTGCGATTAACAATGGATATGAGGGTCAGTTAATAGACTCACTTGTGAGGAAGAAATTACATAGTCAAGCCCTCGAGTTGGTGTATCCAGTAGTCAATATCGAGCCGGATACATACAGAACCATAACTTAGGCCAACCAAGCGTAAATATTTCTAGATTCTTGAAAAATAATGATATTAATACAGCTTTTCGAACTAATAATAAATTGGGGATATATATCAAAAATAATAAAGACAAAAATGAATCGTCACAAAGATCAGGAATTTATGAATTAACATGTGGGTCATGTCCGATGTACTACGTAGGCCAAACGGGAAGATCTTTCAACACTCGCCTAAGAGAACACAGAGCTAGTTTTTTGAATGGAAAAACAAATTCTACTTATGCAATTCACCTCATTCTGGAAGGTCATGAGTTCAACCACGAGTTCAGAATAAGGCATTTTGAGCAGAAAGGTTGGAAACTTAACCTTCTAGAAAGCTTGGAAATCAATAGAGGGAGAAATTCAGAATATTTATTGAATGATCAGGTTGAATTAAATAACTCCCCATTGTTGAATATGTTCCCGGCCAATGATTCTATTTCTAGGAATAATCTTCGTATGTAACTAATTAGTATTTGGGTCGAATATCGGACCTAAGTCGGACCTTTATTGTAAGAGTCGTTCGACCTACTTGTATACAAATGGCGTATTATAGAATAGTGATTTATTTATCTTGCTTGAAGAAGCTATTGTAATAGCGAAACACGTGTCGCGGTTTTGTAAACTCATTGTAAGTGAAAATCATACGGGAAACTGTATTATATTTTTGATATCATTAGTATACAGTAAAAATAACGTTGGCCTGAGGAGTGACCCTTGTGGTACACCATTCTGAACTGCTGCAGAATCAGAGTACACTTTTTTAATCATATTGTTGTCTACATGTTCAATTTTCACAATGGAAGATATATCATTTGAGTATGTTTCAAACCATTAAATGGATATGACTCCGATATCTTGAAAGAGCAATTTGTATAGCAGTAGTATGTCATGGCTAACGCAGTGAAATGCCTTGGAAAGATCTCAAAATATATCTAGAGGGTGTTGATGGTTTTCTAGTACAATACTTTGGATTGTATTTACAAATCGTAAATATCAACATACCTTGTTTTGTATATCTATTATACCTATATTAATTTTTTTTTTTTCATAATAACTACAGACTATAATATAGAATGTAAAATATTTCTAATTGACCTTTGTATTGAAAAAAAAAGAACCATGAAAGTTGTGTGAAGTGAATACTGGAAAAATTATAAAAGAAAGATTACCGAAATCAACGATTTCTCAAAACATTTGAGAAATAATGCCGGGATTACTCCGATTTTGGGTCTGGAAATTCTTTCTGGATCTGAGTTTTAATAGTAAACGTCATTCAATTTAAATATAACACGCCAGATTCTCTGAATATTGTCTCAAGTTGTTTGATGTACCAGGAACTCGTAGAGATTGGATAGCCATTGAGAAAAGAACCAGAAACGTGGAGTTTCTTCTTCAGGTACGCTTCAGTTGGTGCACTCATGGTTTTTATTACGTCATTACTGTTCGTCTCATGACGTCATTATGATTTTTTCAAATAGCAATTCCCTATCTTGGTAGCACCATTGAAAATAATGCATGTTTCTGTGAGTGGATGTCATAGTTTTTTGTTACATGAACGTATATTCGAGAAATAGGTATTTTAATCATAATAACGTAATTTATGAAAATGATTAGAGGACTTAATAAATTGAAATCTATTAGATTCAGTGCTCGAATTGCAAGGCGATTTCAAAAATCAAAACATAAGTAAGGGTATCAGCATTAATTGAAGTATTTTTGGTACTGATTCTCTCTTTCAGTTCAAAATTGTTACTTGTGATATTCTAACAGAGAATCTGATGGTGTTAGATCAGGAGATCTAGCAGGCTACTCCGAAAATCCCCGTCTGCCAATCCATCTATTGGGAAACGTGGTATGAGGTATTCAAGTTAAGGTCGTGCGTGATGTGGTAGCGCTCCATCTTGCTACCATAGTAAAATCGCCGGTACCTGACAATTTGATTGTGTAGATATAGAACCGCAAGTGCGGGAATTATGTGATGTCGCAGTTAATCCATATATTTGTCACCGTTCAATGAATCATCAATAAACAAAATAAAATAAATAATAATCATAAAAATAATTGTATTACTGACTGATCTCGTCTACACGTTGACTGTTTGTGGATATTGGTAGTGGCATTCAATCGCCCAGTGAGGCCCCTTTGATGCCCAGTATCTACAATTCTCAAAAATATCACACCTTCCTGTATGATACTCACTGATAATGGGTTTATAAAACCGCAACATGCGTTTTGCTATACAAAAGCTTCCTCAAGCATTTTATACTGCTCGAGGAAATGAAATATCAGTTTGCTTACGGATATTATATCCATAAGCTATCATCATTAAAATGTATATGCGTTGTTTGTCGCTCAAATTAAATATGATGTCGATAAAGTATTTATTCCACACCTGTTGCCTTGGTGGATGTTAATGGAACATATTTTCTGAACAGTTAGGTATAAAAAAAATGAAACCAATATGAAATAATTGTGAACGATATTTACAGTCAGGTAGAAAAATGCTTATATTAGTTCCCTTGATTTAATTTCTGGAAATGATGGTACGTAACATTCAAAAAATAATATGACATTCACACACAGGAACATGCATTTTTCAATTCAATATAAATATTACCCAGATTGAGTATTGCAATTCACAAAATTCAAAATGACGTCATAAGTCCAGCAGTGATGACGACAGCAAAATAATAATGATAATAATAATAGGTTCGTAGTGCCCTCACAGAAGAGGAGACATCTGGCAGATCAACTGTGCCGTGTATGACTCTGTTCAGTCTCTCTCTGGGAGACCCCTCTAGGAAGCATGAACAGCGCATACACAAGATGGAGGCTAAGATCAAGTCGGCGAGACAACACGCGTCTCGTATCCAATGTGTGATGGACTACTTAGCGGTTCAAAGACCATTTACGCACGCAGTGCGGCAAATCGCTGCAAAACTGCGGATATCCCATCACACATTGGATCGAGGGGTGCTGCTCACCATCGAGCAGTATTGCCTCGAGAGGAAACGAATGCTGGTGACTGCAACAAAGTCACTAGTGAGGCGGGCGAGGGCTTTCTCAGAGAACAAACAGTTCCGCGAAAAATCCTCTCGCCTATTCCAATCGCCTCCGCGTGTTGTGGATAATCCGCCGGCCACTGATCGGATGGAATCCTTCTGGAAAGGTATCTACGAGCATCCGCAACCACTCAACCGAGACACTCCAGCCCTGACGCAGTTGGAAGCTTTCTGTAGAAGGCTTCAACAGCCTGAACCCGAAATACTGCGTCAACCGATAACCACGGATGAAGTTCGGAAAGCTCTTGAGGGTTCGAAGAACTTCGCTGCTCCAGGGCCTGATGGCCTTAATAACTATTGGTGGAAAAAGTTATCGAGGACCCACCACCATTTGGCCAGAATATTCAGTTTTTGGCTGAATGGAGAGCAGCTGATTCCGGAATGGTTTGTCGAGGGGCGAACCGTGCTAATCCCGAAGAACGGAGATTTGTCGGATCCTAAGAATTACAGACCGATAGCATGCTTGAATACGTGTTACAAGATGTTTACACGCATCTTGTATATGCGTACACTCCAAGCAGTTGACCCATTGTTCGAACGGATATATGAGCAAAAAGGGTCGAAGAGGGGTTCCGCGGGCTGTAAGGAGAACCTGTTTATTGATAGATGTATCACGCAGGACTCCGTGCAGTATAAGCGGAATCTTTCTATGGCCTGAATCGACTATCGCAAGGCATTCGATACAACATCACATGAGTTGTTGTTGTACTCACTCGAGTGCCTTGCGATACCCGATCAAATAGTGAGATGCATCGAACAACTGATGCCGCTCTGGAGGACCCGCTTCACCATAACATCAGGTGAAAGCAGGGTCCAAACAAAGCCGGTCATCATAAGAAGAGGTGTTTTTCAGGGAGATTCCCTCAGCCCTCTTCTCTTCTGCATCTCACTGATGCCATTATCCGTTGCGCTCAGGAAAACCCGGGGATATAACTGCGGCACCCCTGGAAACCGGAGGCATAAGGTCACTCATCTTTTCTATATGGATGACCTTCAGCTTTATGCTTCTGGAGAAATGGACCCTCAGGGTGCTGCAGGAGTTCACGCATGCTGTCGGTATGGAATTCGGGATTGACAAATGTGCACTGGTTCATCTCGAAAGTGGACGATGCGAGGATTTCGCTGAGGATGCCCAACTCGTAGACGGAAGCATTCTGAATCATTTGAATGCCGGAGAGACATACACCTATTTGGGTGTGAGACAACGCCACACCCAAGAGGTAGACTCGGTGAAAAATGCTCTCCGTGGCAAGTATAGGCAGAAACTACGGCAGATCTGGTCCTCAGAGCTGTCGGGCGAAAACAGAGTTTCTGCCACCAACATGCTTGCCATTCCGATTCTACTCTACTCCTTCGGAGTAGTCAAGTGAACTCAGGAAGAGTTGCGGCAACTTGACGTGAAGACTCGCAAAATGATGCATATGCACAGAAGCATGCAACCCAAATCGTCCGTTCCACGGTTATATCTCCTTCGACAACAGGGGGGGCGTGGACTTTTGAGTTTGGAGTGTCATCACGACAGAATGGTACTGGATGGAGCCTGTAGAGTCATCAGGAGTTTGGATCCCCTACACTGCATGATCCGAGATCATGAAAATGCAGGAATCGGAGCCTTTTTATTCAAGGCAGCAAGGCGCGCTGCTGATGAACTTGGTATAGTCTTCGACACCGAGCGGGAAAACCAACTCTCTGTCACCGAGTTGGAGCCCGCTCGGAGAAAAGGTCACATCAAGGCTGCAGAGAATGCTAAAATGCTGCAGCTGCATACCGACAAGCCCATGCATGGAGTCTCCTTTAAGAACATCGAGGACCACGGCTTGTCTGTTAAGCTGACATTTGCCTTCCCCAGGTCAGGTGAGCTGAAGTCGGAGACTGAAGTGTTGATTATGGCTTGCCAAGACGGTGTCTTCAATACCCTTGTCTACCGGAGCCGCGTGATGGGTAGAGAGGTCCCTGATACTAGATGCAGGGCCTGCCGACAGGCGCCCGAGACTTTGATGCATTTGCTGTCATCTTGTGCAGTTTATGCGGTCTCGGCCTATATCCATCGCCATAACGCGGCCTTACGAGTGCTGTACTATTTTCTTCGGCACTCGTATGAAATAGACAGGACACCGGTACTGCCTTACGCTCGAGAGGACATTGAGTTTAGTTTTTCAAAAGATTGAATTCCATTCAACTTCTTCCTTCATTTGACTGAATTTTTATTTGTATGGCTTTGATTGCTTGGCAGATTTCAGTTATCATATGAGTATATTTCAATGGTGATTTTATGTACGCTACAACGCCATCGTTTTGATTGAAGTTACTCTCATTATAAATCATGTTGTACCCATCAATATGAAAAAAGTTCTGGTCTTTCATATTCCAAGTTTCTGTAAGGATCAGACAGTCGATATTCGCATTGAAATCTTCTGAAACTATCTTGAACTCATCTAAATTTTTGGTTTTACTGCGAATATTCATATTTAGAATTTTGAAATTACTGTTGAGGCTATTAACATTTAATATTTCAGTGCATTCTGGATTGTGCTCGAGAGAGAAGGTTTCGATATTATTGACTTCCAAGTCCCGTATGTATTGATCCATTTTGTGATCAGTATGAAAGCATTCGACAAAATAGGGAAGGAATCACATTATAATACGGGTGATTACTCTAGAAGAAAATTGAATTGTGTAATTAGGTAATTTTTATCGACATTTAAGTGTTTAGGAGGTGCTAGTTTAGTTTAGCTTTTTTTATCAGTTGAACTATTTCCGGTTGCCGAAGATGTTGAAAACAAATTATGGTGCAGTTGTCCTCTAGACTCTACTGAGTAATGTGGTCTGATGGTTGGGGTTGCTGGAGCACTATTATTTTTCGGATCAGGGATATAATCGAATTTTCCATCCGAATCAGCCTCAATTGGTGGATTCTCTAGTTCTTCGGCTGTATAAGGTACCGAATCCACAAATAATTTGAGGTTCTTGATTTTTGCTATACGGTTTCTGGATCGAGCTTCCTTCAAATGTTTCACAAGTGTTTTATTGGTTTTCTGATCCTCTGGGCGTAGGTCATTTGAAATGGAGATGCCGGTTCCTTTCAGCTTAGGTAGTTGCTGAAAAATGTTCCTTTTTTGGAGGTATGAGACAAACTCTAGAATGATTGTATTTTTCTTGCCGATGCTGTATATATTGTTTATATCTTTCTCTATAAGGTTATTTCCGAAAATTTTATTGAGTTGTGTGAGTGTGGTTTCTAAGAGATTTTCTTTTTCTGTTCGTATCCCGAATATAACTATATTATTCCTTTTGTTTGCTCGTTCAATTTTATTTATTTATTCTTTCTTCAATCTTCTGATCATCTTCCTCAATATTCTTCAGTTTCTGATCTATACTTTCGTGTATTGATTTGATTTCTGCCTTTCTCTCTGTTGTGTTTTTATTCATGAACTCTTTCAGTTTATTTAATAGTTCTTGATTAGTAAGTTGGTTCATGTTTTGATACCCAACACCCGTACTTTTATTTTTTCGAATGTAGACTATCTGGATTCACCTTTTTTTCCCTTTTTTGTATTATAAAAAGATTGTTTCAGTTCTTCCGAGGAGAATATATGATCGTTCGGAACATGGATTTGATCAAGTTTCTAATTCATCATTTGATTGTTTCAATCATCTAAGTACTCACTCGGTGCTGCGACTATTTACGAATTGATTGATGTAAAATTCACATTTACTGTTGCACTTTTAACCACTCAAATTCAATTCATTTGTAATGCCATAGCAATTTCTATTGAAACAATGTTAATAAATACTCCAATGCAAATGTGAGTTTTCGTATGGATCTATTGAAAAGTAAAAAAAAGTAAAAAAAAGTAAAGCAAAAGTATACACCAATAAATGCGCAACTGAAAAAGAATCTCGACGTGTCAGGGTTTTTTCCCAATGGCCATTACAAGCTTTTACCAAATTTTTTTCAACCGTCACGTTCATTCTATATAATTGAAAGCAAAATATGAATCGCTAAACAGAACATACCGACCATAATTGTCCCTTTGTCCTGAAACTGTCAAACTAATTCAACTTCCGCCTCTGGTTCAAAAAATATTGAAGAAAATTTCAACTTCAGAATCTCCTCTCATTCAAAAAAAAATAAAAAAAATGTGGATTATATGACTTATAATTATCGGAAAAAATTTCCGCACTGAAACTTTATTTATTTGCCGACGGTATTGAAAGTATTTTTTTCAGTATATATCCAAAAAAGACACCAATTTTTCGGATCCCAAAACATAAATATTTCTCTTAGCGCAGCTCTTACATCAAAGTGCGTCTAGTAGTGAATATTATCTTAAAACTTTAAGTTAGAATTGAATTTTTGTATAAAACAATGTGACCATTTCTATCACAAATAGATGAAAACAAATTTTTTTGTTTTGTTGGAGTAGAGAATTCCATTTATGCTGAATATTCGCAGAAGTTAGTTCTCCCGATCACTATCATTCATCTGGCGTAAAACTGCTACAAATGAATAGGATGATCGCATGATCTGAAAAAGAAAATTCGATTAGAAATGAATACATTAGACGAAATGTTTCACGTTTCACACATGCCAGTTCATCTAATTTCATCTTCAATGGAGAGGATTTAAATAGATAAGATGGAAAAATCTGGAGTTTATAAGCTAAGTGTCCAGAGTGCAAAGATAGCGTTCATATGGCACAGTGTGACAGAAATTTTTCAGAATGGAACATGAAAGATCCTTCAGAATGGGTAATAATGATTTGACGTTTCCAAACCATTTCTTGGAATGCAATTACAATTTACCGAATCTAAACAATACGGAAATGTTGCACCATGCGGGGGATTTTATGTATATCAGGTCAGTTTATAGTATTCTTTTGATAATGTTAGTATATGACAAATCTGCAGTAACGTCATTCGCAAATATAGGTATAAAAACATAGAAAGTTCCATTTCATGATTTTCATGATATTTGATATTATCAAAAATGTGATATGTGAAGCCATGAATGTTTATTTCATAAACATTGCTTCAAGTCTAGCAGCTATCCCATCTATACCGTTGGAAATGTTTCATCATGATTCAAAACTATCAATACTGTTCCTGACACCCACAGCTTTTGGCAATGGTTATATAACAGTGAACATTGTTAAAGCAGTTAGATCGGAATTATCACCACTTTTGAGGATACTAATCGGTTATAATTGCACGAGTGCATAAAAATTACCGATAATTTTGCAAGAAAGCGTGATATCTAAAAATTGCAAGAGTTTATTCTCATATTTTGGCGAAAGTTTTTACAAAATATGAAAATAACCGAATGCAATTTGTATAAGATATCAGGCTTGAATGCAAAATTATCTGGTCATTTTTATGCACGAATGTAATTCATTGGGATATTTCACTAATAAAGAAATTCTCAAGGAAATGTTATTTTTGTTCATTTATACTTTCCTCTATAGATTGTATGGAGCACTCACTAAAACGCAAAATGTTTTTCTATTTTTGAAGTCTATCTGACATTTATTTGTGTTGTTTACTGACGTCTAGAGATACGGTTTCAAATGTGTTGTTATGGTGACTTGATACAATGCAATTACCGCTGTAATTTTTCGATAATTGCATTGCTCTTATGAGACATTTTAAATATGAGGGAAATATTCAATGTAACATTCGAATCAGGTATATTTTCCATCAACAGCAAGATTGACAAAGTGGAACCCATTTTCAAAAATAAAAATCTGTCATAAATAACTATAAGCCGATTTCAGTCTTACCAGTTATATCGAAAATCTTGAAAAAGGTCCTGAAGGAAATATTATTAGATTATCTGAAAAAAACATTTTTTTACAAGGAACAGTATTATTTCCGAAAATCCAGTGACACTCCAGGCAACACGAAGAAGTCTCAAAGAGTTCTCGGTAATCTCTCGGGAATTGTGACGAATTTTGGGAGATCTCAGCGAGGTTCTCGAGACCTCTATACCTGCTCAAAATATCCGCCGCCGCGATATTCTCTGCGAGATCTCTGCGTCGTACCATGTGGAAATTCTCAAACAGTACAATCTGGCGAGTTCTCTACGATATCCTGCGATATCTTGTGGCGAGTTCACTGCGAGCTCACAAGAAGGCTACCTGTGGGGTTGTGGCAAGTAGTGCCCCCTGTGAATTTTCTGAGAAATTATAAAATATCCCTCGGTATATATATATATATATATATATATATATATATAGATATATATAGATGTATATATATATATATACATATAAAATATATAATTTCAAGATGGCGTCTGGCGATGATGAGCCGTTAGATTCTCTCGCTGAAACAGTTACAAATTATGAGTGTTGTGGAAAAAAGACGTGCAAAACGGTCTTTTGTATAAACTGTTACGCTAGTTTTCATATTAGCTGTGCAAAAGTGACAAATAACATCAAAATAATCGGTGGAAACAAAGTGTTATGCTGACGAAAAAATCGCCGTTTTGTTGTTGGTCAAAACAAAGATGAGAACCAAATAATAAAAACGGTACCAAAATATATATCTTTACATGTGACGAGGTTGAGTCCTGACACAAATCCAAAAGATTTGAAGAAAACATTGGAAGTCGAAATTCCTGGCGTGAAATGTGAAAGACATGCATCCAAATTTCCAGACATATATGCATCACTGAAGGTTACGATCAAGCAAGAATACTTCAGAAGGGCCTGGCGACGTGAAGTTTGGCTTGACGGAGCATTAGTTTCTCAGTTTTTTACCAAGAAGAGGATTCCATCATAGGTCATGAAGCAGATGGATCCTGTAATGTTGCCGGCACCATATCAACCACTACCAGTAACAAACATGATATGCCTCTGAAGATTATGCACTTCAATATACAGGGAATAGCAAATAAAATCTCAGCTCTATAACTCTTATTGGAAGAATGTAATGCAGACATTTGTTGTTTCACAGAACACTGGCTCACACCTAATGAGGTAACTACTATTAACTTGAAAAATTTCAAATAAGTCTCAGACTTCTGTAGAACCGACTATAGACGTGGAGGAGTATGCATATTTTTGAGAAATTGTAAGAGTGCTAAATCAGTAGTTGTTGAACAAAATATAGAAAAGCATTTTGAGGATGCAGTGACAGTCCCAGATTATTTGAGAAATATTAAACTTTTTATAATAACTATTTACAGATCACCGCAAGGTGATTTCAACATAAAACAAATATTCATGGGGATGCTTGAAGACTGGCTTTAAATCAAATATTCAAAAAATGAACAATTTGTTCAGGCCAGCCTCAACTCACCTACACTGTAGGTTGACGGACTAACACCTATTAGAAAACAACTACTCCCCTGGCTAATACCACGAAGGGCATTGGATTACATCCAACAGGTGTTAGTGTGGGATTCTTCACAGAAGAAATTCCACATATACTCTTGGCGATACACCACCAGAATTGATTTTCAATTATTGGGACGGGACACACTTGCAGACCGGTTTCGGGCTATTTGGCCTCTCGTCAGTGCAAGGCAGTGCCATCATCAACATAAGTTGATGACTTCCCATAATTAAAAATCATACTCGAGTAGAGTATCTTCCCTAGACCTAGGCTGATACAAACAACTAGCAAAATAGCCGTTGCTGCGCCATCTGCCCATAGACTAGGTACTAACCAAGAGCATATCCGCATGGCCCCAATTCCTCGTACAAGGAAAATACGAATAAAACAAATATTCATGAGGATGCTCGAAGACTGGCTTTAAACTAACACCTGTTGGATGTAATCCAATGCCCTTCGTGGTATTAGCCAGGGGAGTAGTTGTTTTCTAATAGGTGTTAGTCCGTCAACCTACAGTGTAGGTGAGTTGAGGCTGGCCTGAACAAATTGTTCATTTTTTGAATATTTGATTTCAACATGTTTATTGACCGTCTGTACCAACTTATGTGTGAGTGCTATGACAGTAAATATCATTATGTATTATGTGGTGACATAAATGTTAACATGATGATTCATAACTGTTATAGCCGTGATGTCACGAATTTATTTAAGGAATTTGGAATGGAAAATGTAATTACTCAACCAACACGTATTGCCCAGTCAAGCACATTGATTGATGTTGTTTTCACAAACGTAACCGTGGATGATGTATCAGTTGTGGACACCTACTTATCTGATCATACTTACCAAATCTGTTATTTAGCTATAGACACACAATCAAGAGAAATTTTTCTGATAATAATATAGAAGATTTCAAGAGCTCCCTTGAAAATGAAGATTGGACAAATTTGTATATGACAAAATCTTTCAACCAGGGCTTTCATAAATTTTACGATACATTCCTCGCCGGGCCACCGTGCTGGGTAATCGCACGTTAAAAGGTAAGGCCTCGTTGATCCATTGCTCGCACAAGTTTCGACTTCTGAGGGTTGACGTTCGTCAGCTGGTTAACGGAAACGAACAATTTTAGAACAACAATTTTAGAACAATTCCTTCATCATTTCGACAAATCATTTCCAATGAGAACATTTGAGGTACGTAATAAGCATAAAAAATGGTACTCTCCGGAGGTTAAAGAACTTCTTGGAACACTCTGCCAAATGTCTAAATTAAGGAAAACTACAAATAATGCAATAATACATCGGAAGTATAGGGAACTCAAATTATTGTATAAAAAATTACTAGAAGAAACAAAACAATCTCATAATAATAATAGAATTTTAAACTCTTCAAATATCAATAAAGAGAGTTGGAGAAAAATTGGTGAAATGAGAGGGAAAAAAGGTCATGAAATCTCAGATGAACTTCTTAAAACTGATGGAACAGAATTATCAGGTCTTCTTAATATAGCAAACGGTTTTAATGAATTTTTCATAAACTTTGATTGTCCAAAACCAATGTATGAAAACTTAACTTTCGAGCCATACTCAACGAAAACAATGTTTCTTACACCTACCACTCCATATGCAATAGAAATATTACTGAAAAACTCCTCACACAAACCAGCTGCAGGATTAGATGAAATTCCTGGAGGGATATTGCGCTCTGTGGCACATCTTATTTGCTCACCACTGTCACACGTCATTAATGAATCCTTCAAAGAAGGACAGTATCCAAATGAATTGAAAGTTTCTAAATCATTACCAATTTTCAAAAACAAAGGTTCCAGAAATGAAATTTGTAATTATAGAAATATATGCTTACAGAGGCAAATAGCAGAAGTTATAGAAACAAGTTTCAATAACAGAATGTTAGCTTACCTCGAATCATTCGGTTTATTAAATCCATGTCAGTTTGGTTTCAGAAAGGCAAAGTCAACTAATACAGCAATTAGTACTTTGACATCATATATATATAACGTTTTGAATCACAGAAAGCCCCCCCTTAGCACTATTTTTTGACTTGAGCCGTGCATTCGATACTGTTGACCATCATGCATACACTGATTGAAAAACTGAATCGAATTGGCATTAGAGATGTTACAAATGATTGGATAAAATCTTATTCAACTAACAGAAAGCAAATTGTGGTAATAGAGGATGTAAAATCCGAAGAAAGAAATGTGATGGTAGGTGTGCCCCAGGGCTCAATCTTGGGTCCAGTACTCTTTATAATTTTTCTGAATGATTTGCAATAATCCTGCAAATCAGCTGACATAATAGTCAACTATGCAGATGACACGACATTTGGTTTACATGAAAGCACCAGCGATGCACTTGCTTTAAAAGCCAATCAAAGCACCTCAGAATTCCATGAGTATTGTGTAAATAATGGACTGAAAATAAATATTAACAAAGCATTTTATATGACATTTCTACCAAAAAACATAACAGAGGATTACAGCTTAAAATAAATCATAAGTCAATTGAAGAAACAGATTCCTTCAAATTGCTTGGGCTCAAAATTGATAAAAAAATGAGCTGGAAATCTCACATTGAATACATAAGGGGCAAATTGAGTACTACTTGTTTTCTAGTGAGACAACTGAAATCAACGGTTACCTTAACAGTTTTAAAACTGGCATATTATGGTTTGGTACAATCTATTTTATCATATGGACTAATATTTTGGGGCTCATCCTCTTATACTGACAAAGCATTTGTCATGCAAAAAAGAATAATAAGGTGTATGGTCGGTGCCCGCCAGACCTCTCATTGCAAGCAACTATTCATTGACTTGGAAATCCTCACACTCCCCTCATTATATATTTTTTTATTGGTTGACGATTTTAGGAAAAACGGCAATACGTTAAGAAATAGTGACATCCACCAGTATGGCACTCGACACAGGGATCATTTCAAATAACCTTTTTCTAGACTTTCAATAGGTCAAAGTTCACATGAATATCAGAGGATTATATGCTATAATAAAGTTCTCACTATATTTGGAGAAATTGACAATCATATACACTTGAAAGTGGTTCTCTTTGAATATCTTGTAAATAAGGCATTTTATTCAGTTGACGAATTTTTAGCAATTTAAATTTTTTCAATCTGTTTGTTCAAATTGTTGTATTTTAGATCTTTTTTCATACCCATGTATACTGGGTTAGACCCTTTGTTTCCTATGTGACTAGTTCGATAAGCTTGTACAATTCTATTGTAAAAGTTTCGAGTGATGATTAAAATGATTAAAATTCTATTCTATTCTATTCTATATATATATATATATATATATATATATATATATATATATATATATATATATATATATATATATATTGTTGTTGTTGAGTTCGGGTTGAACCGCGTCGAGCCATTTTCAAGAGGTGAATGTGACTTCACGCTGAGGTCTCAATCTGCCTACTCCTTAGATCGAACTGGGGTATCGAGGGATGTTGGGTGGTATTTATAAATTATAGCAGCAGGTGCTGCTAAAGCACCGTCGGATGTCTTGGTGGAGACTGGTCATCTGGAAATTAGGGGTTTCCATGCAGTTGGAAGTCTCTGACCGTCGTCACGTTTATTTGAACAGAAGGGTCGCTTCTCGATTTCGATGGCCTCGCGAATCATACGAGCTTGTAGTGTTTTTGCTGTGGCGATGGTCTCAGTGTTCTCAAAGTCTATATTGTGTCCTGTCTCTTGATGATGTTTGGACAGAGATGAAGATGGGTCTGATTTCCGGACAGCAAGTTGATGTTTGTATACTCTACCTGTCACACGTCTGTTGGTCTGGCCTACATATGTTCTATGGCAATCAGAGCATGGTATTTCATATATACCCTGTGATTCGTTGACAGTTCTATCCTTGGGGTAGCGGAGAAATGTGGAGATTTTATTGTTGGCTGTAAATATCGTTTCTATGTCCTGTTTTTTGAGAATTTGGCTGATTTTGTCAGTAACACCTCTAATGTAGGGAAGGAAAGCTTTGTGGGGAACGTTGTTGTGTGTTGGGTCTCTGGGAATGGAAGGAGAAGTTTGATGGCGGCGGATGGATCTGTCAATTTGATAGTCTGTGAATCCATTTTGAAGAAGGGATGATTTGAGTTGGGCTAGGTCCTGTGGTTTGTTATGGAGGTCTGTGAGGTTGATAGATCTGTAGATGAGGGAATTTACAACGGAATTGGTTTGTGCTGGATGATGGTGGGAGTTTGCGTTAAGGTATCGGTTTCTGTGTGTTGGTTCTCCTGTAGACCGTGTGGGTGAAGGAGTCATTAGTTTTTGTGATGAGGACATCTAAGAATGGAAGGGAGTTATTGCTTTCGATTTCCATTGTGAACTTTATATTTGGGCGGAGGTCGTTGAGGTGATCAAGGAAAGTTTCGGAGCCGTGAGGCCATATGACGAAACCGTCATCTACGTATCTGAACCAGCAAGAGGGTTTGTGGTCGAACTTGTCAATGGCTTTAGTTTCGAAGTCTCCCATGAAAAGGTTTGCAAGGACTGATGAGAGGGGGGGAACCCATGGGGGCGCCTTTCACTTGTTTGTAAAAGGTACCTTGGAATAGGAAGTATGTACTGGACATACAGTGACTGATGAGGTTGAGGGTGCCTTTGGAAATTTGGTGTTTGGTTTCGAGAATGTTCAATGTATCTGATACAGGAATATTTGTGAATAAGGACACTACGTCGAAACTAACAAGGATTTCAGTCTGTGAGACATTGAGGTTTTTGAGGATTTCAAGGAAGTGGAATGAATTTCGTACATATAACGAGGACTGTTCTGCAAAGGGTTGGAGAGTATTTACAAGGTGTTTAGCAAGGTTTTGTGTTGGAGAACCGAAGGCACTGACATGCAATGGGGCGAAGAGGAACATTGGGGGATGAGAGCTTCCTTATATATATATATATATATATATATATATATATATAGGTCTTGCTGTAGTGAGGTTGCAGTCAAAAAAAGGGGCTAAATTTACAAAGAAAACTCTTTGTTATACGTCGAGCTTTCGGTAATGTTTATTACCTTCTTCGGGACAACTATAAAATGGTTGATTACAATATATATAAGTTATTTTATAAATGGAGTACTTACTAACGTGAGATTGAAATGAAATTGGATCAGAACAAACAGAAAATACATGAATGAAATGAAATGACAATGACAAGTTTACTCAATCAAGGCGGAAAATTTTGGTTAACGGGTGTTACATTTTTTTCGTTGAAAAGTAATAAATAAGTATATATCTGACTGAGGTTGTTCAAGTCGGTTCGTTTATTCATAGAATGTTGTTCTTTATGAATATGAACCATTTCTAGAAATATTCTTTTCGAAAGATTCTTCTCTGTGTCCAAAATTTCAGTATTCTCATAATCCATTCGATGATCATTACGATTCACATGTTCCGATAAGGCACACGAATTGATGTTTCTTCTACAGTCGCTTCTGTGTGAAATTATGCGACTATTGAGATTCCTAGCTGTTTGACCAATATACGTCTGATTACAATCTAGACAGGGAATTTTATAAACAATATTAGATTTCTGTTTTTTTAAAATTGAAGATTTAAGTTTGGAATGTAAAATAGAAATAGTATTTATGAATTTTTTCGTGATTTTTATGTTTTCATTCTTCAGAACATTGATTAATTTTGGAGTGAGTTCATGAATGAATGGTATAGAGCTGAATATGGTGGTTTGTGACGGGTTAGGAATTATGTTCGTGATACGTGATTAATTATCATTGGAAAATAGTTTTCTTTGTAAATTTAGCCCCTTTTTTTTGACTGCAACCTCACTACAGCAAGACCTATACTCGAACCAGTCACGAAATTGTTATTCTATATATATATATATATATATATATATATATATATATATATATATATATATATATATATATATATATATATAAATTATATACAAGCTAGTGAATATTGGGGAGTGCAGCACGTCGAAAGAAAACTCTTTTAAGTATGCTGACGTGCTGCACTCCCCAATATTCACTAGTTTGTACCTAACTAGTCACCAAAGGCTACCTATCAATATACATATATATATATATATATATATATATATATATATATATATATATGTATGTATATGAGATAGAATATTGGCAACTGAAAATTTTCAGGTAAGAACAAACCTAAGTCATTAATATTATTATATATTACTTATTACCTAAAATAGCAGGGTACTTGTCCACTATTATCATTAATATCTACTGTCACTGATAAAAAGACTTTCCGATGTAATTTTCAAAACACTTCTAAATATTCGATTCTTTGGTGGAGACCTCCTACATTCAAGCTAGCCAGTTGTTTGTAAAGTAATTGGACGCATCACAAAAAATCTGGGTGGGAAAGTGCATTAGTTTGTTGAATTTTCTACGCCAAACGAAATGCTGCATTTTTTTTAAATGTGCAGTTGATACTGAATGAATATAAATTTCGAAGTTATTAATGACATTACTAATGGATACATCATTACAAATGAATAAAAGGAGAATTCTAACAACTTTGTGGTACACCAATCTGAACTGCTGCAGAGTCAGAGAACACATTTGTAATCATATTGCTGCATACATGTTCGGTTTTCACAATAAAAGATATATTATTTGAGTATGTTTCAAACCATTAACTGGGTATGCCTCCGATGCCATAAAAGTGAAATTAATATGGCAATATGCTATGGCTAACGCAGTCAAATGCATTGGAAAGATCGCAAAATATATCTAGAGGGTGTTGATGGTTTTCTAGTACAATACTATTCAATACATTACAAATCGTAAATATCAACATACCTTGGTTCGTATATCTATTATACATATATTCATTTGTTTTTTTTTTTTTCATAATGACTGGAGATCATAATAAAGAATGTATAACATTCCTGATTAACCTTTGTATTGAAAAAAAAAAAAGAAGCTTGAAAGTTGTGTAAAGCGAATACTGGAAAGAATATAAAAAAATGTTTACCGAAATCAACGATTTCTCAAAACATTTGAGAAATAAGTTCGGGATTACTCCGATTTTGGGTCTGGGATTTTTTCTGGAATTGAATTCAATAGTTAACGTCATTCAATTCAATTATAACACCACAATCACCGAGAATTGTCGCAAGTAGTTTGATATACAGTGAACAAACGGAATGCTGCTTTTTTTTAAATGTGCAGTTGATACGGAATGAATATAAATTTCGAAGTAATTAATGACATTACTAAAGGATACATCATTGGTAATAAATAAAAGGAGAATTTTTACAACATTGCTTGACTAGCCATCTTCTTTTTCTAGCTATCAGGTTCAATTTATGGGTTTGATAATGGATTTTTATTCGATAAGCAACACAGTAGAAACACAAACAAAACCGAAAATAAGCCGAATTGTTGCGAGCAACGCTGTCATTCAATCAAAATGGCAGGAATGACACCTCAATTTCGAAAGAAAACTGAAAACAAAGTTTTTTTTGACGTGTTCTAGGACTAGCTATTCTGCCTCCTTGCTGCCAACATTATAACAAAATTTTTCCCGAAATAATGACGTCACTCCTCCACTCAACCTCATTCGACGCAGCTTGCGATTACGATTGAGAATACCAATTTGGGGGAGATTTCGAGGAACTTCTTGAGGAAACCTGAACTCAGTTTGAGTCGAGGAAGCTTTGAGGAAACGACTAATGATACGGGTTTTTGGTCTTCAAAAAGACAATTTATCAGTCCAAAATACTCACCGCACTAAATGTCAGTAAATTTAGCGGAAAAATCTTCGATACTGTGATAATGATGGGTGATTTACATCTTTCCATTAGAATGAGAAGAGTTTTACGAATGCTCATCTCGGACATGTACCAGTTAGACATGTAAATGGACGTGTTCACATCTTCGCTCTGAAAGCATCAAGAACAAATTGAAATCATCATATAAATAATGCATGAGAATATTCCACATTGTTCTTCCGTAGTTTTTGGGTTGATAGCTTGACACAATCTGGAAAAACTCTTTCCAGATTTTTGTTGCATTTCAATGAAAAAACTATCGAAAAAAAAGTATCCACCCAAACTAATAACTTTCAAACAGGATCTTACATTGGTCATCATACTTTGCCCGAAGAAGCAATAGACAAACAATTGCATAACCAACGCATTGAGATATATGAACAGGATAATAAACTGACCGCGTCCAAGAGAACCCTGAAAGAGCATTCGTTGTACACCTTCGGTAAACGGGAATTCCATTCATACCTCCAGCAATACGAATCCTGAGAAACAGATGGACACTGCACTTACAATCATTTGTATTGAGATTGCGACGGAAAAATTGCCCTCCACTTTGGATACCAACCTAAAAGGGGTCAAACGATAATTGGAATCAGTCATCAATCGTATTAATCGGATGAATTACTAGCAATTTCTAACTCGAAGAGCATTCCCAACAGAGTGTAGAAGATATGGCCGTATGTGGTAATGGTTCGGACTTCCATTATCTACATTATTAACTCTTTTGGAACCTATTGCTAAGAACGAAAGGATAAAAATTCACATCGAGTGAGAAAATCAAATCAAATTTTTTTGGTCAATGATGAAATTGAGGATTGATCGATCAAAGAAAAATAATGTTGTTACAAAAAAATCGAGATATCGAATATGAAATATGAGTAAAAAAAATTTATATAATGAATTAAATGAAATAATATTGTGACAAGAAAATCAGGGTATCAATTTTAAATACTTATCAAAAAATTTAAATGAAGAAATATATGAAATATCATGAAAAAATGTTGAAACCAAGTTTCATGTTGAGTGTACTCACGACGTTTCGATTGCTGGTATCCGCAATAAACTTCGGGTGATGACTGACAATATTTCGAGGTTTGTTTGGTTATAAAGCCTCGATTTCCCTATGGTGGGGGAAGGAGCGGTACTAACAATGTTGCGAGCGGGTGCTACTACTAGCGGGAAATAAATGTTAAGCGGTCTCCACACATTCCGGATCTCCACGCTGTTGTGACTGAATGCGTCGTTGTTGAGGATGTAGGCTGCTTCCTTGAATTTCATCTTGAACCAGTGCTCCTTGTGGATGTTCTCGGCTTCAGACCATTTAATGCTGTGATGGTTTGTCCAAACATGCTCCGCTATTCCTGATTTCATTGTTTTTCCTCGTTGTGTGTTTTTCTTGTGTTCGCCTTTTCTCACTTCCAATGGTCTTTTGGTTTCTCCGATGTAAGATTTGCTGCACTCGCATAGTATCCGGTAAAAGCAGTTGTTGATGTCGCTGTTTCGATAGAGTTTCTATAGAGTTAATAAAATAGACAATGGATGTCCGAACCATTACCATTCAGCAAGGAACATTGTCAACCACAGTCAAGCAAATGGCTGTATGTGGTATGTGAAAACCTCACCAAATAGTAGGAAGGAAAATGGTTTTCCCGAAAATCGCAATAGTAATATTGAAGCATCTTAGAAAAAGAGCTGTTTTGAATTTTTTTGAAAATGTAGAATAATTGAATGTCATAAGGTGCCTGTGAAAATCGATAGTAAATTATAATTTCGAAACTTTTGTATATTCAATAGATAAATGAGACTTTCGAATGACGTTGACTTCTATTACTTCAAATAATTTTGTACGCAATTCGTGTTAGTCGTTAATGTAATAATTGCAATCAAAATGTCCCAAAATCCGTTAAGTTTCGCCCTGAATCGGGATAATTTAAAAAAATGCACCTATTAATTCAGGTCTCAGTCCGTCCTTTTCTTCAAATCTCATGAAGTTTTATTGATAGAATGTCATTTGTAGAAAAAATCATTCATGGAAAATACAATACTCACGGCCAAATTATACTAACCTCAAGACTGATCTATGTAAATTCACATTTTTGATGATTTCTTTCATAACACTGTCATTTTTCGATGCATAATTCAAACTAGATAAACCATTTTTAATGATCTTCAGTTGACCGACGATTATCATTATATACTGGCAAATGAAAATGTCGAATGTCGTATTCGTAAACGAATTCAAAGCACCAGTTGCCACATTGAATAAGAAAGCTGGAATATAGTAACTCTTATTGCGAATACTCAATGGATTCCAAATACACAGTCGTGGAGCTCCATTGTCAACATTCCAAAGGGCGTGGATCATGTCCGCAATGATACCGAGAGAACACATCATTCGAATTGTTAGGGCAAAGTAATGAACCATACTCACTGAATCCTTCATAATTTTCAAGTTTTCCTTGGAGAATCTACAGAATTCTGGGGTTGATAGTATGTTTTCCAGTTCTGATATATTTTTTTTCTTAACATACAGAATCAATACTTTACCAATGATAGCAGTTTGCGTTCCAACAATCAAAAATAATTCAGCAACAGCAACCATATTTTTATATTCCATCAATAAACCAACTATCACTATCGCGTAGATTGAAAAATAAACTGAAAGAGTCAAAAATGTTATTATTTTATGAGTTAATCTAGATGGCTGAGTCTCAGAAAAACATCCCATATAAAGAAGGATTTTTCTTTCGAATCTAAAGACATCAGGTAGCTTGTAATCCTGAAAAGATGGAAAACTTGAAGCACATCATCACCAGGAAAAATATCATTACTACTTTTTCACAAGAAGTGTCCATGGCACCATCGGCTGAGTTCAGACCACTATATGTCGAGATGATATTCATCCAGTCGGTTTTATAGAGCTGAAAATCAGTAGTAGGACAATGCCGATTCGAAATCACAGGGGTAGAATGAGCCACTCGATGGCCTGAGCTGTCCATGAGGCCTTAGCAGTCGATGGGGGTGCAGTTCTTCGTCAAACCGGTGGGGAGAGGGATGATGGCAAGCAAAAAATCGTGACGTTTCAGAGTGGTGCCTTTTTGGCACACTCTGGAGGTGTGGGAGGTGACCTACGTGTGTCGTACCTCGAGAGGGCCCTCTGTCATTGGTTGTTATGTGAAAAAACAAGTATGGCGTCTCCGCTGGAGCTCTGTGATTGGTTGTTATGTGAAAAAACAAGGCGTCTCCGCTGGAGCTCTGCCATTGGTTGTTATGTGAAAAAACAAGTATGGCGTCTCCGCTGGAGCTCTGCCATTGGTTGTTATGTGAAAAAACAAAATATGACGTCTGCGCTGGAGCTCTGCCATTGGTTGTTATGTGAAAAAACAAATATGGCGTCTCTGCAAACACTCCACCATTGGCTGTGGTTCTGGTTGGCTGAAAAGAACAAATAGGGCGTTGCTAGTGAAGCTGTATGATTGGTCGTTAAAGAAAAAAACAGGCGTCTCTGCCACCATTGGCTGAAAAAAGCAGGGCGTTGCTAGAAAGCAGGGCGTTGCTAGTGGCTGGCATTGGTCATTGCTGTGACGCTCCACCATTGGCTGCAAAAAGCAGGGCTAGTGGGGCTGATTGGTCATTAAAGAAAAAACAGGCGTCTCTGCTACCATTGGCTGAAAAAAGCAAGGCTAGTGGCTGTCATTGGTCATTGCGGCGGCTCTGCTAACCATTGGCTGGTTCACTCGGACGTCCTTTGATGAAAAAAATGCCGCCGGAGTCGAACCAATATATTTCAACCATAAAATGAAACACATGACATAAACTAATAAAAATTCAACAATTCATTCGAATGAATGCGAGATGAATAATTTTTCCAAACGGTAATGAATTGAGATAATCATATCAATTGAATGCAGGCACTGAAACAGGAAGTGCAGAATAGATAAGAAAATTAATTTCTGCAACAAACAGGAAATTCAATTTCGTTATCAGCATGCTCCAGACGTGTTGACAGGAAGTAATAATAGATAAGAAAATTAATGAACAATGGGTTTTTCCAGTCGTTGAGATGAATGTTTCAATTATCTAGAATGTGGGTGTAACATACATCATTCATTCTCAATTAACAGAGCGCGCGGTTGCCGGTTTTAAAATAAAGCAAAGGTAGATGTTGCCGATTGTAAAATTTGTTACAGTTGGGGAGAAAAAGGTGTTGGTGGAAAAATATGTCTGCCACAGGGTGTGCAACGTTAACACAGGGTGTTGGTCAAACTCGAGTATATAGGGACGCCAATTTGACTCTTCGGTTTAGTTGAGCTCAAGACTTGATACAGATCATGTGTGAAATGGTTGGACTAGTGATGAACTTGTTAAATATTTTCAAAATAATCTGTCGGAACTTGAGAAAAAATCGGAAGAATCCACAAATGAACTTGTAAAAATAATTAACAAAAATTTGAGAAAAGTTAATAAAACAATTCGAAAAGGAACAGTCAATCATGGTATTCAAGTGAAACTTCAATGTAATGCAGGCCACCTGAAAACTTTTCGAAATCAATTGAAAAGATCTGACAATTTACATGCTGTGGGTGGAGCATTAAAGGAGAAGACATCTCACCGAGTCAAATGGGAGGAAGTAACATCAATATTCAATGGACGTATTCGTACAGCTGTGATTATAACTCCGTTCATTTCCGTATAATTACTTTGCAACTGTACTTTCCATAATGATCGCAATCAAAAGTAATTGAGGAGATGCCGATAAAAATGGGATAATAAGGGGAGAATTAAAATTTTCCAAGCATGTTGAATTAATAACAGTAATGATCGTACTAGAAACTTTCTCACATATTAAAATTTTCTTCACTTCGAAACATGATCTGAAATTATTTGGCTACTTCAAAAAATACAGAATTGTTGCTGTTCTAAAATTGTTCGTTCCGCTAACCAGCTGACGAACGTCAACCGTCAGAAGTCGAAACTTGTGTGAGCAATGGATTAACGAGGCCTCACTTTTTAACGTGCGATTACCCATCGCGAAGATTCGAACCCCGGTCTACCGCTTGAAAGGCAGACGTGCTAGCCTCTACACTACCGAGAATAATGTTTCCACTCTCACCATTTCAAACCGGTCATTACGTATTCGCCAGCTATTAGGTGATGGTTCATTTAGAATTCACGAGTATTCTGAATTAATGGCGGCCGCTTCTGGATTTGCTTTTTTCAAATGATGGGATATGTAACATTTGACCTGCTAAATTTGATCTCATGACTGCATTTATTGAACCAAAAACAAAATTCAGCGAATTTCAGTACCTAGTTAACAAATATTCCAGTGGTGTACCACATGCAGGATAGACACCATCGGTGCGGAAACATAAATATTTAAGAAATCGCCTTTGAACGCTTTCTAAGTTTATTATGTGAACGTTATAACCTGGGTCCATACTACAGAGGCGTATTCTAGCTTCGATCGTATCTTTAGTAAACCATACAGGATATGTTGAATTTTCAGAAACTGATTTGGGAACAGTAGCATCAAATATATTATTTAATGTTTCATAAAATTTTACACATGCATCATCAACATTATCAGCATTATTTAAGAAAGCCCAATCGGTTTCTAAAAGTCTGTTATACAAAAGGGGAAAATTAGCTCTACGAAAATTATATCTCTTAAGCTGTTTGCTTCCAAATTTACAAGTACCTTTATAAATCGAAATATTCATTTGTAAAGGTGGATGATGAGTATCAATAGGCACTAGAGGACAATCAGATTTTGTAAGTTCTAAGGTATGTTTGCTCATTACAAGGTCCAAAATTCTTTGGTTAACATTTAAAATTTTATTGTACTGTACTAAGTTTAAAAAATTCATAAAATTTGTCAGAGTAAGCATTATTCTCGAGTTACTATTGGACATAGTGGAAATTTTGAAATAATCTGCAAAGTTGAAATCCCCTAAAATAATCAAGCCACTGTCATCCTCTAATAGATAGTGTAGGGTACAAATCGCTTCAAAAAGATTTTCATATACCTTGATAGATAAATTAGGACGAATGTAGATATTTATAATGTATAGTGTGACACTACTGAGCACAATTTTGACTCCTACAATATCAACAGAGGGAACTATTTGTGTTATCAAATTAAGGTCCAGCCGACTCGAGAGACAACGTGCATTCACAGCAATTAAAACTCCACCGCCCTTAGATGTTCCCGTACTATCGAAATTTCTATCCTGTCTATACAGAACTAAATTAGAATTTACAATTTCAGAATCCAAAATGTCAGAGTCAAGCCATGTTTCAGTTAGAGCTATTATATCTAATTGAGCCTCAGCAATTGCATTATAAATACTATGTGTTTTTGAGCGTAACCCTCTGACATTTTGGTAATATAGGATCATATGATTCATAGCATTTGTGTTGACATCACTTTTCTCTGATTGCTATTTCGTAAGAAAAGTGCTGGTTTTAAGATAATTCAGCTTCTTTTTGTAGATGGGACATTTTGCTGCATCCCAAACGGCATGATTTATATCTTCAAGTTTAGCATTACGACAATTAATGCACGATAAAGACTGGCTATTGCAATTCATTAGAACATGGTCGCCCGAACACTGAGGACACACATTTTTCACACTTGAACACCTTGATTGACTGTGATTAAAACCACTGCATTTATAACAGATTTTAACATCAGTAGCATCAAAGACATTACACACATCATAATTAATACACAGCCTTCCACGGTCCAATATAACTCCATATGTAGCAGCATCAACAGTAATGAGGGCCTGGAAAATATCGGAATTATTCTTAGTAGGCCATATTTTCAAAACTTTTATTTGACAGTCATCAGGAATAATATCATTTTGTCCCTTTAGAAATTTTATGATATCATTGTCTTCATATTTCTCCATCAATCCTACCACTCTAATTTTAGGCTCAAATTTTTTAACGTTGGTAATTTCATAGTGAGACGACAGTTTTTGTTGAGCTACTTTTTTGAAATTGTTTGCACTTAGTTGATTTTCACATCCAATTAATATTCCACCATTTTTTATATGTTTTACTTGTGAAACTTTTATGTTCAAATTGAGTGGGTCAATATTTTTCATAATGTCGGCTTTCGTTTGATTATTGGTTTGATCATAGTCCTTGGGTTTGACAACAACCATAGATTTACTGCCAACAATTTGCGAGAACGAAGGTTTATTAGGTATCACATTCGAAGGTGTGATAGTGGAGGGCGCAATAATCGAAGTTTGACATCAATCTTCTTTCCAGCCATATAAAGAGTTCAAAAATTTGTTCCATTTTCGCTTCAAACGAGTTTTTGATAATCACATCATATTTATTCTTTAATTTGTGACACTCTGTACAGAACCAACAAAAACCGGTTGTCTTTAAACATTGTAGAGACTCACTGGATACTCCAACACACTGGCAATGATAAGATTTACAGCAAAAACCAGAACAGGTAAGATAAGGAGTTTTGCGCCTATCGATAGCAGAATCGCAATGCCCACAAGAAAACGACATCTCGCGTAATTCTACAAATGATGAGAAACGTATAAATTTACATCTAGGCACCTTGTCACAACTTCGTAGCACAGACCAAAAATGAAAGTGTTTGATAGAGTTTTTACCACTTTTTTACACACTTTATCGAGAGGCAACAAACCTCGTGACATTCACCGTGACCGTGATGTTGGATATACTTTTACAAAAGTGTCAAGGAAGTTTTGCTGCAACATCGTTCATGATATTGCTGATTTACATTATTTTTGCGTGTTATTGCGCGGACTTTATTAATGCGCATGCAACTGTCTTTCTTCTACTCATAGATTGCTATTTGTGATAATTTGTGCGTTCATACTTTTTTCTTATCTGAAGGAATTATTTGCCTCAAATTCAACAAGACCGTCACATAGTTTGCGAATAGACTTTATAAGATGTCTTCAATCTCCAGATGGAAATATTTGTGGTGTGTCGCCCAACACGCTCTAGACAATAACCACAAAATTGGTGAAAGCAATCTTAAACTGATCAAGTATGTGCATGACACAAAACTACTCGATGCATGTGAGAGTCCAGAAATAGCAACATGTAAAAACAGCATGAATGATGACAGGAGACTTATCCCTTTCAGCCTGATTTTCAATATATTGTTGAGAAAGTAATCAGAATAATCAATAATAACAGATGAGGGACCAACAAACTTTGCAGGTAGTGACTACACTAGTTCGTCATCGAGAAATTAATTATAATAATTAGCAGTAACAAAGTTCATTTCGGACCGGAAAACTTTAGATATATAAACAACTAACCCTAGCTTAAGATTTAGTATCAATTTTCTTCTCCTGAAGATTCTAACCGTTAGCGGAACGCGCGTCGAGTGCAAAAATATCAGTGTGGTGTTAGGGAAAATCGATCTTTAGGAAAGGTTTCAGGGTGAATAGAGTCAAGTATATTCGCTTACAAGACAGACACGATGGAAGAGCATATTTTATTTCGCATCTCTATGTTGAATGATACCTAAACTTTGCTTCTGATTATCAGGTTTCAATGCCATTTTATTGTCACATATTTCAATCTTGTTCATTAGAATCAAGCCGAATATATTTCGCAATGATATAACAACTTGTAGAGCCTATGCAAGTTAGGATTCCATTATCTTGAATTGAAAAGTATTTTTGTGGGTTTCTGAGTAACTATATAGGGACAATAATTAATCTGTGGAATCTTTCTTGAAAAATGAAAACACGTGTTATTTCGGTGACCCTACCCCAGACAATAATCTAACAGCTGATCTTGCAGAATAGCAAAGCATCATAAATGTTGATAAGATGACTTCTGTGAAAATCATGTTTCTGGGTAGTACAGAATAATACTTGGTCCCAAAACGTTGGTGTCAGTTCAGCAACAAAACATTCATTGCGGCTTCTCGATTCTATTCAGAGAAAGGCGATTCGTCTTGTTGGTGATTCTTCGCTCACAGACTCGCTCACTTCTTTGGAGCATCGTAGAAGGTGTAAAAATATTGTATTTTTTTTTATGGTACCAAAATATTGTCTGTGTACAACTAGCGCCACCTGTGAGCTTAAGTGTAAACCCTTCCCAGAATTCCAAATAAAGCGTCAGTACGTTACGAATCATACTCGAGTTTTATTAGGTTATGGGCCCAGGCCAAATTAATTAAAAAGTTTTTATAAAAGTGCAGTTACAATGGCAGGAAATTATTCGTTGAACGTCCCAAAGTTAAAGGGAAGAGATAATTACGACGATTGGGCATTCGCTGTCGAAAACTTTTTGATTCTCGAAGGTATCGACCTCGCGAACAGTTCTACTCTCAGTGAGCAAGATGATCGGAAGGCTAAAGCAAAGATGGTGATGACTATCGACCCATCACTCTACGTTCACATCAAGAATGAAACCACCGTGCATAACTTGTGGGCAAAGTTAAAGTCGTTATTTGACGATTCCGGATTCACACGTCGCATAAGCCTACTCAGAACTTTGATTTCCATCCGCCTAGACAGCTCGGAATCAATGACTGCGTACGTGAGCCAGGTTGTGGATACTGCTCAAAAGTTAAAAGGTACAGGTTTCGAGATTAATGACGAGTGGGTCGGTTCACTTTTATTAGCCGGATTACCCGACAAGTTCGCGCCTATGATAATGGCCATTGAGCACTCTGGCATGAAAATAAGTGCAGATGCAATAAAGACCAAGCTGTTAGATATGAGTGCAGATATCGAAAATAAAACCGAAGGAGCATTTTTTTCAAAAGGTTCATCCAAACATCAACGGAATGGCGGGAAACGCACACAAGCGTCAACGTCAAACAAAAACGTCAGCCATTCAAGTGACGGAAAACCGGTGAAAAATATTCGGTGCTACAAATGCAAGCAACTCGGACATTTCAGAAATCAATGTCGTTCCCCAGAAATGGAAAAAGATAAACAAGTAAATGCATTTAGTGCAATGTTTCTGACGGGTGAATTCAGTGACAAAGATTGGTATGTCGACTCGGGTGCTAGTACTCATATGATTTCGCAGTCAAGCAAAAGTTTGCTAAACAATGTTTCATATAACCTTGAGACTCGTGATATAGTGGTGGCTAACAAGGAAACCGTGCCAGTTATATGTTCCGGTGACATAGAAATTACCACAAAAGTTCGAAATAAGGAACACAAGGTAAATGTCAACAATGTTTTATGCATACATAACCTTACCACAAACCTTCTATCCGTGAGTAAGATAATAAATAGTGGCAATAGAGTGATTTTCAATGAAAATGTATGCTGCATTTATAATAAACAGAACGAATGCATTGGAGAAGCTAACCTAACCAATGGTGTGTATAAGTTGAACATTGTGAAGTCAGAACAACTGTTAGCAGCATCTGCAGTGACTTCAAGTTGGACATGGCACAGACGGCTCGGCCACATAAACAGTAATGACCTAAAGATTATGAGAGATGGAGCAGTTGAAGGCTTTTTATTCCAAGATAGGGCAGAAATAAGCAGAGCAAATTGTACAGTGTGCTGCGAGGGAAAGCAAACCAAACTACCCTTCCCCACTAGTTCTTCACGCAGTGATAATATTCTGAATATAGTACATGCTGACCTCTGCGGGCCTATGGAGAACAAGTCGCTCGGACAGGCTAGATATTTTCTTCTATTGGTCGATGATTATAGTCGAATGGGCTTTGTGTATTTTCTGAAATCTAAAGATGAGACTTTCTCTTATTTCAAGCAATTTAAGAACTTGGTGGAAAACCAGAAATCTACTAAAATAAAGATTTTAAGAACAGACAATGGTGGAGAATTCTGTTCAGCACAAATGGAAAATTACTTGAAGCAGACTGGAATTATACATCAGAAGACCAACCCATACACACCCCAACAGAATGGGCTTTGTGAGAGGTATAATAGGTCAGTAGTTGAAAAAGCTAAGTGTCTCTTATTTGATGCCAAGTTTGATAAAATATTATGGGCAAAGGCAGTTCAAACTGCAGTATATCTGAAGAATAGATCCCCAGCTGCGGGTCTTCAGCATAGCACCCCATTCGAACTGTGGACTGGTAAGAAACCAGACGTTGGCCATGTACGTGTCTATGGCAGCTTAGTCATGACTCATATACCTAAAGAAAGGCGGCTGAAGTGGGATAAAAAAGCGAAAAAACTATTTTTGGTTGGATACTCTGAGAATGTTAAAGGGTATAGACTGTATGATCCCGAATCAAAATCTGTTACAGTAGCAAGAGATGTTGTGGTCATGGAACCAGAGAATGACAGTATGACAACACAGATGATATTGCAGGAGAGCAGTGAAGACAAGCAGGATTCAGTGGGGGATAAACAGTCAGACAAGTCAAGTTATGATACAGAAGATGAGCAGACAAACAACCATGATGAGACTTATATACCAGAAGACTCCAGTTCAGAATCGGAGGACAGTTTCCAGGAGTCAAGTTCATTGATGCCAGAAAATACAGAGATTGCTAATTTTCCTTCCAGTGGTATTGAAAATGCAGAAAAGCGTGTAAGGAAAAAGCCTGAGTACTACGGTATAGCTAATCTGTGTATTGATGATGAGGTGTCATATGATGACATTTCCTTGAGTGATGTAATCAATGGTCCGGACAGTATACACTGGCAGCAAGCAATCAAAGAAGAGTTGCAATCATTTAATGATAGAGAAGCATGGGAACTTGTAGATAGGCCAGTGAACAAAACAATAGTGAAGTGCAAGTGGGTATTAAAAATTAAATATAACAGTGAAAACAAAGTGAGATACAGAGCGAGACTTGTGGCGAAGGGTTTCACACAAAAGAAAGGTATGGACTACAAAGAAACCTTCTCACCAGTGCTCAGGTATTCTACTTTGAGCCTTTTACTAGCTTTAAGTGTAGATAAGAATTTAGAATGTTTACACCTTGATGTACCTACTGCATTTTTAAATGGTTCTTTAGATGAATGTATTTACATGGAAATACCAGCCTGTTCAAATATGCCTAACTGTGAAAATAAAGTACTAAAACTAAAAAGAGCTATATATGGATTAAAACAATCGGCCAGAGCTTGGTACCAAAGAGTGGAAGTTTGTTTGTTAGAACTAGGTTACACCAAGTCTCAGTATGAACCTTGTTTGTTTATGATTTGTAATAAAAATGTCAGAATATATATAGCATTATTTCTGGATGATTTTTTTGTATTTTATAACAGTAAAGAAATATGTGATAAATTAATATGTGAATTGAAGGCAAAGTTCAACATAAATTTAGGCCAGATGAAACATTGTTTAGGTTTGAATGTTACTGTAAAAGAAAACTCTGTTACTATAGATCAGAAGGATTTTGTAGATATCATTTTAAAAAGATTCAATATGGTTAAATGTAAGAGTTCAGATACTCCAATGGAGAAGAATTTGAAATTAGATAAAGCTAAGTCTATTTGTCAGAAATATCCATATCAGCAGTTATTAGGTGCACTAATGTATCTATGTGTTTTAACTAGACCTGATATAGCCTATGCAGTGAGTTTCCTAAGTCAGTACAATAACTGTTATGATGAGACTCACTGGAAACATTTAAAAAGAGTTTTGAAATATTGAAGTAAAACTAAAGACTATGGGTTGAAATATGTAAAGGGGGATAGTTCATTGATTGGCTTTGTGGATGCTGACTGGGCATCTTGTTCAATAGACAGGAAATCTTATACAGGGTATATTTTTAAATTGTCTGGAAGTGCAATATCATATGAATGTAGGAAACAAAAGACTGTTGCGTTGTCTAGCACTGAGGCAGAGTATATGGCACTCTCCGAGGCATGTAAAGAAGCTGTATATTTAAGAAATTAAATTTTTGAAATGAATGGAGGCCAAATTGATAATTTACCTGTTGATTTGTTAAGTGATAATCAGAGTTCACAGAAATTAGCATGTAATCCTTTATTTCATAGACGAACAAAACATATAGATGTTCGGCATCATTTTATCTGAGAATGTGTTGTTAAAGAGTTGGTCAATATATCTTATTTACCTACAGCTGAGATGCCAGCTGACATACTTACTAAGAGTCTTTGTAGTGCCAAACATTATAAATTCATTAAGATGTTAGGGTTGTCAAAAATTGTTTAATTTGATTTTCTTTTATTGTTATGTGTACGCTTCTGTGTGGACATTATTTTGTTAAGTGGTGGTGTAAAAATATTGTAATTTTTTTTATGGTACCAAAATATTGTCTGTGTACAACTAGCGCCACCTGTGAGCTTAAGTGTAAACCCTTCCCAGAATTCCAAATAAAGCGTCAGTACGTTACGAATCATACTCGAGTTTTATTAGAAGGGTCAGATACCTGTCTCTCTTCTGTAGATATTTTCACAGTCGGTGCTCTTCTGAATTGTTATCAATCGTCCCACCCTTGGCAATATCTACAAGGATGACTCGACGAGCACAGAATTCCCAACCCTTTGTTGTGAATTTGGAGACCTGTCGAACCTCTTTTGCTCAGGGATCTTTATTCAATGGAACTCCTTGCCGAGAGAGGTTTTTACTGAGGCTTACGAACTTCAAAAATACAAAGTGAATGTTAATTCGTATCTCCTGTCCCTTGATTCACGAGGTGATCTCCAAGCATTACAGCGCTTCCCTTTCGCGTGGATCTCCATATAAAAAAAGCAGAGACGGCGTTAGGGCAGGGCGCCGGACGAAGAGGACGCCGCAGGCGCCATTTTCATATCCCCTCATTCTTTGAGCGAGGCATACTTACCAATACCACAGTTTGCTTAGGAAAAGTTTCCTTGAATTTCTCGTCAAATTTCCGCCATCTTAGGTTCTTTATCCTTATTTACAATTTGTACACAGCTTGCTATACAATTTGACGAAACTTCGAAGAAAACTTGTCAATTTTCCGGCAAATTTGTATATCAATTCACTGTCAATTTGACTTGAAAAATGGTAACGTATTTTTGAACTGTCCAGTTGCAAAAATTTTCATTTTTCAATTTGGTTACAAAATTGTTAATGAATTACCTTCTGTAATTATAGAATGCAAACTCTGTGGTGCGTCTCCGAATGAAATCAACTGTAGACTATAAATCAGATATAGATGGTTGTATGTTGTGTGACGAACTCGTAAGTATGAAATATTTTTTGCCTGGCCAGAACATGTGGTTGCTACTGTATTCGTATTGAATTTTATCAGGGATCGGAATTTACAAGAACTGTATCCGAATGAATGGATAGGATTGAGGAAACTTGGCAACTTTGTCAATCGAAAATGAAATCGCTGAAAATATCGAGTTTGATATCCTCATAAAAGAGTTTGCTGATAAAAAGGATAGGAACGTAAAATTTTATTAGTTTTCATTCAATAAATGGTTATTTCTTCCAATGAATGGTTTTTTCATTATATCCTTTGCTTTTTTTCGAAAGGGTTCAAATTGCAGATAGGGGGTGCCGCAGAAATCTTGCCCAGGGGTAAAACCGGCCCTGCACACTAGTACCATAACTATTGATGAATCTGAATTTCAAATAGTCAAGTCTCAGCACTCTTGCCTGCTAATTTTGAAACCAGCTACAAATTGTCGTTTTTGACAATATGTTAATTGTTCTCTATTGAAGTTGTAACCTTTTCTACTCTTTGCTGTAGTTTCAATTAATTTTATGGCTAAGGTAGATTTCATACCAATTTTTGTTGGCTTTCGCAGTGTTATTCACATTCAAATAGCTGTAGGCTCTGTTAGTTCTATTATTATTCAATGGAAGTAGTTATAGAATGTTGTTGCAATTATATATACTTTTGGTATGCATGTATTACTACTTTTCTTCGGGTTTGAAGGCCGTCGTTCTTTGGAATTTTTTCCTAGGGTTTCGCTAGCACGAGTGGCTAGCTTCTTCGAATTAACCGTAGACTATAAATAAATAAGATATAGATGGTTATATGTTGTGTGACGAACTTGTATGAAATATTTTTTGCCTGACCAGAATGTGGTTACTACTGTATTCTTTTTGAATTCTATCAGAGATCGGAATTCACAAGAACTATATTCGAATGTATGGATAGGATTAAGGATGTTACTGACTATATCTGTTAAGTAGCTGTAGGCTCTGTTAGTTCTATTATTATTCAATGGAAGTAGTTATAGAATGTTGTGGCAATTTTATAAACTTTTGGTATGCATGTATTACTACTCTTCTTCGGGTTTGAAGGCCGTCGTTCTTTGGAATTCCTTCCTAGGGATTCGCTAGCGCGAGTGGCTAGCCTCTTCGAATTAACCGGACTATAAATCAGATATAAATGGTTGTTTGTTGTGTGATGAACTCGTCAGTACGAAATATTTTTTGTCTGACCAGAATGTGATTACTACTGTATTTGTTTTGAATTTCATCAGAGATCGGAATTTACAAGAACTGTATCCGAATGTATGGATATGATTAAGAATATTACTGACTATACCTGTAATGGTTGCTAGTGGGGAGAGAAGATTGATTTTCTAAGCTTAAGTTGGTAAAAAGCTATCTACGATCGACACACGATTCAATTTCACAATTTGAACAAGAAATGCAATATACTATTGAAGTTGAGGAGGTTTTGTCTTCAACGCTGGTAAAAATGTAATATATACTTGAAATAGTTCTACTAGCGATTTTGATGTGATCAAATTCTTTGAAAATCCAAACGAGTTTGGGTGTAACATCTCTGATGAAAGGAAGGGAAGTGAAAGAATTACGAATTGGATCAATGTTTACAGTATTTATATCAGTTTCAAAATCGTTATTGATATTTTGTGCTGAATTTTGAGAAACGATAGTGGATGTACTGAATAAAATATTTTTCAATGAAGGTGGGGGATACGAATTATCGATTAATAAGTTATAAAGAGATTATTCCATGTTTCAATAACTTGAAATCATTGAAAGCTTCTCATCAGATGAATAATTATAAATGAGCACTTCAGTTATATAAAGGCCGCTGTATCATATATCATCTTTCTGTCTATTTATTCCTAACCTAAAAAACAAATTTGATATATCAAACAAAAAATTTTGATACAAACATTTTTTTCCTTCGAACTCCTCTCACAAAATGGTGTTGCTCGAATTGAAATATAAAAGCATACATTCTTGCCGACACTGTAGGTAATAATTCATTTTCCTGTTAATTCTTCATATGATGAGTTATTATTTGTAGCTTCCCTGACGATGACAGTAACAACTGTCGAAATATTGCAATAAAGTGTTAAAAGAGTACACCTTTCTGCTTGCTGCTTTACCCAATACTTAACAATCTTCCTCATATTGTTACCGTTCAGCAAAGACTTCTATTTTACTAACAGTGGTTAAGAATATCAAAATTGACAGATCCAGAATAGCACATGGCAACTCAAGTTATTTTCAGACGTACAGTAAATGCAAAGTATGTGTCAATGACACTTATCACTAATCAATATCTCATCTTACTCTGAAGGCAAATTTTTAATTTCGCAATCCCCATTTACCATATAATTATTAAAGTGTTATCATAGCAATTTATCCTCTCCGTTAATGCAAGTATTTGCACTTCGATGAAATATTGAAGCAAGCATCTATAACGAAACACTGTCGATTTAATACTTAACTGCAAACGAAAAAATTATTAAGGAAATCAGTTTCATTCGCTACAGTTTCATCAGATGAAACCCAGTCGCTTCCTGGGTATTGCGGAAAATGGCGACTCCGAAATTCAATGATACCGTGAAAGTTAATAATCCTCTGCCGCTGAATCATGTCAATGCTGATATTCAACGAGATGAATATACTTCTGAATTACTGCACGGTGTTTTCCAGAAATTAGACCATGGTATGTATCCACAACTTTATATCAAACGAACAACCTCATGTACTAATATACCGTAACTGAATAAGTGTAAATCATTTAAGGAGGTGATCCCTCATCGAAAAAAAAATAGGATTTTTCATATAAAGAAACTTCATTGGAGCATCCCTTGTTAAGATACAGCCCCTGGAAGGGGGTACATGAAATTTGTATAACAATTTTTTCACAAGCACTGAAAAAGTTACAATATTGAAATTAACCTGACGTTTTGCACTAGCAAAAATACACTTAGCCAGTAATTTATTTGGTTAACCCCATGGTTGTAAGGGGTGGAAAACGCAACCCCTAAAATTTATTTCCAATGTTACTTTTTTCTTATTATTTGTTTACCATTTAAACATTCATTACCAATAGCATGTTTCCGAGTTTCAAGACGAAGACTGGGTATCCGACCTTGCATTTCTGGTAGATATAACTAGCCACTTAAATGAACTCAATATTTGTTTACAAGGCAAAGGTCAATTGATTAATGACCTGCATAATCTTATTTTCGCGTTTCGAATGAAACTTAGGCTTTGGAAACAGCAGCTAAACGTACTAAAAACTTCACTCTTTTTCCTACACTTTCAGAGCGACCAGGGATCACATCAGAGATAGCGGCTAAATACGTATTTCCAACATATGATTTAAAAGCCGAATTCGAAAGCCGGTTCCTAGATTTTAATAAGCATCGACTGCTTTTTTCTGCATTCGCAACACCATTTTCAACAGATGTTAAGTTCCTTGCCTGGTCATTTACAAATGGAATGTTGCGAAATGCAATGTGATGCACAGCTGAACTCTTTCAGCTGTGCATCACATTGCATTCAATTTCAATTCAAATTCAATCAAGTTGGCTTGGAAGAATTCTATAAAAATTATTTTGATAGAGAGAAATATCCTGCCTTTTACAAACATGCTCTGTTCATGATTTCATTATTTGGTAACACCTACATCTGTGAACAACTTTTTAGTACAATGAACCATATTAAATATCAAATGAGAAAACGGATTACTGACGCTCATCTTGAAAATTGTTTGCGGGTAGCAACAACATCAGTCGAAGTTGACATTGATCAGCTGAGCTCTGATAAACAAAGTCAGACATCCCATTAATTTAATATTCAGTAACCTAACAGAATTATGCGGAATTAAAATGTGAAACTTGAAATATTTTGTTCGAAAATTATGCAGAAATAATGTGTCACTAAATACATTTTGTTTCTAAAAAATTTGTTTCATTTAAAAAAACTCCAATTATAATGTGTTTTTTTGTGCGCTGCTTAGTTAGAGTGCGTGTCAGATATCTCTGCTCGTGACTGGGGTGTTTTCTTTGCTAGTTACAGTACATTTTTTTGTTCTGAAGTCTAAGTTCTAATAGGGAAAATTAGTATCCGATTTCAACTGTGCGCAGAATTACCTGGCGCGCACTATACATCAAATTTGTATTGCGGCCCAGGCAGTCGCGGATCCACGAGGGGGTTTTCGGGTCCGGACCTCCCCCCCCCATTGGGAAAATCAGAGATTAGTTTTTTCCATTTTTATCGGCTCCTAATTTCCCAATTTTTGTTAGGGAACGAAAAAATGTCACATGAGCAAGACAAAAAAATAAAATGGAATAAATTTTTATGCTTTAAAATTGAAGAACTTCAATAATTATTATTACATTCCATTGAAAACTAGAGAGGCTACAGGCTACATTTAAACATTAGTAAATTTTCATTTTTCAACAACCAATTTCATCAATTTATTCAATTCAATAATCCTCCAATTCTTAAAAAAAATATTCTCAAGAATTAAAAATAGTACAAACAAGATCTGGATTGAATGTTACCCAAACAAACAAACAAATTTCGCTTGAAATTTTTGGACTCACCGATTGTTCTTTCCTTTTTTTATGGTTCAGTCGGTTCAGACGCTGGATCAAGCCGAGTAAAATATGAAACTAAAGTCATGTTGTAGGTTCAAAATAAAATGCTTTTTTTAACTATCAAATTGCAATTTTTCTCGATGACAATTCAAAGAAAATTGACACTTGTCAGGCTTATCGAGGAAAAGTTCGAGAAACTTCTGACAGTGCTGCCACTGGATCCTTTTTGGCGCAGTATTTGAAAAATTAGACTTGTTACATTTGTGATGAGTATTGTGTATGCCGGTAACGATTTGAATATACTATGTATGAGTAAAACATGCTGTTGATTTGGTTAAATCAACTCGATTCGTTAAAAAAAAAGTTAAATTTCGAACCTACTTTACCTCCTGGCCACACCTTCAAATTTTGTTCATGTCAATCTCTTTCACCTTTTATATATATATATATATATATTTATATATATATATATATATATATATATATATATATATATAAATAAAAATGTTGAGTTATAGACCCCCCCTTGACCTCATCCTGGATCCGCCACTGGGCCCGGGGTGGAATTCTACTTCCGAATTTTGGCCCGAGTGTCGAAAAGGTTGGCCACCCTTGGTCTAGACTAGCCTCCGTGCACTTTGTGGCAAGAATATATATATATATATATATATATATATATATATTTAGAAATTGATGTTTTCTTCGATATGCAAGATGAATTTTCTGGGTTTTTTATCCGTTAGGTATCTTCTGATTTGTTCGACGTTTCGAATTCCATTTTGAATTCATTCTCAAGAACTGTGAGACGAATATCTGTCCATACCGTCCTGGTCAATCACTCCCCTTACGAAGTAACCAAGCAAGACTAAGCAAAGACTTCAATTGTCTGTTTTCCATAGAAACTGGTATTTATAATGATTCTCCTCAGTTATTATCCGACTAGGTCCGATATTATTGATGATTATATCATCAGCCGCTCTCTAAGGTTGTACCCTGCCCATCCAGGTATTATTTAGAAATTGATGTTTTCACGGATCTTCGATATGCAAGATGAATTTTCTGGGTTTTTTATCCGTTGGGTATCTTCTGATTTGTTCGACGTTTCGAATTCCATTTTGAATTCATTCTCAAGAACTGTGAGACGAATATCTGTCCATACCGTCCTGGTCAATCACTCCCCTTACGAAGTAACCAAGCAAGACTACGCAAAGACTTCAATTGTCTGTTTTCTATAGAAACTGGTATTTATAATGATTCTCCCCAGTTATTATCCGACTAGGTCCGATATTATTGATGATTATATCATCAGCCGCTCTCTAAGGTTGTATCCTGCCCATCCAGGTATTATTCAGAAATTGATGTTTTCACGGATCTTCGATATGCAAGATGAATTTTCTGGGATTTTTATCCGTTAGGTATCTTCTGATTTGTTCGACGTTTCGAATTCCATTTTGAATTTATTCTCAAGAACTGTGAGACGAATATCTGTCCATACCGTCCTGGTCAATCACTTCCCTTACGAAGTAACCAAGCAAGACTAAGCAAAGAATTCAATTGTCTGTTTTCCATAGAAACTGGTATTTATAATGAATCTCCTCAGTTATTATCCGACTAGGTCCGATATTATTGATGATTGTATCATCAGCCGCTCTCTAAGGTTGTATCCTGCCCATCCAGGTATTATTTAGAAATTGATGTTTTCACGGATCTTCGATATGCAAGATGAATTTTCTGGGTTTTTTATCCGTTAGGTATCTTCTGATTTGTTCGACGTTTCGAATTCCATTTTGAATTCATTCTCAAGAACTGTGAGACGAATATCTGTCCATACCGTCATGGTCAATCACTCCCCTTACGAAGTAACCAAGCAAGACTAAGCAAAGACTTCAATTGTCTGTTTTCCATAGAAACTGGTATTTATAATGATTCTCCTCAGTTATTATCCGACTAGGTCCGATATTACTGATGACTAGCTGACCCGGCCACGCGTTGCTGTGGCTAAAGTTTTTGTTATGTTACATTATAGTAAACAATCTAAGAGGAACAATAAGAGAACATCAGTCACGGAGTCCACTATGCTTTTTCACACAGATGGTATTTGTAAAAAAATATGGTGATCTCCTTATTTGACTTTCTACTACTATAACCCTTTAGTACAATGAAATTATTTACGAACAAAGACGAAAATGTTGATGTTGGTATACAAATTCACTGGATTGAGATTTGAAGGGGAAGTACGTTGAACTCAATTAATTAAAATGTTCTTACACTTGATATTAAGCAGAAATCAATAGGTACAAAATAAAAATTCATCAGATTTATTATTTCCGTTTAATTTTATAACAAATATGAGTATATTACAGTATAATACAGTAAATAACATGTGACGCTCAAACTCATGAATGAGGTAGGCAAGGCAGACAGTCTTAAAGTTTTAAACAATAATATCTATTGTTTTGAATTATAAATACTATCAATTTCAATTTAATTTAACACCAATCGGTGCACAATGTTTTTGGTTAACCTGTCTTTAGCTAACACAAATAGATTCGACGGTTTCCCAACACGTGAACACGCAACATATAGTTGCCCATGAGAAAAACATGGGTTTTCCAAATCTAAACCATTTGTGGTTGTGCATGACCTTCTGCTGTCCTGATTTTTTGAGCTGGATTTCTTGATTCAATTTGTTCTGCCAACTGATGGGCTCAGCAGCGCCATCTATTGATTACTTACTCAACCCAGTCGAAAGGTATCGACATCTTGATTCAATTTGTTCTGCCAACTGATGGGCTCAGCAGCGCCATCTATTGATTACTTACTCAACCCAGTCGAAGTTAGAATCATTTGGAGTTAACAGATAATTGTGACTGTCAAATAATAACAGACAAATACGCTGTCGAACGGGATAAAAAGTATCCTATGTCCATCTCCTGGCTCTAAGCTACCTCCCTACCAATTTTCAGCCATATCTGTTCTGCCGTTCTTGAGTTATAAGTGGTGTAACTAACACGACTTTCTTTTATATATATAAATTATAAATTATATCATCAGCCGCTCTCTAAGGTTGTATCCTGCCCATCCAGGTATTATTTAGAAATTGATGTTTTCACGGATCTTCGATATGCAAGATGAATTTTCTGTTTTTTTTATCCGTTAGGTATCTTCTGATTTGTTCGACGTTTCGAATTCCATTTTGAATTCATTCTCAAGAACTGTGAGACGAATATCTGTCCATATCGTCCTGGTCAATCATGTTGTTTTTAGCAGGTCAATTACCATGAAAATGTGTTGGAAAATCGGTATAAATGAAAAACTGTTTGCTCGTGTTCTGTTTACTTTACTCATATCAGATATATATGACATAGCACTGAACTGAAGTTTGACGTAAACCTATTACCGATTACAGGAAAGACACGATCGATAACTTAGTTTCCTACTACCGACAAGCAGAGCGCTACACACACGACCCGAACTGTCTGCTCCGGTTAACTAAGATGTTCAATAGATGGCGTCATATGCTCTATTTTCAATATTAATACAACACCCCCACTTATTAAAAGTAGACATACAATGACTACAAAGATAATAAACATTAACACAGGTGGCCTAGACATATCAAAGCTACAAATGTTTTACACTAGACCTAGTTGAGAAACAAATTTTTTGTGCTTAACAGTTGGCGAACCCTTAGTCAAAATATCTGCAATCATATCTGCTGACGCTAAATATTTCAGTTTAATAATATTGTTAGCTACTGTTTCCCTACCAAAATGGTATCGGACATCTATGTGCTTTGAGCGTGAATGAAGTATTGGATTTGATGCCAATTTTTGGGCTGACTGATTGTCTACATATAAAATCAAAGTACTATCCAATTCTTCATTAAGCTCCCCATATAAATTTTTCAGATGGATAGCTTCTTTAGCCGCTTCGCTCATCCGCCATGAACTCAGCCTCTGTACTACTGAGGGCTGTACTCTCTTGCTTAAAACTTTTCCAGGAAATGGCGCCTCCCGCTTACTTTAACAAAAAACCAATGTAGGATTTTCTATCTAATTTATTAGAACCCCAATCAGAGTCTGAATACCCTTCTGAACTGCAACCATTTTCTGTAAAAGACAAACATTTAGACTTTGTGCCTTGCAAGTATCTTAACAACCTCTTAGCACTCTTCCAGTGAGTCTCTGTATAACATGAATTAAATTGACTCAAAAAACTAACTGAGTAAGCTATATCTGGGCGTGTCAAGACTGCAATATACATCAAACTACCAATTAATCGTTGGTATGGTATTTTAACATCACAAGTACCATCAGATTTTAAATCACCCGCCTCTAAACCTAAATTCACTTCTATAGGTGTGGCAACACTGTTGCAATTAATCATGTCAAACCTCTTTAAGACTTGATCAATATAACCCTCCTGATCTAACTTAATTTGACCGTTTTCTCGTCTTATTCTTACCCCCAATATCTGTCTAGCCTCCCCCAAATCTCTAACCTCAAAGTAGCTGCCTAAATGACATTTTAAAAACTTAATTTCTTTGAAATTATTGCCAAAAACAAAGAAATCATCTACGTACAGGGCAACGACAGTTAAAGATTCATTACATTTTTCATATTTAGATTTAGAGTAATCAATTTTTAGTAACACCTCATCAACCCTTTTATTCCATGCTCTACTACTCTGTTTGAGACCATAAACAGCCTTTTTTAATTTGCATACCTTGTTCTCTGAACCCTCAAGTACAAAGCCTTCCGGTTGTCTCATATAAACATTTTCTTCAAGGTAGCCATTCAAAAAAGCTGTTTTGACATCTAAGTGAAAAACTTCCAAACCTAATTTCACTGATAAACCAAAAAGCATGCGAATAGTACTGTGTCTAACCACAGGTGAGAATGTTTCATCATAGTCCAGTCCTGGTTTCTGTGTAAACCCCTTCGCGACTAACCTTGCACGGTACACAGGGTCACTATCAGAATCACATTTAATCTTGAACACCCATTTTGATTCCACCACAGTTCCACGGCTTGGCACATCGACAAGGTTCCATGTATCATTCTCATCGAATGACTGCATCTCGTCCATCATGGCTCGCCACCACTTTTCTTTGTCTGGTCGCGACAAAGCCTCCTTGACACTCAATGGCACATCCTCCATGTTTATGTCACTCTGACACATATAGGTGACATAATCTTCCAGCCTTGTATTTGGAAACTTTACTCTCTCTGATCTTCTTGGAATCACAGGTTCATCATCGCCATCTGACTTCAAGCTCACAAAACTCCCATCTAGACTTTCCCCCACTGAGTCTGGGCCTTCTTGGTCTTCAGATTCAGTTTTGTCTGAACTGTCATGGCTGACGATCACATCAAGATTTTCTTTCTCATTGATAAGGACATCTCGACTGAAGACAACCTCCTTTTCAATAGGGTCATACAGCCTATATCCCTTCGTGCTGTCCCCGAATCCAACCAGTATCATTTTCTTGGACTTCTTGTCCCACTTAAGCCTTTTGGCTTTTGGGATATGCATCATAGTTTCACTGCCCAAAATTCTAATGCTACTGATATCTGCTTTTTGGCCATACCATAGCTCATATGGTGTTTTATAGTCTAAACCTCGGGCGATGCACCTATTTCTCAGATATATGGCTGTGTTGACCGCCTCAGCCCAGAATATCTTTGATAAGTCAGCCTCGAATAATAAACACCTGGCCTTTTCTATAACCGTCCTGTTCATACGCTCACTCATTCCGTTTTGTTCAGGTGTGTGAGGGTTCGTCCTTTGATGTACTATGCCCTCCTTTTTGAGGTACGACTCAAAATCATTTCCACAAAACTCCCCACCATTATCTGAGCGTAGACACTTAAGCTCCTGCCCTGTTTGTGTTTCGACAAGCTGCTTAAACTCTTTGAAATAATCCAATGCCTGGTCTTTGGTTTTTAAGAAATATACATGTGTGTACCTGCTGAAATCATCCTCAAGGATAAGGAAATACCTGGAACCTCCTAAGGACACCTTTTCCATAGGGCCACATAAATCTGTATGCACCACCTCCAATGGTGTTTTTGCTCGTTGACCTTCATGTCTAAACGGCAACCTAGATTGCTTTCTTTCACAACAAGTAACACAGAATTTGCTTGCACATAGATATTCTTGCATAGTTTGCAAACCTTCAACAGAATAATGATTTTTCATAGCTGTCAAATCTTGATAATTCAAATGTGCTAATTTACGATGCCATATCTCTTTTGAAACTGCCAAATTCAAAACTGCATTAGCTGATTGCTTCACAACACCTACTTCACTACCTTGGGATGAACATCTAGCCAACTTATAAACATTATCAGTAAATTGGGCTACTGCTACAACAGTACCACTGTGATTAATGACCCTGCAACTTTTGTCATTAAAATTCACCTTATTTCCATTTTTTATCATCTGGCCAATGGACAATAAATTAGTGGTCACTCCAGAAACATATAAGGCATTCTCAATTTCCACATAGTGCTTCTGCCCATTTACAATGGTTGTAAGAATAATGTTTCCTGTACCCAGTACTGGCAGCTTAGTCTGATCAGCAATGGTGATGTCTCTCGGTTCAACTACATCCTGAAAATCACTTATCCATTCCTTTTTACATGTAATATGATGACTCGCACCAGAATCAATGTACCAGTCGCTGCTACTAAAATTCCCACTACTACAAACGGCACTCAAAGCACTGCTGACACCTGCTCTCTTGTCACCTGACCTTGAGCTGTTATCTGAAGCTTCACTGCTGGCCTTGGGGCACTTATTCATATAGTGGCCAAAATTTTTACAACGATAACACTTCACATTCTGCAATTTTGAAGTGTCCTTTTTCTGGTGGTCCTTTTTCATGGTAAAATTGGGCTTTCCAGCAACAAAAGCCAAACCTCTGGACTTCTGAGCACCTTCCTGAGACATATCGAGCAATTAAGTCTTGATATTCTCGGTAGTAATTTCAATACTACTATGCTCTATCGCCATAATCATGGGTGAGAACTTATCTGGCAACCCAGCTAGAAGTAAAGACCCAATCCATTTTTCATCAATCGAAAAACCTGTCTTCTTCAATCTTTGAGCTGTTTCCACAACTTGTGTAACGTAAGACTTCATGCTATCACAATTTTCTAAACGTAGAGATGTTAAGGCTCGTAATAAATAAATTTTACGTGAAAAGCCTGTATCTGCATACATGGTTCTCAAAGTAATCCATAACGACTTAGCATCCTGGCTGTCTCGTACATGAACATACGATGACGGGTCAATGGTAAGCACCAACTCTGCTCTCGCCTTATTTTGTAGAGTAGTGTCGGTCTCGGCACCACTTAGACACTTATCTAGGCTTTCCAAAATAAGAAAATTTTCGACGGCAAAACTCCATTCATCGTAATTGTCTCGCCCCGTCAATTTTGGCACACCTGACGAAAAGTTCATAGAAGTAGCCGCCATTGTTCTTTACTTACACGATACACGACGTAAACCCGTAACACTTTCAGCTAATAACTGAAGTTCCACCGAATTTACAATACCCAACACATTGCACAAGTGGCTTAAGATCTCGACTGGCTCTGAGCCCATAACCTGTTGTTTTTAGCAGGTCAATTACCATGAAAATGTGTTGGAAAATCGGTATAAATGAAAAACTGTTTGCTCGTGTTCTGTTCACTTTACTCATATCAGATATATATGACATAGCACTGAACTGAAGTTTGACGTAAACCTATTACCGATTACAGGAAAAACACGATCGATAACTTAGTTTCCTACTACCGACAAGCAGAGCGCTACACACACGACCCGAACTGTCTGCTCCGGTTAACTAAGATGTTCAATAGATGGCGTCATATGCTCTATTTTCAATATTAATACAACAAATCTCTCCCCTAACGAAGTAACCAAGCAAGACTAAGCAAAGACTTCAACTGTCTGTTTTCCATAGAAACTGGTATTTATAATGATTCTCCTCAGTTATTATCCGACTAGGTCCGATATTATTGATGATTATATCATCAGCCGCTTTCTAAGTTTGTATCCTGCCCATCCAGGTATTATTTAGAAATTGATGTTTTCACGGATCTTCGACATGCAAGATGAATTTTCTGGGTTTTTTATCCGTTAGGTATCTTCTGATTTGTTCGACGTTTCGAATTCCATTTTGAATTCATTCTCAAGAACTGTGAGACGAATATCTGTCCATACCGTCCTAGTCAATCACTCCCCTTACGAAGTAACCAAGCAAGACTAAGCAAAGACATCAATTGTCTGTTTTCCATAGAAACTGGTATTTATAATGATTCTCCTCAGTTATTATCCGACTAGGTCCGATATTATTGATGATTATATCATCAGCCGCTCTCTAAGGTTGTATCCTGCCCATCCAGGTATTATTTAGAAATTGATGTTTTCACGGATCTTCGATATGCAAGATGAATTTTCTGGGCTTTTTATCCGTTAGGTATCTTCTGATTTGTTCGACGTTTCGAATTCCATTTTGAATTCATTCTCATGAACTGTGAGACGAATATCTGTCCATACCGTCCTGGTCAATCACTCCCCTTACGAAGTAACCAAGCAAGAGTAAGCAAAGACTTCAATTGTCTGTTCTCCATGTTCTATGGAAAACAGACAATTCTTCACCAAAAACTGTGGAAGACTTGAGTGAATACGATATTTGGGACAAACTAGAACCAATTGTAAAAAAAATCTGAATAAATATATTGTTCAGCTGTAAGATATTTTGATTCTCGCTTGTATCCCCTTCTGTAAGGTGGCAACTTCTACAATAATTCAATCTAACCTAATACCACAGACTTCATTATATTTTCAATATATTCATCAGAGTCTGCAAATCACACTTTACGATTGCTGAAACAATAAAGTTTATGGTGGAATTACAACTGTGAATATCTATGTGAATGGAATTCCCAAACCAATGTTTCTCAATCTATCCAACATACGAATAAATGGTGGTAAAACCATAAAACGTGGTCTTTTTTTTGACCCAGCAGAGTATCCTGGAACTTGGGTAACAAAATTTGTCCATAGAAATTGAAGAAATTTTTCCAAACTCACTACAGCACTAGTTGAAGTTTTTCATTTTTCACAGGTAACACCGGTCCGAGATTCGGTAAAAGACATGTTCAGATGATTACCTACTTCCTCCTCATGTTTACCTCTTTTTGTGTGAGTCAATATGTCTGTTGCGATTGTAGCGATGACAGATCCAACGGCTAGTATAAACAAAGATATTCCATTGAGTACCTACTATCTGTCGAAAAATCAAGCAAAGTTGAACGGACCGAACGAATTTACGATTTCCGGGGATTCATGACTCATGATTCACAAGAAAAACCTTCAACTGAATTCTTAACTTGGCAGTTCGGCTGAATGGGTACCAATATACTGAAACTACAAGCTTGTGATTGTTTCTCTGTACAATTCACTCTTCATTCTAGGCACTCTCTGATTTTTTGAAAGCTATAATTTGAAGAGCTATAGTGATATCATTAGATATCTTGGGTCTCACGTTGAAAAAAATGTAAGTAGAGACACAATGGCGTTTCTACAATCAAAGGGAGGTTTGAGACACTCGACGGCCTGAGCTGTCCATGGGGCCTTAGCAGTCGATGGGGGTGTAGTTCTTCGTCAAACCGGTGGGGAGAGGGATGATGGCAAGCAGAAATGAGTGTTGTGAAAAAATGGTGTGTGGTACGCCTGGGAGGTGTGTTTTTGTGGCTTTTGGTTGGTGGAAAGAGCAAATAGGGCGTTGCTAGTGAAGCTGTATGATTGGGCGTTAAAGAAAAAACAAATATGGCGTCTCTGCAAACGCTCCACCATTGGTTTGATGAAAAAAGCAGGGCTAGTGAAGCCGTATGATTGGTCGTTAAAGAAAAAACAAGGCGTCTCTGCAAACACTCCACCATTGGCTGCGGTTCTAGTTGGTTGAAAAGAGCAAATAGGGCGTTGCTAGTGGAGCTATATGATCGGTCATTGAAGAAAAAACAAATATGGCGTCTCTGCAAACGTTCCACCATTGGTTGGCTGAAAAAAGCAGGGCTAGTGAAGCTGTATGATTGATCATTGAAGAAAAAACAAGGCGTCTCTGCAAACACTCCACCATTGGTTGGCTGAAAGCTGTATGATTGGGCATTAAAGAAAAAACAGGCGTCTCTGCAAACGCTCCACCATTGGCTGAAAAAAGCAGGGCGTTGGAGCTCTGCCATTGGTCATTGCTGTGACGCTCCACCATTGGTTGGCTGAAAAAAGCAGGGCTAGTGGGGACTGATTGGGCATTAAAGAAAAATATGGCGTCTCTGCAAACGCTCCACCATTGGCTGTCATTGCGGCGGCTCTGCTAACCATTGGCTGGTTCACTCGGGGGCGGAGCCTCGGACCCCCCTCCTCCCCCAAATCATCATTGCATCAAGTGGACTGAAGGCTCTACCGCAATCCATTAATTTGAAGAAACTCGACACAGTATGATGGACTCGGACTCGGTGCTAGAACTAAAAGAGTGTTGTGTCTGCCATAAAGTGATTGGAAAGAAGTATATTCCAAACCACATGTACTTTAGTGAGCACAAAATAATAGTTGGCTTATGTGATCGTGGATGCTATCAATCAAGACCTATCAAAGTTAGTTGTCGATATTTTGGAAAGTATTCTGTGTTAAACTCGCCCCAGACTGAAAGAAAAACCTTTTACTTTCGCCATATACGACTACCTCCTAGAGTGCAGCATGGAATCAAGCAGTGAAGAACAGAAGCCGCTGTGTGATACCTCCAGAAGTGGTGAAACTTTGGGAAGAAAAAGTATTTCAAAATAGGTAGAGATTTGCAAATAAAATTCATAGAATTCATTGATTTTTTATTCCCACCTCTCCTTTTGGTATATAAATTGATTTTATACAGTGAAAACCACTATCAGTCATTAAAAAATGGTTTCTTCAGAGTTTATCGTTTTGCAAGCTGCTCTGTGTTGACAAGAAAAAATACACACGGAAAAAATGCCGAAACCCGGAGTCGAACCGAGGGTCTTTAGATTTTCAGTCTAACGCTCTTGCCACTGAGCTATTTCGGCTATGTAAATGAAACACATATGATATGAATAGAATTTAATTTTCAAAATCATTCATAGTGAAAGAGTAATATTTGTAAACTTGCACTTCCACACACATATTTTCGAAAAAATCGCCACATTGAAGGAGAACTGCATTATTTCGTGGCTCATCGTAGTCGTACGCACTGCAACTTCTGCTAGCCTGTTCCATAAGTGAAAGAGAGAGAGGGTGGGGAGACTCAACCAAATCTTGCAGCATATATCGTATTTCGATGTGATTGATTCAAAATTGGAGCGATCGTTCGAGATGTTTCGGCAATACGTCTCTGGAAACGCAATCGATCGATCGGAAAATTCTCCCAAAATTTGCTTCGTGATTGTCTGTAGGCAAATTGCCACACATACAAGTAGTGCACTTGATTAATATCCTCGTTGAATGTCACTTTCTTCATGTCGAACTTTGAACTTTAATAAATACTTGAGTAGAAATTTGAAAATTTGCATCAACGATACACTTGTAATGAAGTAGAGTAGTCCTGCAATTGTTTTTATATCAGATTCGAGACACAGCTTGGCAGGTTGTTGTTGTGGTTCAATTTTCTTCCAATCAGGTAAGTCTCCAAAACTGCGGTCTTCAAAAACAAGTCTCATGGGCAGGTATTTCGGCACTCAAAACATGCAGATGACCTTCATTCAGTGCAGTCGGAATCATTGGTATCCAATTTGAAGGCCACGTTTCGTTTCTATATCCGCTGGCATTTTCAAAGGTAACAAACACTTTGGTCACTTTATCCGGCGGATTGATGTACAGAATATTGGAAAAAATGGCAGACAAGATTATATAATTTGATCTTAACACGGCCATTGCAGACAATCAACTGATCTCCCCAATCGACTCACACATACATTTATACAAAAAAACTCAAAGACATGAAAACATTTTATTTTTCAGAAATAGGTACAGGTGTTATTCTACGTGTAGGTTTTACATTGAATTTAAATCTATTTAAATTGCAAAATACGTTTTTCCATGTAGGTGACGACGACGATCTCAGGTGCTCAGATGAATTTTCAGGATAGGCTACCATACCATTTGCTGCACTACCCACTTCCATATTGCGAAACAGTGAATCAGACTACAACGCGTCTTTTTACCTCTATGATTGATGCACAGCGGTTTCTCAAAGGTAAAAACAGGTGGCTGATTGGGTGTCGTTGTAGTGGCCTCGGTGTGGAATTTTTCCAAATTAACAATGTGTGGTGGTTGTGATGCGTATTCGGCAAAGTAATTTTGGAGAATGTCGAATTTTTGATGCCCCTTCACATAAATAACATCGAAATCCGTTAAAGTTTGCCAAATACTGTACAAATCAGAGTATTCGACGAAACCATCGGAATATCGCAAGCCGTGCACATTCTGCTCAACATATCTCACTTGACGTTTCTCTGCAGCAGAAAGTGAACTATATGGCTTCGGAGGTTTCATCAAAAAATAATTCGTCTGCGTCCCATTGGTTATGGCAATTTCTTTGGGGTAAAACACACCACTCAAATCAAAACCTTGAATGTCTACTGCTACAAGCTTCATCTTCGGCGTCTCTCATACAACTGATCGTAACCTCTCAGATCTCTTCAAGATAAATGACGAACAATCTCACTCAAAGGTAAATTTTCTATAACACAATCGTGAATTATGATGCAATAGGCACGTGTGTTGGCAGGAAATCCATTTTTAGCTTCAATATCGAGCTTCACATCCACCGTACTCGATTTCACAAATTCAGCTCTTTTCGAAACGTCTACCACGAAAATAGCTCGATTTTTGAATGTTACATAATCGAGTAGTGGTTGCTTTTTGGGGGAGTTCATGTAGCTGGAATAGAATTCGGTGTATGTGCGATGCGCCTCAACGAAATCGTTCTTTGCAAAATCCAGTCTCATTCGCTCGTGTGGGTAGATGTCGCTGTTCAAAGTCAATCTGATATCCATCAAATCGATATTGTCAAAGTAGGTGGGATCTTTGCGCAGGTTGTCCACACGATCTGTTTGGAATACTGTGATGATATATCGGGGGCTCTCCATGGCAGAAGCAGTTTTGACAGCCCAAATTTCTTTCGTAGACCCTGTAGTCAATGCAGGCAGTTCATGAAGCTCCCATTTTCGATACGGCATCATTATAGGTGTATCAGATTTGATGGATTGCAACAAATTCAATCGAATTTCATCATTTGGGAAAATATGCTTCACCTTCAATTCGATACTTTCGATTGTCAATTGAGCTTTAGTCTCTCCAGGTTCAGCCGCCACATCTCTAATGAATATGCTGTTGTTGTCGTTGCGTGCACGAACCAAACGTAGAGATTGTTTACCGCATGTAGCAAAAGTATAATCATTGAAAATACCCAAAAGGTGTCTGAGGGGTATGTGAAAGTTGAAAAATCCATCAGCATCGTTTGTTAGAGATCCATTGGGATAATTCCATCCAGATGTACACATGTGGTTGGTATCGTCTGCACTATAGCACAAGTATCCTCTGAGTGTACTCACAATTCCAGGATTACGAACTGTATCCAATTCTTTGCCATTGAGCTCGTAAGATATGGAATCGAAAAAGAAAGCTGGTGCATTATTGACAAAATTAACAGTCCCATTGCCAGCAGACTTCTTCATTGTTCCTCTAACACTAATGACGGCATCGTACATGAGCAACCATGCATCACTCTGTTGAATTGAAATTTCGACAATATCATTATTTTCGAACGATCTCACATATGGGTAATGAGTTCTAGTTTCCAAACGTTGAATCGATTCGTCGAATTGAGGACGGCGGTAGACGTCGAACACGTGTCGAGACAACATTGTAACCCAATGATTGTAGAAAGCGACGATTTGCAGCGGAAAGTTTGGAAGTGACTGATCTGCTCGGAAGCTTCTCCACTACTGGTGGTGCAGAGGTGTGAGCATTGAATATATTATCGAAAACCAGGCCCATTACAATTTTTTCAGAACCAATCTTATGACATTAAGTTCACCTCTGAAATCCACAGGTTTAAAATCCTGATCGAGTATGTGTACTGTAATGTTGTGTATTTCACCTTTACTCGTCACAGGTAGATAGATCAAATTTAGTGGAACTTCGTCGATGGCAAAACCGGGGTCGTCCCTAGGTGCAAACTCGTAGATGGTATGTGAAGGTCGTCCGTTGAAATAAGCACCTGAAGTTATATTACAATCCAGGTGAATTGTTCGAACTTTAACAATTTTCACAGGTAGATCAGACTTGTGAACTTGACCAGGTGGCAGTAATCTCTGTGAGAATCCCAATAATCGTCCGATACAGTCGTCAGGTCGAAAATCAATAGCGTGTACTTTGCTGTATATTTCACACTCTAGAGTATTGAGGTTAGCTTTCAGAGAAAATACTTTATCACTTATATCGTCGTCCTCCTTTTCTCCACTTTCAGCGTCGTCGTCGTCGTTTTTCTTACTCTTTTTAACTTCCTTGGGTTTTTCCACGAATTTCGTGAGGAATTTGGCAATGTTAGTGATTTCGTAGGAACCAATGGGAATACTGATGATTTCTCTCTTGGTCGTATCGGCGTTCTTGAAATAGTAAAACTTTCTATTACCCTCCTCAACGTTGGGAATGCTGTTGTACGAGTGAAAACCAATCAAAGCCAATCCGTATTCGGAGTCAGGGTCCAAGGAAATTGGGTTGGTGAAGTCACTGCTAGCTGTGGAAGTATGACTTGTCAGTGTGACAATCAGAGACATGACTGAACCTCATTATCGGCTGCTATTAGTTTTATAGAGGAATTCCAAGCACAAATGCCCACAATTTGACTCATTAAAATTTTGATAACGATCATTGTTGTAGAAAATTTTGGCATTTTTTCCCAGGTATTGCACCAATTCCACAGGTGGTTTCAAATTGCCAAAACTGTCGAAATATTCCACCTTATTGCCTTGTTTGCGGTAAGCTACCCAATGTGTTCCTTCGTTCTTTTGAAGATCCAAATTTATGATGGCACATTCTTTGTAAGCAGGTCGAGTGAAATTTGCGAGTTGATCACGCATAAAGACTCCCTTGAAATGAGGAATTTTCAAACGTTTCACATATCGCATCAACTCCACATCGTAGAGGGCTCTATTGGGTAGCTTCAATGGGAGTTTTTTTGTTTTCGAAGGAAAATTCCATAGCCACGACGACTTTTTCTCAAAAATAATCCTGAGCCCTGTTTTCCGATCTCTTCCATTGCCTTGTTGTGCCGATGATCTTCTTCAAGTTTTTTCTTTGCATTCTTAGCATCAATCACAGTCTTGGCAACTCCTGCAGCACCACCAGCCAAACCACCTAGGGCGCTAAGTGCAGCAAATATTGGTATCAAAGGTAGAATACCTCCACTTTTTCCATCGATAGGTATTATTCGTGGAATTCGAATCTTTTTGCGACCTCCTTCTTGTTTAATCAAACGTCTAGCAACACGCAGAGCAGCCAGCGATGTCTTGCGAACATCACCCGAATTGAGGGATTTGAGAGATTTTTTAATTTTCTGAACGATGGCCCTTTTGAATGATGTCTTTTTCACACCCATACCGAGTTTGCGTTTGGTCTTCATGGCCGTCGTTACGAACCAAGAGGCTGCTTTCTCTCCCAAACTAGCGTCTTTCGATTTGAATCGCTCCCAAGCACTGTTCTCCAACTCTAGGCCATTAATGCCCTTTTGACCGAGAGCTAACCTCTTTTGCAACCGTGTTCCAGGACCACAAAACTGATAACCAGGTAGGTGTAATTCAATGGGAAGTTTATTGATTAGAGTATTTACAATACCACCACCTTGTCGTTCGAAGGTTAGCATAATACTGGCTACACGCGTACAACATCTTTGTATATAAAAAGGTATCTGTGTGGAGGGATTTGTCAGTGTAGTCATCGGACGCCATGAAGGTCACCCAGCAACTACCTATTGAAAATTTGGATTTTGTGAAAGTGTCTGGGAAGAAAGGCAAACATGGTGAACTATTACCCGATTCTTTTCGAGCAATATTTTGCGGCCCAAGTGGATGTGGCAAGACCAATGCCATGCTGAGTTTGTTATTCAATCCGAATGGCGCTAAATTAAAAAATGTCTACGTCTACTCGAAATCATTGTACCAACCCAAATATCAGCTACTTCAAGATGTGTTGGCAAAGGTGAAAGGTATGGGCTACTTCCCCTTCAAAGATAACGATGAAATAATCGACCCGGCTGAAGCTCGAGAACATTCCATATTCATTTTCGACGATGTGGCTTGCGATAAACAGAATAAAATTAGGGAATATTAGGCAATGTGTCGGCACAAGTCAATCGATGCCGCCTACCTTTGCCAAACTTACTCGAAAATTCCCAAACAATTGATACGAGACAATTGTAATATCATTGTATTATTCAAGCAGGATGATATGAATTTGAAACATGTCTTTGATGAACATGTCTCACCTGATTTCACCTACGACGAATTCAAGACAATGTGCTCGAAATGTTGGAACGAAAAATTTGGTACGTTGGTCATTGTCAAGGATTTTGATGTGAAAAATGGTCGGTATCGCATGGGTTTCGACAAATATATTTCCTAACATGTGTGCATATCGATCAGTATTCATCATCATGCCGTCAACAAGCCACATGAAAGAGAGTATCGCCGATGTTGAGAGAAAAGTTAAAGTGAAACAATTGTCCAAAGCAGTCCGAAAAAAATATTTGGCATTGAAATTAGGCAGATCTGAAGATGATGAGTCATTGAGAAAACTTTTTGCACCCATTACAACACCACTAAAGCAGATTGTTTCCTTACAACAACAACAACAACAAAAGCCATCAGTTCAACAAAAACCAATTTTAAAAAAAATCAAAAAAATTGAACCGGTCATCAAGCAGGAGCCGTCTGTCTCCCATATTTCCGACGATGGCGAAGATGGCAACTCTGAAGATGATACATTTGAAAACGAGGAAACGGCGGCGGGGGCAGCGTCTAAACATCCAGATGAGATGGAACAGGATACAACACCATCTCAAATTATCGATCAGTACACTCAAGCTGTAATAAACAAGGCACCTGGCACAGATGTCATTTATGGTCCAAAATTCAATTTAGAGTTGAATCAATTGACACTTGGCAATATTCCGATAGAATTCAATAGAAAAACCGGTGACATACATGTGGGTGGAAGGAAATTCAAAGGTACTCCTGGACTATATAATTTAATATTTCTCAATGAACCAGAATATCACGACGATGATGTACAAGCATACATTGCAATTTTAAAAATGAGTGGTGTTCATTTAACATCGAGAAACACGCTCAAATCTTCTACCATACCGAAATATGAGCAAGTCATACGACCTGCTTTCCTGAGAAAGCCCTCACACAAAAATAAGGGTGGCAGTGGTATGTCTCTCACCTATAACACCAAACCCATGGAGTATATATATTGGGATGATGTTAATGAACTGGTCGACAGACTTCGATTACTCATGGCTGCGAAGGCTGCTGGAAATACATCTGTCGACAATGAGATCGTGGCAATAATCAATGAGTTGAAGGAGGCTGGAGTCATCCAATAAATATGAGTGTTTTCACCTCTACTGCATCAGTCTCATTATGAGTATCAACAAGTTCGGTTACTCTGCCAAATCGGCATCAGACGACGGGTCGCAAGGTAATTGTGAGTACTCAGGTATAGTCTTAAACTATACTCACGATGGAAATATTGATGCAGATTTTTTGAAAATAAGTAATGTCAAGATGCCAACAGATGGTGAAGATGTGGCCAATAAGAAATATGTGGATAGCACCTTGGATAACTTGCTTGAACAAATTACACGAGAAGCTTTGGAAAGGGGGAAACTTGCCTCACTTTGTGCACAGCGACAACAAGATATAGTAAATGCTATGAATTTGAGAAGTAAAAATATTCGAGAAGCCATGTTACTTATCGATAAACGAATTGCAAATACCGATGAACAACTTGCTGATTTCAAGATGAAAACTACCTCTCAAATGGATAATCTACAGAACGATTCGGTTGCACATACAAATGACATCGATCAATTAACAGATGAACAAACCACCTTGAGTACTTATATAAAAACTATTGCAAAACAATACAATGAAGGTTATACTCTGACTGAGCAAGTATTGGCTAAACATGAAAAGGATATCATCTCAATGAAAAAGGATACACATTCGAAACTCACGGCAGCCAACGCTGATATTACCAAAATAAATTCAGATATACTTGAAGTGAAAGCTACCATCGATGCCTTGGTCGAATCGCAAAAAGACCGTTTGATCACGCCGAAGCCAAAACTCACAGTATAGTATGTGCCATCGGAATGGAAGGACATTCAAATGAGAAAATTCAGCTGGTAAATGAGTTACATCGTCCAGTTCGCAAAAACTTTCCACGCCGTCGCACCATAATCAAGGGTTTGGATGATTTGTGGCAAATGGACCTTGCCGATCTTCAAAATTATGCCAAAATCAACCGAAACTACAAGTACATTTTGGTTGTCATCGATACCTTTTCCAAATACCTATGGGCTGAGCCGATCAAAAGTAAAACGGCTGCTGACGTCACCGATGCGATGCGCGAAATTTTGAAAAAGAGTGGAGGACGATGTCCCAAAAATCTACAGTCAGATTTGGGCAAAGAGTTCTACAATGCAACGTTCCAAAATTTAATGAAGAAACACCAAATCAATCATTATAGTACGTATACTGTGAAAAAAGCAGCTATTGCCGAACGTGTGATTCGAACTTTGAAAGAGAAACTCTTCAAACACTTCAGTTTGAATGGCTCCTACAAATGGTTGGATATTCTACCGCAACTCGTTCGGAATTACAACAATCGCAAACATCGCACCATCAACATGAAACCCTCAGATGTTACGAAAGCCAATGAAAAACACGTTCTCAACACTGCATACAATTTCATCAAAATTGCTACTGGACGAAGAAAATTCCAAGTCGGTGATATGGTTCGCATTTCCAAGGCCAAACATATTTTCGAAAAAGGTTATGTGCCCAATTGGACGTGTGAGATATTTCGTGTGGCTAAAGTCAAAATTACCAACCCCATTACCTACTTGTTGGAAGATTTGCAGGGACGTCCAATCAGTGGTGCTTTCTACGAAGAGGAATTACAAAAATCGAAAAATCCCGATGTTTATCTGGTGGAGAAAGTGCTTAGAAAGAAGGGCAATGAGGTCTATGTGAAATGGTTGGGTTTGGACAAATCACATAACAGTTGGATTGATGCGTCGAATCGTTTGTAAATGAAAAACTATCACAAATATTCAGTTACATGGGGGCCTTTCGAACCAATCAATAGCCGGATGTGCACTCGATAGTATAAATTCATTGGAAATTGTGAAATTTTGATCAGTCTAGTAGCAATCATGTCAGAAGATCGTAGTGAGTCATCACCAACTTCCGATTACGATTCGTCTGATCACTTTAATTATGATGCTGAATTGGATCGAGTGTGTCGAATGTATCAAGAAGCCATCAAATGTGAACGTTTCTATATACTCAATTCAGTGTTTAACTTTGATGCGAATTCATTCAACTTATATTGTGGCCTTAGTCCTGCACGAGGCTTCGAACCTGCAGTGAAGCTGATTTATTCGCTGAATGCCGACTGTCACATGTCATTCAATACCTACGAATGGGGTGTCTTCATCAGTTTGCTGAGCAGATTATCAGATGGTGTTCCTGCTGCGGCGATGCTCTCAGATAGCGGAGACACCATCCACATCACTTTGAAGTGCAGCGAAGATATGAAGTTGTGCGTTATTTCCAAAGACATTGAAATGTTTCATTTGTTGGAGAGTGATGTATATGAAATTTTGCAATTGGACACTCTCATCAGTCAAAAATTTAGCATGTTGTCGAAAATGAAATTTTCCGAATATTATCATAATTTTTTGCAAACAGCTTCAAAAATTTCTCAACAGGCTGATTCAGCAACAGATATTATATATGCTCTATGTGATTTATGTAGTAGTTGTGAAAGCTATTGTATGCGAGAATGCATGTATTTCATTAGAGATAAAGTATTGATTGATTTGGATAGAAAGAAATTTCAATAAATATGAAATATATCTTCGTTAGAGTTTCATTTCAGTTGTGACAATGGAGGTGGAAGCAAGAATGTTTGTGATACCTGAATTCAACACCTATGTGGATAGACTCGAAACTTTTCGTAATTGGAAGTCTGAATTTCCAAAAGATAAACTTGCTGATGCCGGATTCATTTATACTGGCAGAGATGATGTAGTTGTGTGCCCAAAATGTCAGATTGAAGGATTTATATGGGAGGTTGGAGATGACCCTCTGATGGATCATTTCAGGTGGCAACCTGATTGTCAATTTTTTGATGATGAAGGAGATTATGTGAGACGAAAAAGACGCCCCGTATATAAAGATAAAGTTAATTTTGAGGCTCGATTGGAGACGTTCGATGACTGGCCTGTATGTATTCAACAAAAACCACATGACCTCGCCGAGGCAGGATTCTTTTATACAGGTAGAAGTGATCGAGTAAAGTGCTTCTACTGTGGTCTTGAGGTGAGAGAGTGGATGCCTGAAGATGAAATTTGGACTCAACATCAAATCTACCATGATAAATGTGAATTTTGGAAACTCAAAAATCCAAATTTTGAACTCAAAAACCTTCAAAATTCTCCACCAACACATTATACTTGTGAAATTTGTTTAGAAAATGAAATGAATGTTGTGTTTATGCCTTGTAAACACTTGGCTTGTTGCGTAGATTGTTCTATTGAATGTGAAACTTGTCCAATATGTAGAACATCTATAGCATCTTTTTTGAGAATTTTTGTATCATAGTAAAAATATGTACATTGACCTTTCGAAAAATAAAAAAACAAAATACACATTATGGACTTTTATTACAAAACTCAAAATCACAATATGGGTTTATATTTCGGAAACATATATATATATATATATATATATATATATATATATATATATATATATATATATATATATATATATAAATATATATATATATATATATATATATATATATATATATATATATATATATATATATATATATATATATATATATATATATATATATATATTGTTTCCGAAATATGAACCCAAATTGTGATTTTGAGTTTTGTAATAAAAGTCCATAATGTGTATTTTGTTTTTTTATTTTTCGAAAGGTCAATGTACATATTTTTACTATGATACAAAAATTCTCAAAAAAGATGCTATAGATGTTCTACATATATATTTGATCGGCTAGGCTTCCGCGGTCAGAAATGTGCTGGCTGGAACTTCCGGTTGATCCGCGTCTGGAAAGATTTACTTGTCTACGTTTCGACTCCCATTTCGGAGCCATTTTCAAGACTTAGTGACCTTGCGTCTAGGTCTGAGTTGTCTCACTAGCTGGCTATCATCACTGGAGATCGAGGATAGAAGGTTGGTGGGATTTAAGGGTTCATTAGTAATTATGGCAGGATCAGGTATCGGACGGTCGATGGGAGGTTCGAACGGATTGGTTCCCAAGTCGGAGTGAATAGAAGTATGTCGGACCAAAAGTGGTTTCCAGGTATTGGGGAGTCTTTGAGAATCGTCGCGTTTATTGAGACAGTTGGGACGTTTTTCGATTTCAATGGCTTCACGGGTAATTCTGGTTTGGAGGGTTTTGGCTGTGGCAACGGTTTTGGTGTTTTTGAAATCTATTTTGTGGCCTGTTTCTAAATGATGTTGGAATAATGCCGAGTTTGTGTCAGAATTACGGACTGCTAGTTCGTGTTCATATGCTCTACAGGACACTCGTCGGTTGGTCTGGCCGATGTATGTTCTGGGACAGTTAGAGCATGGTATTTCATATATTCCTTGGGTTTCATTGGGGATTGTGTCTTTGGGTGTTCGAAGGTAGGTGGATATTTGGTTGTTAGCTGTGGGAAGGACGAACCTGAACGACAAAAAGCTTTCCTTCCATATATTCATGGTGTTACTGATAAAATAAGTCGAATTCTGACACGACATGACATCAAAACCATTTTCACACCAACCTTCTATCCTCGATCTCCAGTGATGATAGCCAGCTAGTGAGACAACTCAGACCTAGACGCAAGGTCACTAAGTCTTGAAAATGGCTCCGAAATGGGAGTCGAAACGTAGACAAGTAAATCTTTCCAGACGCGGATCAACCGGAAGTTCCAGCCAGCATATATATATATATATACTAGCTGACCCGGCCACGCGTTGCTGTGGCTAAAGTTTTTGTTATATTACATTATAGTAAACAATCTAAGAGGAACAATAAGAGAACATCAGTCACGGAGTCCACTACCCAGATAGCACCGGATATCCATGGAATGTTCTGTCAGACTTCGATTTGAAAGATATATATCCAAATATTATATGGATATCCTGGGAATATCTGGAATATTTATGGATATACATAGATATGCCTATATCGAATATTCATGGAAGGTCCAGCTAGAATATTATCAGATCATTCTATTTAGAATATTCCAACTTTAATATTCTATGGTTATTCATTTTGGGTACAAATCCCCCGGTTGACATTCTCCAACGATAGGTCGATTGTCGTGTAGCTCAGACTGTGACTGTAGAATGCGCTGTACCGAAAATATACGCATATTCTAAACAATTCGATAATCGAATTCGTGAAATAGAATTGGGCTCAGGTATAAACATATCGGTTTCACCGGTTACAGCGATTTCGACAGGAATCGCGTTCCGTAAATATAAAATTTATAAAATTTTTGATTTACGGGACACTAAATTTGTAACCAGGTTAACCAAAACGATTGTTGACAGTTGAACCAACCCCAAGGGGGGCAAGAGCAAAGCGGCAAGGCAGAAGGCAGCTGAGTCAAGACCGGCATTACCGGCAAGAGAAATCCAAGTGAAATTTAGGCCTATTTTATGATCTTCATCCATAATTTGTATAATATTGTAGCATTTATTTAGTGGTGTGTGATTGTGATACTTATACATTTATTATGAAGGGTGGAAGCTTGTATTTCACAACAGGTACGTTTGAAGGATGTAGTTTTCAATTTCTTTCATTTATCAGAGCATTTTTAGAAGGGTACTTCATCATTGTCGATTTTAGTCATGTCATGTATGGAATTATCAATATCTTCAATTTTAGGTTGTTTCTCTAGCGAGGTTAGGGGCTACTGATTTGCAGCAATGCATTAAAAGATTCCTGCAAAGAATCCTCCATATAATGGAGGGTTACAGTGTGCATGGACATAAAGGAAAGAAAAACTTTGGACAAACACAAATCTTCGCAGCAGTAGCAGGTAAATATTTGCTTTTATTTTGGTAATACACGACTTGCTTTTGGAAAATGATATAGTTGTTTAGTTTCAGGTTGATTTAGCATTAGTATTATAAATAATAATAATGAATCTACTTTATTAGGATGTTTCTTGAAACAATAGACAAAACACTTCATAAAACAAAAAATTACCGTAGAATATATTAACAAAAAGTATCATGAGTGTTATTGTTTCAGATGCCATCCAAAAGTTTAAGAAAACAGCAACTAACAAGGAAATTAAATTGAAAACTGGAATTTTCTTGGCAAAATGTAAGGAAAGGCAGAAATCGATGGCAAATAATGCTGTAGCGAGTGTGAAGGGAGTCGGTGAAGAGCTTTTCTAAAAAATATTTTGATTTTATCAAATTTAAGTTTTTGTGAACATTTTTTGGTACACCTGGTTCCTACGATATACATATGTAGAGTTATGTGAGAATAAATTATTTTGTTGATTTCACTTTAATTTTTCAATTCAATATATTTTTTCCTGAATTACTATTGGGTCAGTCATATTGGGATATTCTACTAATATTTTAAATTTTCGTATTATATATTCCATAGATATCCTTATAATATTCTGAATATTCAATGGATATTTATAGAATATGCATATGCTATCTTGGTATCCATATTGGAATGTTCTATGGATATTCTGGAAACCTGTACTATATACATTCATTAAATATCCTCAGAATATTCTGGAATATTCCTTGAATATATGTATAGAATATTCATAGAATGTTTAAAAAATTTCCCATATCATGGTCTATAGAATATTCGAGGAGGAGTTAGGATATTTAAAGTGGGTCCAGAGAATATTTCAATATCCGAAAACGAAAAATTCTAGAATGTCCATTGAATATCTAGTGCTATCTGGGTAAGCTTTTTCACACAGATGGTATTTGTAAAAAAATATGGTGATCTCCTTATTTGACTTTCTACTACTATAACCCTTTAGTACAATGAAATTATTTACGAACAAAGACGAAAATGTTGATGTTGGTATACAAATTCACTGGATTGAGATTTGAAGGGGAAATACGTTGAACACAATTAATTAAAATGTTCTTACACTCGATATTAAGCAGGAATCAATAGGTACAAAACAAAAATTTATCAGATTTATTATTTCCATTTAATTTCATAACAAATATAAGTATATTACAGTAAAATACAGTAAATAACATGTGACGCTTAAACTCATGAATGAGGTAGGCAAGGCAGACAGTCTTAAACTTTTAAACATTAATATCTATTTTTTTGAATTATAAATACTATCAATTTCAATTTAATTTAACACCAATCGGTGCACAATGTTTTTGGTTAACCTGTCTTTAGCTAACACAAATAGATTCGACGGTTTCCCAACACGTGAACACGCAACATATAGTTGCCCATGAGAAAAACATGGATTTTCCAAATCTAAACCATTCGTGGTTGTGCATGACCTTCTGCTGTCCTGATTCTTTGAGCTGGATTTCTTGATTCAATTTGTTCTGCCAACTGATGGGCTCAGCAGCGCCATCTATTGATTACTTACTCAACCCAGTCGAAAGGTATCGACATCTTGATTCAATTTGTTCTGCCAACTGATGGGCTCAGCAGCGCCATCTATTGATTACTTACTCAACCCAGTCGAAAGGTATCGACATCTGTTAGAATCATTTGGAGTTAACAGATAATTGTGACTGTCAAATAATAACAGACAAATACGCTGTCGAACGGGATAAAAAGTATCCTATGTCCATCTCCTGGCTCTAAGCTACCTCCCTACCAATTTTCAGCCAAATCTGTTCTGCCGTTCTTGAGTTATAAGTGGTGTAACTAACACGACTTTCTTTTATATATATAGATATATATATATATATATATATATATATATCTCGATGATTTCAAAAAGAATTTTTTGACCACTGTGTCCTCGGAAAACCAAGCCGTATTTCCCTGGGGTGAATTTCTCCAAGTTTTTCTTGATTACAGCTACACTTCTGTTTGGTAGGAAGACGTTATTCTTTTCCAACAGCACCAAAGCAGTCTCTCCAAATTTGGTTGTCACAATTTTTATCCCACAAATCAAATGGGGCTGATCTTTGGGCAAATCAGATAGCTTGATTGTTTCCCTCGACTCTGAAAGGGTAACCTCTTTAATTTCTGATAGATCCATCTGTAAGTATATTGAACACTTAGAAAAAGCCCTCAAAATAATCAAAAATCTACTTACATTTATTGAATATGTCTCCTGGATTGCAAAAAACTATTTTCGGTTTGAAAAAACGTCGTAGATTGAAGCCTTTTGTTGTTGAGTGTGTGTGCGCTTCTGAACTGCAAAACAGAAACGGTACTCGAAGTCACACACTCGTCTACACCAATCTGCACTGCAAAACTTCAATAAACCACAATGTTCAACAGCTTCAGATGTTTTCTTCAATACCCGAAACTTTATCATTGATAGGGGGACTGGCTTGAAGGAATGGTTCTCGATACACGTCGTCGATGTGATTTCCAATAAACTCTCAGAATTCCAAGAACGTGATAGTGGGTGGGCACTCAGTGAAATAGTCACTTCAGAAATTAATATAAATGAATTGGAAATGGGTAATGGGGCAAAATCTTTCATTGAACTACCTGAAACTATAAAGAAAAAACATGCCTGCGTCAATGTTAAAAATTCCGATAATGCTTGTTTTGCTTGGGCAATTGTTAGCGCCCTTTATCCTGCTAAGATCAATACTCATCGCACTTCATCATATCCAGATTATTCAGAGGTTTTAAATTTGGAGGGTATCGATATGCCTATGCGAATATCTGATATTGATAAATTTGAGAAAATCAATAACATATCTGTGAATGTATTCGCGTTGGAATTGAAAAAAGATCAATACAATGTGGTTGTTGTAAAATGTACCAAAAATAAACTTGAGAGACACGTAAATTTATTCATGATACATAATAAATATTTTCCAACAGTGAATGACTATGAACCGATGGAAATTGATGATGATAAAACTGAAATAAAGTATCATTTCTGTTGGATAAAAAATTTATCGAGACTAGTGAGGAGTCAAGTAACGAAACATGAACACACGGTTTTCATTTGCGATTTTTGTTTGAATTATTTCACCTCGCAAGAGACTTTAAACAAACACTCTGAATACTGTCAAAATAATAATAAGTGTAAAATTTCCTTTCCACCATACAAACACATAGAATTCAAAGATCATTTATATAAAGAGAAAAATCCTTTTGTTATTTATGCAGACTTTGAATCTCTCCTAACACCATTCAAAGAGGGTGTGAGTTTCAAAAATACGGCTCGATATCAGAAACATGTACCTTTCAGCGCGGGATATTTTTTGAAGTGCTCCTACGATGAATCGCTCTCTCATTTCAAAAGCTATCGAGGGTCTGACTGTATGGATTGGTTTATGAAACAAATGGAGAACGAAGCAGAATTAATTGAGGCTAAAATCAAAACAGTAGTACCTATGAATGAAAATATTGACTTGAAAGATGCATCCTCACACTGTCACATTTGTGAAAAACCTTTCAATGCTAAAGATAAAATCAATCGAGATCATAATCACTTTACAGGAAAATTTCGAGGTTTCGCGCATGCGCGATGCAACTTGGGCTACAAAAAGACTTATGTAGTTCCCGTTGTGTTCCACAATTTAAGTGGATATGATAGTCATTTTATAATCAGAAAGTTGGCACGTTGTAGCACCCGAAAACGTCTCACAGTTTTACCGGTCAATAAGGAAAAATACATTTCATTTACGAAATATGATGAAGAAACAGACATAAAATTTCGCTTCATCGACTCGATGCGATTCTTGGCTGCCTCTCTCGATTCCCTCGTTTCAACCATGCAACCGGACGATTTCAAAGAACTGAAAACTGAATTCCGACATTTGGATAACGATTCCTTCAAATTACTCACACGCAAAGGCATATTTCCTTATGATTCGTTGATCACATTAAAAAACTAGATGATATACAGCTACCATCTCGCAATCACTTTTATAATAAATTAAACGATTCAATGATTGATGAGGAAGATTATGAGCATGCGCTCACAATATGGAAGGCGTTCAATATTCGAAATCTAGGTGAATACAGTGACCTTTATTTGAAAACTGACATTATGCTTTTGACTGACGTTTTTGAAAAATTTCGAACTAAAAGTCATGAAACGTACGGCCTGGATCCTGCACATTATTTCACACTTCCCGGTTATACTTGGAGTTGTATGTTGAAATATACAGGATGTCGGCTGGAAACGTTACAAGATGTTGATATGCTGCTATTTTGGGAAAAAGGTATACGCGGTGGTGTTTCACAAGCATGCAATCGCTACTCGAAGGCCAACAATAAATATATGCCCGGGTACGATGGCAAAAAAGTGCCCAAATATGTAATGTATTATGATGTGAATAACCTATATGGGGACGCCATGTGTCAGTATTTGCCATACGGTGAATTCAAGTGGGTTGACACAAATATTGATGTCACAACTGTACCCGATGATGGGGATATCGGTTATGTTTTGGAAGTCGATTTGACATATCCAGAACATCTTCACGATGAACATCGCGATCTACCTTTTGCACCTGAACATAGACGGCCTCCAAAGTCAAAACTTGCCAAATTAATGACCACTCTGTATAATAAGGAAAAATATGTTATGCACTATAGGAATTTAAAACAGGCCTTGGCAAATGGATTGGTTTTAACTAAAATTCACCGTGTTTTGGAATTTAAACAATCTGCATGGTTGAAACCTTACATAGACTTCAATACCGCGCTTAGGACTGCGGCAACCAATAGTTTCGAAAAAAACCTATACAAGCTTTTAAATAATGCCGTTTTCGGTAAAACGATGCAGAACATACGGAAGCACCGAATAGTCAAATTAGTTTCTCAGTGGGAGGGACGTTATGGGGCCAAAAATTTAATTGCAAGTCCAACTTTCAGAAATAGAACAATTTTCGATGAACATCTGATGGCTATTGAAATGCAGAAAGCTGAATTAGTTTTCGACAAACCCTTGTACATAGGTATGGTCATCTTGGATCTTTCAAAAACTGTAGTATACGATTTTCATTATCAGTATATGTTGCCAAAATTCGGTATTGACGCTTGTAAGCTTCTCTATACAGATACAGATTCTCTCATCTACGAAATAATCCACGATGATGTGTATGAAACAATCAAGGAGGATATACATAAATTCGATACCAGCGATTACCCTCCGGATAACATCTATAACATACCCCTCATGAATAAGAAGGTGGTTGGTTTAATGAAGGATGAAAAAAATGGCCGAATTTTGACTGAGTTTGTTGGTCTAAGATCGAAAATGTACTCTTTTTTGGTTGATGTTTTGAATTCGCAAAATCCGAAATGTGTCAAAAAGTCAAAAGGCGTCAAATATAATGTTGTAAGAAATGAAATAACTTTTCAAGATTATTTGAACTGTTTACGTGAACAGAAGGTTCTCTATAAAACTCAACGTACAATTCAATCAAAACAGCACAATGTCTACTCGACAGAACAAACAAAAATCGCTTTAAGCGCATTCGATGACAAACGCTGCTTATCTGAAGACTCAGACGACACACTACCCTGGGGGCATTACAGTATTATGAATCACACGACATGAACAATTGAATATCAATTACTTATATATATATATATATATATGTATATATATATATATATATATATATATATATATATATATATATATATATATATATATATATATATGTTTCCGAAATATAAACCCATATTGTGATTTTGAGTTTTGTAATAAAAGTCCATAATGTGTATTTTGTTTTTTTTATTTTTCGAAAGGTCAATGTACATATTTTTACTATGATACAAAAATTCTCAAAAAAGATGCTATAGATGTTCTACATATTGGACAAGTTTCACATTCAATAGAACAATCTACGCAACAAGCCAAGTGTTTACAAGGCATAAACACAACATTCATTTCATTTTCTAAACAAATTTCACAAGTATAATGTGTTGGTGGAGAATTTTGAAGGTTTTTGAGTTCAAAATTTGGATTTTTGAGTTTCCAAAATTCACATTTATCATGGTAGATTTGATGTTGAGTCCAAATTTCATCTTCAGGCATCCACTCTCTCACCTCAAGACCACAGTAGAAGCACTTTACTCGATCACTTCTACCTGTATAAAAGAATCCTGCCTCGGCGAGGTCATGTGGTTTTTGTTGAATACATACAGGCCAGTCATCGAACGTCTTCAATCGAGCCTCAAAATTAACTTTATCTTTATATACGGGGCGTCTTTTTCGTCTCACATAATCTCCTTCATCATCAAAAAATTGACAATCAGGTTGCCACCTGAAATGATCCATCAGAGGGTCATCTCCAACCTCCCATATAAATCCTTCAATCTGACATTTTGGGCACACAACTACATCATCTCTGCCAGTATAAATGAATCCGGCATCAGCAAGTTTATCTTTTGGAAATTCAGACTTCCAATTACGAAAAGTTTCGAGTCTATCCACATAGGTGTTGAATTCAGGTATCACAAACATTCTTGCTTCCACCTCCATTGTCACAACTGAAATGAAACTCTAACGAAGATATATTTCATATTTATTGAAATTTCTTTCTATCCAAATCAATCAATACTTCATCTCTAATGAAATACATGCATTCTCGCATACAATAGCTTTCACAACTACTACATAAATCACATAGAGCATATATAATATCTGTTGCTGAATCAGCCTGTTGAGAAATTTTTGAAGCTGTTTGCAAAAAATTATGATAATATTCGGAAAATTTCATTTTCGACAACATGCTAAATTTTTGACTGATGAGAGTGTCCAATTGCAAAATTTCATATACATCACTCTCCAACAAATGAAACATTTCAATGTCTTTGGAAATAACGCACAACCTCATACCTTCGGTGCACTTCAAAGTGATGTGGATGGTGTCTCCGCTATCTGAGAGCATCGCCGCAGCAGGAACACCATCTGATAATCTGCTCAGCAAACTGATGAAGACACCCCATTCGTAGGTATTGAATGACATGTGACAGTCGGCATTCAGCGAATAAATCAGCTTCACTGCAGGTTCGAAGCCTCGTGCAGGACTAAGGCCACAATGTAAGTTGAATAAATTCGCACCAAAGTTAAACACTGAATTGAGTATATAGAAACGTTCACATTTGATGGCTTCTTGATACATTCGACACACTCGATCCAATTCAGCATCATAATCAAAGTGATCAGACGAATCGTAATCAGAAGTTGGTGACTCACTACGATCTTCAGACATGATTGCTACTAGACTGATCAAAATTTCACAATTTCCAATGAATTTATACCATCGAGTGCACATCCGGCTATTGATTGGTTCGAAAGGCCCCCATGTAACTGAATATTTGTGATAGTTTTTCATTTACAAACGATTTGACGCATCAATCCAACTGTTATGTGATTTGTCCAAACCCAACCATTTCACATAGACCTCATTGCCCTTCTTTCTAAGCACTTTCTCCACCAGATAAACATCGGGATTTTTCGATTTTTGTAATTCCTCTTCGTAGAAAGCACCACTGATTGGACGTCCCTGCAAATCTTCCAACAAGTAGGTAATGGGGTTGGTAATTTTGACTTTAGCCACACGAAATATCTCACACGTCCAATTGGGCACATAACCTTTTTCGAAAATATGTTCGGCCTTGGAAATGCGAACCATATCACCTACTTGGAATTTTCTTCGTCCAGTAGCAATTTTGATGAAATTGTATGCAGTTTTGAGAACGTGTTTTTCATTGGCTTTCGTAACATCTGAGGGTTTCATGTTGATGGTGCGATGTTTGCGATTGTTGTAATTCCGAACGAGTTGCGGTAGAATATCCAACCATTTGTAGGAGCCATTCAAACTGAAGTGTTTGAAGAGTTTCTCTTTCAAAGTTCGAATCACACGTTCGGCAATAGCTGCTTTTTTCACAGTATACGTACTATAATGATTGATTTGGTGTTTCTTCATTAAATTTTGGAACGTTGCATTGTAGAACTCTTTGCCCAAATCTGACTGTAGATTTTTGGGACATCGTCCTCCACTCTTTTTCAAAATTTCGCGCATCGCATCGGTGACGTCAGCAGCCATAGGTATTTGGAAAAGGTATCGATGACAACCAAAATGTACTTGTAGTTTCGGTTGATTTTGGCATAATTTTGAAGATCGGCAAGGTCCATTTGCCACAAATCATCCAAACCCTTGATTATGGTGCGACGGCGTGGAAAGTTTTTGCGAACTGGACGATGAAACTCATTTACCAGCTGAATTTTCTCATTTGAATGTCCTTCCATTCCGATGGCACATACTATACTGTGAGTTTTGGCTTCGGCGTGATCGAACGGTCTTTTTGCGATTCGACCAAGGCATCGATGGTAGCTTTCACTTCAAGTATATCTGAATTTATTTTGGTAATATCAGCGTTGGTTGCCGTAAGTTTCGAATGTGTATCCTTTTTCATTGAGATGATATCCTTTTCATGTTTAGCCAATACTTGCTCAGTCAGAGTATATTGTCATATATTGAAAATAAAAGGTCTCATATAAAGATTCATCTTCACATTTTCAAAATTATCAACCGGAAAATGAATTTGGAAATCGAGTCATTATTAATAAAATTCATAATTTTTCAATTCAATATTTCATTCCGAAATAAATCATTCACGCATGTTATATTATTCAGCTGTAATAGTAGTATTTATATCCGGCGAATTTCCAAGTTTAACGTCGTTACTTTTCGATAGTTATTTTTAGAGCAACAGGGTGTGAGTAAGGGTTTTCCTCAGAATTAATATTTCAAATTTAAGGAGTTAATTCTGAGTAATCTGGACTTCTACTGATCACAGAGAAGGGCGCCAGAAGCAGCAGTTAATTATAATAATCTTAGTAATATTTATAATTAATATCTGAATAATATTTATAATTAATCAACAGACCATCTATATCTACTGTTTCTTATTTATAGGGTTGCAACTATAAAGGGAAGCAATAAAAATCAAATACAAATTTAATCCTTTAATGGATACCTGATATAACCTGGATAGGCACAATAACGGTACTATGGAGGCTTCTTATCGACTGGTAACTCCTGATCTCCTATTACTGGCTCTTAGTCCTGACTAAGAAGGTGAGGCTCCCTTGTATCGATGACAGGAGTAAGGTGAGTCTCCCTTATTACGGAGGCAGCTAGTGGTTCTCTAGAGACCGTGTTCTGTCGGGGAAGGTGGGGCTCCCTTGTTTCGATGACAGGAGTAAGGTGAGTCCCCCTTGTTTCCTTGAACTCCAATTCCAGATGCCAGGTGTTGAGCGTGAAAGGAAATCGAACAAATGAGCAGGAGTTACGATTCAAAATTCAAGTACCTCGTTCTTGGGTGTACCGAAAAGTACAGATGCCTTCTATCCAGATATTGCATATAAATTTACAGAATGAAGAGTTTTATAAACTCTTAATACAGGTATTCATGAGAACAAATATAACAAATATAGGAATTTAATCTCAGTAGTTAGATACTAGTAATTTCTCAACAGTAGGTACCAAAACTCTAATGATTTCTATACCAAATATCTTGAATAAAATTTCCCTCATAAATCTACTGAAGGTAGGTACTAATCGCCCAGCGATCAGAAGAATTCAGACACAAGAAGAATTCAGACACAAGAAGGCTTCCCAAGAATTCGGCGTTTTCACAAATAACTTAAGAAATATCTGTCTTATGGGGAAATTTTCAAATTTGGAAGGACCACAAATTCCTTAATATTCTTAATATTCCAACTGACAGATATTTCTCTTCTGAAAAGACACAATACAGAATGATCTCAATACCAGGAACAACCCTGAGATGAGATGAGTAGAATATTCTCAGAATAAATGAAACACAAAAAATATAGCAAAAAGAATTTCTACTCACCTTATCCTTCAGGCCGATGGAAAACTGCAGACAGTTCTACAGAGACAGATTATCCTGGTTAGATTGTTCCTGGGACCAACTTCTGATTCCTCCTGGCAAATGAGGATGAAAACCTGAAAATGTATGAAAACGCAGAATCCAAAGAACAAATGCAAAAATTCGGTGGAATATCACTACTCAATTAAAACAACATTCCAACGAATCTGTTCGGGAAAGGAAACTTCCGATTATTAGATTCACACACGGCCTTTAACCTCAAAACTCACAACTTCTCATAAATTCTCAAAAATATACTATTTCACTGAACAGTAATGAAACACACTATAATAACCTCCGGTGTAAAATTAATAATGGGAAGATGATTCGATTAATTTAAATAAGATAAATGATAGTCTGAAATTCTTTCTTATCGCTCAGCGCTTACAAAAGCTCTCCCTCCAGAGACAAGAGAAGGGGAGACACTGAAGTTGAATAGCAAAATTTGGCACCAAAGCTCTATCTCATTCTATCGTTGAATCAACAAATAAGACTATCTCTATCTTAAACTCCGCGGAATCGTTTGCTAGGTGGCACTACCGTTGTCATGTATTATGTCATTTTGAAAACAAGAAAAGAAGAAGAAGAAGAAAACAAAACTTCTAACCTCGTCGATAACGTTTTTCGAGAACCAATACTGAGACAAACTCCGACTCTATCAATAGGCTGAATTTGAGTATTTTCAGTAGTGTACTTAAAGTTCCTGAGGCAGGTCCCATTTAGTAATGACACCTCATCCACAAAGAACCTGTGTGGTTTGTGGCTACCACGAAGATGAAGTGGAAGGCATGCACTATTTCCCAAAAAACCGTGAAAGGTAAGGCAGCGCACACAGTCTTGCATTTCCTGTACATTCTATTAACATGTCGGTTTTCAGACTACGGCTTTGGCAACAGCAGTTAGGGTTCAAAGTCACAGATGAAACTTTTCCCAATTACCGAATCTGCAATAGACACTTTGCAGATGATAGTTATGAATATCACTATAGTCGCCTTCGTAGAGATGCATTACCTACTTTGTTTCCTGCAAGATCACAGGATGCAGATTCTGCAAGTGGCTCCTCAGGTAAATCAGTTATTGTGCTTTTAAAAAATTTCAATCCTTGTAATAAATGTATTTGTTAACAGATTCAACAGCTCCAGAATTGTTGCGGATTAAGGGTCAAGCCGAGGGTAGTGCACCTGACATGGAGATGGAAGTAGTTGCTAGTACATCTGGAATGCAGGCAGAGGCAATCCCAAGTACGTCTGGAATCCTGAGGGAAATAGAAGCTAACAAGCCCAAAACATCTGAAACTGCTGTGCAATCAAGAAGTGTCATGACTCAGCTCAGACAGAGGCTCAAAAATAAAGAAAAACAATTGGGCAAGTTGAAAAAACTTTGCAAACAAAGAGGCCATGTAATAAAGCAGTTATCAAAATTGAGTGAAGAAGCTGTTGCCAATAGCTTGGTGAATTTTCCTTCCACAGTTCAAGATTTCATTTTAATGCAGTTGCGTTGTGGAAAACAGACACCACAAGGACGGAGATGGACCTTGAATGAAAAAATTCTGAGCTTAGTGCTTTTCAAGAGTAGTCCCAAGTGCTACAATAGACTCAAACAAATGGTGGCAATGCCTAGTAAACGCACCTTAACAAACCTGTTGAATAAGGTTCCATTAAGGCCAGGCATAAATCCTCAGCTATTCTCCCACATAAACGAGTGTCTGACTGAAGAAAGGGATAAATGCTGTGTTCTACTGTTTGATGAAATGGATATAAAAGAACATTTACAGTATAACCGGCTCGAAGACCGTATTTGTGGTTTTGCAGATGTTGGTGATTGTAAGCAGTGGGCCAATCGTGCACTTGTGTTTATGCTTCAAGGAGTGGCACGTAAATGGAAGCAACCAGTGGCTTATTACTTTTCCCACAATGGATGTCCAGGACATATTATGCAGGGCATCATTCAAGAAGTCCTACGTGCTACTCTCGACAGTGGTCTTGATGTTGTTGCTACTATATGTGACATGGGATCTACAAATGTAAGCGCACTGAAGCAAATGGGGGCATCGGTGGACACTCCGTACATATTTTGTGGAAATAGACGTATTTACACAGTATTCGATCCTCCACACCTACTAAAATGTACTGCTTCACTGTTCCGCAAGCACAACATTATTATTCCTGTCCCTATATCTGAAAACAAGGTGACCATGGAGGCTCGCATCTCTGACATCAGAAAAGCCTATGAGATTGATATCAAATCACCACTTGTTTTCCGATCTCTGCATAAGTTAAAGGAGATCCATTTTGCACCTGGCATCAGAGCAGGCATGAAAGTAAACATTGCAGCTCAACTTATGAGTCGTACAGTTGCTGCATTTTTGTATACGTTGCTCAGTAAAGGTTAGTATTTACTTAATACCTAAATACAAGTACTGGTTTTATCATTGATCAGAGAATTAGAGCCCTACAAAAATCATTTATTGAACAGAAACATTAAATCACATATTGTGAGAAAATCATGTTTTACTATATATTATATATAAACAACTTACATATCCATGTACTGTTAATGGTTCATTTCAGGTGATTCAGATCAGCGTGCAATTGCAACTGCCACTTTTGTTCAACAAGTAGATTGCCTGTTTGACAGTTTCAACGGAGATAAACTGTTACCACCAACAGGAAAAGACGTAAAGTGTGCTATCACAGAAGACTCTGCACACCTTGCATACTGGGAGGAGGCTTTCGCACAGGTTCATAAGTGGACATATAAACGTCAGACTAAAGGGGGTTCTATCAAGCAAAACAAGCCACCCTCGCAAATGGGATGGCTTGTGTCAATTAAAGCCTTATCTAGTATCTGGGAATACCTGCATTGTCAGAAAGGATTTAAGTTTCTGAAACCACGCTTGTTCAACCAAGATGCGTTGGAGAATCTTTTTGGTGCTATTCGAGGTGGTTGTGGACGCAGTGACAATCCCACAGTCGTCCAATTTGCTGCAAGTTTGAAGACTCAAATCCTAAATGGACTGTCCAAGCAAGCACTGAGGGGAACAAATTGTGAAGAAGATTCGTCGCAGCTATTGTCTAATTTAAGGAATTTCCTTTCTATAAGGGATGTTACAGAGACATCCTCAACAGTTTCAGGAAACCCAAACTTGAAGGCAGCAAGCGATGAAGTGGCAGCAAATATCGCAAATGCAGTTTCATTTGGTAACGTAGAAAGTCTGCCAGTGGCATATGTTAGTGGCTTTGTTGCCAAAAAGATTTTGGAAATGTTGGATTGTAGATTGTGTCAGAAACAACTCCTCTCAACTCCAGATGCAGTTTTCAATGCATTCATTTCGTATAGGGAATGGTCTGAAGAAAAGGAGAATCTTCAGTATCCCAGTGAAGCATTGGTGATTGCTATTGGTCACAGTATAGTTCTGCTGGAAGAATTTTTGGACGGCTATTATGGCCAACCAAATGCTGAGCAAGCCATTTCTGACTATCTGAGAAGGACGGTATCAATGACTCAGGTGGCATGTGATAACCACCAAGAATTGGTCCAGCAAGCTATTATCAAAGGAATCTGTAGGATAGGTATCTCTTGGTGGTGTAAGCGGCAAAACACCAATCGAAGTACTGTTCGCAAGGATGCAAGGGCTCAAGGACAGAAAGTCAAAAAATTTAAACATGAATAAAATGTAACTAATTAATTTTGTAACCAATTAATTTATTATTTAGTTTTTAGTTTTTTACTAATAATAGCATGGAAGTACCAAAAACATTCATAATTTTTTTTTTAATAATAATAATCAGCTTTTGTTATTTTTTAAATTGTTACAATTACAATTCCATTGTTATTGTGTTATCTACAATAAATGAATAATGAAATGCATATTTTATTATCAGTATATGGATTTAAAATTCGCTTTATGATATGAATAATGTACAGCAATTGTATTCGAAGTTGAAGGGGTCATAGCAAACGACATACTTGTATTGTACTATAAGGTTTTTATTTTATTTCCATTTTTTTGTTATATCAACAAATTGATGAGTATGAAATAAAAACATTTGTGTGCCAAAATATGTTCATTTGTTGTGATATACCAATTTCGAATACAATTTGGGAATTTAATTATTAACTAAAAATAGAGGTAATTCAAATTTCCCGCCCAATTCAAGTTGCGCCGTTGCGCCTTCTAGCCTTCGATTCTGGTCAAAGTGGGGGTCAAAATTATTGTACGCGCTTGTGTGTCTCCCCTTCCTTGTTTCTGCTTCCTCTGAGAGATCGGAAAAAGACTCCTCGACAACTGACAATTCGCTTCCTTCCTCCCGAGTTCAAGGTTCCGTGGTACATACAGTCGCGATCCGAAATATGAAGCCGGAATCTACAGCGCATGTGGACTAAAGGAAAAGATCTTAGTACTAATTTGTGGCAGAAGAACTATACTTACGGTCAGAAATGGAGTGTAGTGCTGAATGATAACACAATAATCGCACTGATCAATAACAATGTAACGAAAAATTTTATTTTCGTTACACTCCATTCCTTCCCGGTAAAGAAAAAGTCGAAACCTGGGTTTCGAGTTTTTCTCGAATATAGATCAACTTCACGGAACGAAGGTATAACAAAATTAGGGAAGAAGGAACTGATTTATTACTTGGCCAGAATCGGAGAAATTTTAACTGGTTGTTACAACTACTAGATTTTCAATGATAAAACAGTCAACAACATTGTGTTAAACTGGTGTTGGTGAATTGTTGTTGGCTTCCTGCTTCCGAGGCGAAAACTAAGAATGGCCATCCACCACCGAACTCAGATCAGATGATCTTTTCGCTGCGAGATGAAAATGCTGCGCCATCGAAACATCCGATACCACTCGTCCCTGAGTTCAATGTTGAAGAACCACCCCAATCATCACAACAGCAACAGAAACCCCACAAGAATTCCCAAGTGGAAACAAAAAAGGAAATGAAGTTAAGATAGATATAAGCAAAAGACAGAGATAGCCAATTGTCCACTTCAATTGGGGTGAGATCTAGCTCTACCAGGCTGAAAGTGGCTAAACCACAAGAAAACCCCAACACAAAATTCGGAGATACTCCTGAGTTTGATACCGCGAACAAGTCCTCAGTCTCGACGAATCCAAGGAGCTCAGGATCCCCCAGTAGTGCCGCACGACCGCTCTTAGGCGAGCTTCACACGTTGACCGGCCTAGACCTCCACGCTAGCGCACACGACACCCCCCAAGTTCACCCTTCCAAGGACTCTGCTCGACAAGTCAAGCTGCCGGACTGAACTATGCTCGCGCCCATCACACCAGGTCTCCTACTAAACAAAAATCAATGGGGTAGGCATTGAAATGCATGATACCAAACCGCCTTAAGTTTTGGTACCCTAGCAAACACCACATTCAATACAAAAGAATGGGAGGTTAAAAACCCAGATAGAAACCACCTCCAAGTTTGCTATCCAAATCAATCACACCTGATCCTTGTGGAGTGGACCCAACCCATCGAACCGATCCCGCTATCAAAATTCCAAGCAAGACAACTAGACATCGAATATGGTGACTACGTTTGCAAAACCAAACTTCCAACAGCGTGGAAGGTTTGCATCAGGACCACATCGATATCCCAGATGAATTAGCATGGAACTTCAACAACCAAAACGACTCGCCAAGCCGAACCCACCACAAGATCGTCCAGCATTAAGGGAGCTGCCATCCCATAATCAACAAAACAATTAACCCCAAAAATACCCTAGAGAGAGAAGATAGGAAGTAAAGATAGAGATGAACAGAAGGAAGAGGAAGAAAAGAAGGAACAGAAACCATAAACCATTTACCACCCACACTCACAAGTCATCAACGAAACAAAAGAAAAAACAAAGGAAAAACCCAATGTCGAATGTCCTGTCCATAACAGCCGGAACGATAGGCCATCGCATATCAGAAATCTGGCATCGAAAATCTTTATCAGCCAAGTACATTGGACAAGATGATCGATATCAGGAATCCGGTACCGAAGCTCCAAATCGAACCATACAGAATGACAGGCCATCGCATATCAGAACTCTGGCATCGAAAGTCCTGATCAGCAAAGACCAATGAGGACAATCGATATCAGGAATCCGGTACCGAAGCTCCTATCACCCTGTATAGAATAACCGGACAATAAGACATTGAACAAACAGACAATCCTCGAAAGAAAGGAATTCCCTTAATAAGAACAACTAGTGAACGCCACATTTCGAGGAGTCACAGCAAAATAAAAAAACATCATCCTAATTCTTAACCTGGATGTAAGGTTATCAGGGAAAAGTAAATAAGTCCTGAAAGTGGCCAGTTGTAGGACTTTTACCTACCAGCTGGTGAATGCCCCGGTGAGAGAATTCTTAAGCCCCAACTCACAGAGCTATGAGTAGGTGAGTAGGGTGGAAAAGATAAAGACACAAGAAGACTGCCAACCACAGTATGAGAACCTCTTGCAACAAAATAATGAAAAATAAAAGATACCTCCACCTAGGAATCCTAAAACCGGAATCATTGACACAATGAGCAAAGCCTAACTACAAAAGATATCTAAACACTTATGAGTACTGAGACCCAGTCTCCAAGTACTTCCTTCCTGATTGCTCCAATCAGAAAAACAAAATGGCTATCACACAAATACTCTTTCATGTAATACCTCAACTCAAAAGAAAACATCCATAGGATATCGGATCACTCTCACTATGTCAAAGTACTTCTGAAACTAAACCTACTGAACAGGAACACACCATTCACAAAAACTGCATCAACCTGAATTCAATGGCTCAAATTCAATAATTCAGAACGGAAACTTGTGACAGGAGTGAAACGTCCTAGTCAACCCAAAAATAACGTCCAAGCTGTACCTAACCTGGAGAAACATTACAAAAAAACATTGTGTCAATTATCCTCAAAGAACCAAAAAAAATTTGCAAGAGATGCAACAGACTGCGGCAACAGGAACCACAAAACATACATGTTCTAATCCGACGTTTCGG
>JAVJAQ010004312.1:151050-369031 GCA_032362365.1 Zygogramma bicolorata | reverse complement strand
TAAGATATGCAGGATAAAAGACTAAAATACCCAGAAGGCAAACAACTTGAGCCAACAGCCTTTTTATTCAAAAGTGCATACATGACATCACCTTTTGTCAATCTATGACATGAACTAAAAAACATGATACAGAAGGTTCGAAATATAAATCTTATTATTTAAAATTGTAACTGTTATATTCAACACTCCCTCTCAATTTTAAATTCTGCTTTCTGAATTGAACACATATTACGAAGAGCATGACATAAAAAAGAAGGTTAAACAATGTGAAGTTGTTCACGAAAATATTCAAATTTTTGTTTAGGCAACGCTTTGGTAAAAATATCGGCAATATTTCCATTGGTGGGAACAAATTCAACGGCAATTTTATTCTTTTCGACAAGATCTTTGATGAAATGTGCCTTCACATCTATGTGTTTGCATCTTTTACTGTTCTCGTAGCTGTGAATTCCCTTTATTGCCCCTTGATTGTCCATAAAAATTGTAGCCGAGCTACAGTTCCTATCGAGTTGTTCGGCAATACCTATCAAATTGATCACTTCTGAAGCGGTGTGAGATGCAGCTATATATTCGGATTCGTAACTTGACTTTGCAACACAGTCCTGCTTCTTTGATTGCCAGAATATCAGATTCCCCTTGTAGAATATGGCTGAACCGCTTACACTTTTTCTACTTGTCACGTCGTTGGCATAGTCGGCGTCAGAGTATGCGATTATTCCTTTATCAGTTGAATTTCTGGAATAAGTCAAATTCAGTTCGATCGTATGACGTAAATATTTTAGGATGCGTTTAGCGGCAGTCCAAAGTTCTTGAGTGGGCTTGTCCAAAAACCTGCTCAAAAACGAAACAGAAAACATGATATCTGGTCGGCTTATGACAGCAATATACATGAGACTTCCTATTAGTTGTCTGTAGGGTACTGTTATCAAAGTCTCATCTGTCGCTTGGAAATTGTGCTCCATTGGAGTAGCCACACCTTTGGAATCTTCCATGTTGAATTTGGAGAGAACTTTGTTTATCAAGTTTCCTTGAGAAATTACACAGGTATCATTGTCAAACTTGACATCTGTTCCTAGAAAGTGTCGTAGAATACCCAAATCCTTTGCGTTGAACTCTTCTTTGAGTGCTCTGATGATTTTGTCACTTCCAGGTCCACATAAAATGATATCATCAATCCAAATTGCTAAAAATACTCCTGGTCCCACGTACAAGCAAAAGTCGTAGGGTGATCGTTCTAAACCATTTTTCTCAGCAAATTCGTTGAATTTTTCATTCCATTTCCTTGGAGCTTCTCTCAAACCATATAAAGCTTTACACAGTTTCAGAACATTTCCGTTTGTGCATTCAATTCCATCGGGAATCTTTATGTAAATATCGAGATCAAGATCACCATTCAAGAATGCAGTAGGTATATCGAGTTGTCTGATTTCCCATCTTTCTTGCAGAGCATGAGCAATAAGAATTTTAATAGTTGCATGTCTTACTACCGGCGAATAAACTTCATAAGACGGTTCTGTTTGAAAACCTTTAGCAACCAAACGAGCCTTTTTCGTGCCGTCCTGCTTCAGAGTAAACACCCATCTTGTGTCAATAGCATCTTTACCATCAGGCAAAAAGGCTGTTTCCCATGTGCCATGCTTTTCATGCGCTTTTATTTCGTTTTCAATTGCTTGTCGCCATTCCTTATCACTGGCAGCATCTTCGAACGAATCAGGAATGTCGGAAAGTAGACAAAATGCAGTATACATCTCAAAATCCTTGTATTTATTTGGTAACGTGATATTCCTTCTCAGTCTTTCAGATGATTTATTATTGTCATTTGGTACATCATCAATTGGTTTACTGAACTCTTGCTCATGGATGGTTTCATTCTCATCAGATAGCCAATGATGATATTCATTTGTTTCGACATTCTCATCTTGGTCCGGTTTACATGTTTCTTCGCTATAGACATAATTCGTTTCGTCAAATCTCACATGACGAGAGATAACAATTTCATTTGTCTGAGGATCCCATAAGCGGTACCCATTCTTGGAATACCCCACGAAACGAACTTCTCTTGCCCTGGCCTCCAGTTTATTTTTAGGAGTAGGTTGTATATAATACCAGGCTTTGCATCCAAATACTCTCAATCTGGAATAATCAACATATCCATGATATTCTTCAGCCGGTACTTTACCTCCTATGACATCGGTAGGTATACGATTTAGCTGATATGTCGCACAACTTATGGCTTCACCCCATAAATATTTTGGTAAACCAGTTTCCACAAAAAGGGTTCTTGTTCTATCCATTAATGTTCTATTAATGCGTTCGCTTACTCCGTTTTGCTGGCTATTATAAGGTTGAGTATATTCAATATCAATTCCTTTTTGTTTGCAAAAATTTTTGATTTCATGTGAGCTGTATTCACCGCCATTATCACATCTGATTCGGCTGCACTTGATTCCATCAGATTTCAAACGTCTTATATAGTTCATAATATTATATTGAGCCTCACGTTTCTCTTTTAGAAGATACAACGTAGTGAAATGCGTTTTATCCTCTACAATAACTTGGAAATACTTGTGTCCAGCCAATGTGGGAGATTTTATAGGTCCACAAATGTCACTGTGTATCAGGGGCGGGGGCCGGCGAGGGCGGAGGAAAAAGGCCCCCCACGGGGCGACGCGGCCGCCCCCGCCAGCCGAAAGGGGCGAAAACCGGGGAACGGACAGCGGAGGGAGGCGCGGAGCCCGGCGGGACGGCACGGGCAGGCGCAAACGGGAAGAAAAAACCAGGGACGCAAAGGGAACACCCGGAAAGCAGGCGGCCACCGGGGGGGGGGAGAGCGCGCCGGGGCGGAGAAAGAAAGAGGGGGGGCGACGGGGGGGGGCGGGGGGGGGGGGGGCCGGGGGGGGGGGGGCGGGGGGGGCGGGGCGGCGGGGGGGGGTTCACCTATACGCTCTGACCTCGGATGTTTCACAGATCTAAATGGCAATTTAGTAGCTTTCCCTATCATACATGGGCCACATTTTCGATTTGAGACATTGATATTTAAGTTCATTTGATTTAGTTTCTTATCACATGGATGGCCAAGTCTTTGATGCCACACTTTGTCCGAAACCATAGCATTTTCTATCGCGTACATAGGAAAATCAGCAATAAACAAATTCCTTTCACATTTCAAGTTCATTTGAAAGTCATTTCCATTTGAAATAGTTGCAACGTTTCTGAAGAATGTTACTTTCATTCCAGCATTCATTATTCTTCGAACTGACAACAGATTTTGTGTCAAACAAGGAACAATTAGTGCGTTTATATTAACAGGTCTACCATTCACGTCTAATTTCAAATTGCCTTTCTTCTGCGCGATCAGTTCTCCCCCGTTTGCTATTCGAATCCTGAATTCCCGATCTAAAACTTGAATGTCCGTCATATATTTCGCAACTTCTTCTTTTACCAAATTATCAGTGGCTCCACTGTCAAGAATAAATGTAATTCCACCTTTTGAGTCATATCCTTTCATGCTGTCTGACATCAAAACTTCACTGACGAAAGTTAATTCATCGGAATCTTGTTTTTCTTGTTTATCTTCATCTGAAGTTAAATGGGCATTCCTCCTAGATTGGAAATCTCTGCTTCGGTTACCAAAACTACTTCGTGAATTTCCATTGAAATTCTGTTTTTGGAAATGATTATTATCAGTTCTATTCGAGGTAGAATATTTTGGACAATTTGGTTTGGTATGACCATACTGATGACAGCGATAACATTTTACCTTCCGAAATCCAGACTTTGATGCACCAAAACCAAAATCATTATTAGAATTTTCCACCTCAGAACCTTTAGATTTCAGTTCCGCATCAAGAAGCCGACTTTTCACAAAATCCATGGTGATTTTCGTGTTTACCGTTTCAATCGCAGTTATGACTACATCAAACTTTTCTGGCATAGTAAGGAGAAGGAAACATATTTTGTCTGTTTCATCCAGTTTCATACCAGCTTCCTCAATATCCCCCAGCAATCCATCTACCTGCATAAAATGGTCCTGAAGTTCTCCACTGCACTTCAACTTTATGATACTTCTCAAAATAAAAAGTCTTATGAGCGGGCTCTTTCTATTGAAAACTTTTTCAAGGTTTTCCATCATTATTTTTGAAGTCTTCGCATCCCGGACATACTCTAGATACTTGTCAGAAAGACTTTGTACTATGATGCATGAAGCTTTAACATCTTTGGCTGCGAAAGCGTCCCGTTTTTCGGCTTCTATATCCTTCTCTTCTTTGGTAAGGCATTCCTTAACTCCTTCCTTCGCCAATATGCACTCCATACGAAATTTCCATGATGAAAAATTAGTACCAGTCAGCTGAGGAAGTGGGTATCCAAGAGAAGAAGCCATGGTGTCTTTTATATAAACTGAGCTGTAGAATCTGCACGACTTGAAAAAACCACTTTATATTCAGAGGTCGAATTCTGGGCCCATAACCTGATAAGATATGCAGGATAAAAGACTAAAATACCCAGAAGGCAAACAACTTGAGCCAACAGCCTTTTTATTCAAAAGTGCATACATGACATCACCTTTTGTCAATCTATGACATGAACTAAAAAACATGATACAGAAGGTTCGAAATATAAATCTTATTATTTAAAATTGTAACTGTTATATTCAACACTAGTGACATTTCTTTATTTTCAAACTTATATACACTTGCCATTTCTCATATATTATAGATATTTTGTCTTTCTCAATTACCATTATCATTGATATTTTTAACATATTTTAACTTGAATATTTGACACTTTAATGTGTTATCATCCAATTGTTCGTTCTGTTCTGACCTGCCATAAACGTACTTGTATATGTAACATGGTTAAATAAACTATCTATCGAATATAAATATAACAAATTATGAAATTTTTTTATTAGAAAATTGAGCATTACGAAATCTTGCAAAATTACCAACTATAAAATTTTTGATTGAAGATTGCTGGAATCTGTTGCATAATTTTAGAAATTTCTCTGAGAAATGTATTGCATTCATGGGTTTCTAAATATCTGAAAATTACTTACCTTCTAACTCTGTAGTCTGTAACTTTCCAGTATGTACTTGTGTATTTTTTGTGTGACTTTTCTTCAGCAAAATTTATATGAAAGTTTGAAATAAATTTGTATTTTATTGTAATGCATGTCTTCTGCACGATGAATCTGATTTTACGCCTAACAACCGGTACTTTCCAGAAAATAAAATCATGTCACAATGTTACTTTTTCCGTTTTATTAAACAACACTTCCTCAATGTACAAATGCACTTACAACTATTTCATGGACCCACTTCCATATTCTTTTTACTTTTGTTGTAAACAGATTTTCGTGGCGGTGGGTCTATCAATGGTGGTGGGTTGGAAACATCAAACAATGTTGGAACAGCGTTTGGTTTCAATTTAACCAAGCCATCTTGACGCAAAGTTTCAAATTGCGATTGTTCAAAGTGTTTCTGAAAATCATCAATTACAGCTATGAATAAATGTCATCCAAAAACCGCTAATTTTTTTTATCAGATTTTGGCCATGAACCTCCATTACAGTAATAAATTAGCATGATATCATTATAATCGTTAGTCAATCTTGTCCATAAACACTCAAAAGTATCATATTTTTGTATCTTATAAAATTTTGTTGAGTCAACTTTTTTCAATGAAAAATATCATACAGAAATATAATTTAAATGAAAAAATTATTGACAAACAAACAACTTTTTGTTTGTTTATAATTTAACAACTTTAATAAAGGTAGAATGCAGCAACAACATGAATATTTACTTCAAATAAACGGGAATGCGCTGATGGTTTCCAATTTCCGCCTCGTCGCATATTATGCAGCCATTTGATGTATCGTTTGTCCTTTAAACTTGGAAATCGGTACATGCGAAATCCTTGTTCTGTTCTGTTCTTGCAGTTGTTAGCCGAACAGCACGTCATTTTCAGAGTTTATTTGGAAATATCGCTTAATCGATCCACACATACATTTGGAGCTGTAATGATAATTTTTTTGTAAGTCACAAACAATATATGGTCTCAATGTTTGAAAAAAATTGATAAGAATTGTATATAACCAGCCACAAATTATAAATTCCAATGTTTATATACAACATATTATCTTTATTTGTAAGTAAATTTGTTAAATCCAAAATTGAGGTTAGAAGTTATGATTGCGTCGGAAATTCAAAGAAAAATTCCATTCGGGAATGAGCTGAGGTATTTTCAGCTTAAGTTGAATTCAGTTTTATTCTGATGAAGGATTTGATCCAGAATTTCGGCTGAATTCACGCAATTTTATGCTATAAAACACTTGCAATTCCGGAAATATGTCACTGATTTTACTTTACATTATATTGATATTTAAGCAGAAATATGTTTACTTACTGCGTACGGGCGAAGAGAAAACACGATGTTGTATCACTCAGAGGCACTTTGATATTATTTTCACCATTTCTTCGGATGGTAATAACTTTTTTTTCTGGTGAAGGTCCCAATGTTTACATATGCTTCTTCACATCGCCAGGACACAAAATGGAGGACGATAATACCTATACTTTTAGTGCTCTAGAATTGCCATTTAGCCGAGAATTCATCGTTCAATGACGGACAGTAGGGCTTGAGCTTAAGGCTTAATAGTAAACATTTGATAATTCTGTATTGGGCATTCCAGATCACGTGATGTCTGGGGGCAAATACCAGTTTTACCCACACCCTTTGGAAAAAAACAAACGAAAGTTTCTGGGGGACAGATGCCGCCCTACTGGTTCATTTCGTCATTTGACAAGTATCTGGAATTCCTAATGGGGAAGATGACCCAAAGCTTTTAGTAGGTGGCAGCACGACTGCATGTGCCTAACGAGTGATTTTGCAGGTTATGTTTTATTTTTATTTTAATGAATATTTTCAAAAGATACTCAAGTATCATAAGGATGTTTTCTCCAACCGATAGATATGGATGTTTGTCTGTACCAGAACTGAAAAGTTTGTTGAGGGAACGTGGTGGATCCCTCAAAGGAAAAAAAAAGGTCTGAGTGAAAGGTAAAAAATTCAAACTGATTACAGAGGTGTTTCGTTAAAAATCATCATAATAACCATCTACTAGCCCTGCTACGTTCTTTTGTAAGTGACTGGAGCATAATCTAGAGTGTTCAGAAGCCTGAAAGCTCTTTCTTTTCAGGGCTACTTCCAACTGCTTTTTCAGTTTTGTTTCTTTTGGAAATAAATGCGTACCTACATTTTTACATCCGAATGCACTACATAAGACCATTTTATGTCGATTTCAAATCTTTATATTCTTAATTATTGCAAAGAAGGGACGTTTAATGTTTTGAATTGTTGTCATTTGACTTGAGAGGCTGTCAAAGGTACATGCAGTGGTGGCGCTCCTAGTGGTAGAGTTTTGCAGCCGTACTCCCCATTGTAGTTTTGAGTTTTGCACCAGTTGCGCCTGCCTAACCTCCAAAATTTGACAGTTCATGAAGGCATACGCGGTAATTTGAATTGAGATTCGAGAAAAATGGATAATGCTTTGGATGAATCTGCTCCTAAGGCGAAACGTGTGAGAATCTTGGATCTCTAAAGTACTGAATCCACGAAAGGACCACATAGTTTCTATATTAATGGAGATAGCACAAGTGCTATGCTCTTGATTTTTCTTATGGTGGATTCATGCAGCAATCGTAACTCGGAATTCGCAAGTCGTAAGGAAGAAGTTGAGTCGATATCTTTCAATGAAAACGTTCATGCAGGTTTTATTAAGTCGGAATTCGTAAGATATTGAACAAATTTCCACTCTTACGATTCAACAGCTCTTGAGATTGCTGCATGAATGGTTTATATTTTGTTGCGAGTTCCGATTTCCGAGCTACGATTGTTGCATGAATCCACCATTATATTCTTCCATCGAATGGAAGTCAATCTTCAACATAAATTTATGAATGAGTATATGGCTCTGTTGGTAATCCCTCGGGGGCAATCAGGATGAGTACACTCACTTTCTTCATTTCCCAAGACTTTCACTTGGGGTTTGGGTTAACTGTTGTGAACTTGATTGTGAATAAAACGTATTGTGCAAACGTAGTATTTGTATTATACACACTACCTTGCAAGAATATTGATCGCTCAAACATCGAACACATTAAAAAATATCTTAGGAGTTTCACAGTCTAACATTATAATTTCATTCTGAAAAACCTTCAGAATCAATTATCTGCAACATGTCTGCAACTCCAATAATATTCAAATTTGACAAAAAGTTTTGACAAGTTACAGAAAATGAAGGTACCTACATCTACATGGGTACAATACCATTTTCATGAGCAGCAAATTTCTACTGCTAGAGCCATAGAAATCATATTATATAAAAGTATAGATATCTATGAAGCTATGATCGCCGTACGATCGGGTTTCGGATCTTTCCGAATCCAGCCTCTACAGTTTGCAACACTACAAAATTGAAAATACCAAGATCCATGATTACCAACTGAAAATTTTAGTTGTTTTCAATGTTTTCATGTTCGTTCCCTTTTCTCTTTTCTGCATGAACCATTTTCAATTTTCAGTACCATAAATATTTAGATACAAAAGGTACAAAAAATATAGAGAGACCAGAAATATACTCTAATTTTGAAGATAATTTGCTAAAAATTTTGATGCCCGTGAAGGATCCTTGTAAAGTATTTGCGTGTAAAATTCAAGCGTGTTTGAAAGGTAACTGATAACCTCACTATTTTCATTACATAATTTATTTTTTTTGTCAAGAAAATGGTTTTCAAGAATCGGCTTGTCAGGATGTAATAGAAGACATGAGGGAATGCTGTAGAACCTGGAAGGATAAAAGTTTTGTTTGTGGCGGTATAGACACCAACCCAAAATCTGAAAAGAAGTCCCATTAATTTGTGGACTATGAAAGACATTCAGGAGAGATTGAGGGGCAAGGACAAACGTTTCATTTATAGATACCCGAGACTAGTTGTAGGAACGCTAACAACAGCAGCATTATTGATATTTTTTTCAAAACCCATTTATGACTTCTGCCTTAGTACCGAAGTAATTGATTTAGAAGAACTACGTAGAACTCATAAATCCAGATTGAGTAAAAATTGAGATATGGAATCAGTACATAAGGCAAAGCTACGCTACAGGCAGTATCCGATAATTTTGGCAAAGTGCAGCAGAGACGCAACAAAATATGCAACATGTGTTTTGAAAAAGGACAATATAAGTATGAATGACTGTAAAGAAGAATTTAGCCAGTTCAAGAGTTGTTTAAAGAAAACTGCGACATCATTAAAAACTAAAATTTAACTTTTAAAAATGTATTCGCTACTAAAGAAATGGGTGAATATTGATTACAAAAAACATTTGATTGTATCCTTAGTTATTAGATTGATACTGATAGTATATGGAATATATCATGATCAGTTTTCAGAAGTTAAATACACTGATATTGATTACAAAGTCTTCACTGACGCGTCTCGTCATATTTTGAATGGTAAATCACCATATGATCGCCATACATTTCGATACAGCCCTTTGATAGCAATATGTCTCATTCCAAACCTCACCATACATCATAGTTTTGGTAAAATTCTCTTTTCCCTGGTTGACATTATTGTTGCCCTTTTAATTCGTACTATAGTGAAAAGCAACATCAAGGAGTTTGATTGCTACAGATATATCAGAAAGTTTCCAATGGAAAGTAATTTTCAGTTGAAGACAGAAAAAAAGTTCTGTGAAAAACTTCCAGAATATAATGTCCAAGGAAATAAACTTGCCAAGAATAAATTACTATTTGAAGATGACATGAGCGCTAATATAGCTATGATGTCTTGGCTGTATAATCCTTTGACAATTGCAATTGGTACAAGAGGAAACTGTGATTCACTAGCAGGTTTCTTCGTCTTGCTAACTATTTACTATCTTCAGTGTAAACATTATCCGTTTGTTGCTGGCGTGATTCATGGCATTTCTATACACTTTCGGTTGTATCCAATAATGTATAGCTTATCTCTATTCATGTATTTGAGTAAATATTCCTTTTATTCTGTTGATGAAAGGAAGAAACCAATATCGAATTTTTCAGCTGAAAACACATCTGAAAAGAAGCTAGAAAATTTTGAAACTACATCTGTAAGCAATGACAAGATAATACAGCATGACAAATTTTCTAAGAAGACAATTTTCAAGAAGGAATATTTACTATATTTAGTGCCTAATTTTGACCAGTTGATGTTAATATTTGGGTGTCTTTTATCATTGTCTTTCCTTACATTGTTTTTCTATAATTTATTCGGATATAAATTCCTATTTGAAACATATATTTATCATTTGGTTCGTAAAGATACAAGACATAATTTTTCTTTGTACTTTTATCTGCAATACCTCACCGCATGGGTGAAAAATATAGGTGTCTGGCAAAAAGTTTTGACAGTTGCGCCTCAGATAGTCCTTATACTTGTCTTTTCTGTAAGATATGGTTTGAATAGGTTATCATTGAATTTTTCTATACTCACGCAGACAATAGTAATGGTCATTTACAACAGTGTATTAACATCTCAATATTTCGTGTGGATAATGGCAATTCTGCCCTTGTGCTTGTGGCAAATTAAAATGACAGCAAAAATGTCATTTTTCTTGCTACTCATGTGGTTTGTTGCACAGGGTGTTTGGCTTTTTCCAGCATACTTGTTGGAGTTTCAAGGACAGAACACATTTTTTTTCATTTGGATACAGAGTGTATCGTTTTTCTGTGCCAATATTACAATTTTGGGGCGTTTCATTATGTATTATATGCCACGGAAAGAAAAAAAATGTTGATTGGCTATTGCATATATTGAACTGAAATCAATTAAGTAGTTATAAGTTGTAACATTTATAGTGAGAATAAAATGTATGAGCATATTATGAAAATTTATTGAATCAAAAACAAATTAAGTATATGGGTCAGGACATGCTGAAAAAAAAAAGAATTATTAGTGTTTCCTTCATCTGAAGCTGGAAAGAAAAAACTACAAACATATGAACTTCACAAAATGCTTGTGAAGCTACAGATATGATACTTGAGAGATATGAACATCACATGAAGAAAATGGTTCCCATTTTCATTTGAAAAAAAAGTTGTGTACCCCTTCTCATTGACTAGCAACGTTAATGTAAATAAAACAATATCCAAATGTAAATTGAGAAATCCACGGTGATGAATGTGAATGAAGTCACTCCTATATGTACAGGACGTTTTATGTTTTCATTAACTAGGCCATATATTAGGATTAACTTTCAAAAATTTGAGTCTTGTACAATCTTTTTCAATATGGATTTTTTCAGTCATGCCTACGATGACGATTAATTAAAGTCTTATTGAATGACTGGACAGTTTTTTCTTGAAAAACTTTGGAAAATAAATGAGCTGCAATGCATAGAACAAAAACTAAAAGCTGAAAATTTGACATTGATATTCGCGATCTAAAAAATATTTTTTCCGCCTATCTCTATCCCAACGTATACATTTCCTAGCCTCATTGTAAGGAGCAAAGTCGTAAGAAGTTAAAATATTGAGAAAATAAAAGTTAAATGTCAAATATTATAATAGAGCTACAGCAATATGCTTTACATATCCCTGATTCTGCAATTCTTATGAGTCTCAATAGCGCAATGAGTTGATGGAATGGAAGTTGTTCATGAGAGGTTTCGAGGCAAATATAAGTGTTGGTTCGAATTCGAAGCCGAGAACTTTTTTTCCTTTTTTTTTAATTCTTTGTTTTGTAGGTTTTCCTGATTTAGGGAGGAAAAATAGCACTTTGCTTGTTATAAAAAGAGTTATTGATATAACCTCTAAATAGTTGCTTTTCAGGTAATTGTGAATCATTTGTTACTTTTGTAGCAAATATTCAGGGGTATATCCCGAGTGCACCAAGTTTAATTGATTAAAATGTGTGCACATACATGATTCTTGGAATTTCGATTATAGGAGAACGCCGTAAGATTTATAAATCGGAATACAGAGTAGGTCGATGGATCTTCATAAAAGCTGTTGGACTGCATTGTTCAGAGCTCCAATGAAAAAGGTAAAAAACAAAAAATGTGTGGTCTTAATTGAAACAATTTTCAACAATTTGCTTAAAAATGAGAAGGACAAGGGGACAAAAAAATAATCGAAACAAAGATTCATAACAAATAAATAATATTTGAATAGTAAATGTAATGTTAATTCATTCATATTTTGCAAAAAAACGATTTGAAGCAAAAAAATTATTATTATGCATTCAGGTGATTGAGTGTTCCGCCATTTTGTAGTAGTTGAAGATATTGACTTAATAATATAGGGTTGTAGGGAGGGTTCAAAAGGATGTGTCACAAGACCCTCCTTTTCATTTGATTTTTTCTTCCCAGATAAAGCAAAGTCGCCATCTTGAAATTTTCATCAGTCAATTTCACTCATAAATATAGTATTCATGCATCGATTTCATTATCCCAACTTCAATTTTTTGAGTTGACCCATTCAAAATGAAAGAGGGGAGGACACTAAAGAAAGCCACTGTTTATAGATTTATAATATTTTTTTGCTGTTACTGCAAATATTATGTATTAGATATAATTCTCTGCTTTAAAAAATGTTTTCCTTGCCCGGCTCATTTTTCTAGAAAATTATTCTTGAAATTTGTTGTGATCAAGATCGCCAATTTTGGTTTTTTAAATTTTCCAATGGAGCTTTCGATGCAGTCCAACTGTTTTTATGAAGATTCATTGACCTGCACAGGGACTCTGATAAATAGAAACGTATATTAGAATCGAAATGTGACGTTAAATTGACGTCAAATTCGACATCTCGGCAATGTAAGTATAGGACCGTGATGACGAATTTGACGTCACATTTCGATTCTAATATACGTTTCTATTTATCAGAGTCCCCGTGCTGAACCGGATTCCGAGATTTTACAATTTTTACGCCTCATGGCACTCCATCATTAGCAAATGACTTGAGTGTACAATAATTTAAATATAATAATGATTTAAAACATAATACCCAAAAGCGATTGTTATGAAAACTTCAAAATTGAACAAAGGAACAATATAGTACCTGAAAAGTGTGCCAAAATCCAGGTTTAGTTTGATCAGTTTAATTGGTTGAACAGGTTAAGTGCAATTCATTGCTATAAAACTGTGTAAAAGAAATATATAGTGGCAAACAAAATGAGTAGTGTGGTCTATCGACTAATTCTTCTCTCCTATATGGGTGGCTCGCTCCTTACCCAAGGAGGTATTATGTTTAAACAGTAATGTCTTATATGGACAGGAACAAATATTAATCTACTCAACTCATTTTCATAGCTTTCATTTCCAAAATCGAAATTGAGGCATGAGCTGAAAAATCAGCCTATACTCTTTAGAATGATAGAATTTTTCAAATTGTTTCATCAAGTATTCTCAACTCATGTGCCGATAAATAAGACATTAGATGATATTATACGCTTCAATCTGATCTTGGTTATTTTTTAATGGATTGAAAACTACATAGGTATTTGTACTTGTTTCAAAGCTGCTACATCTGTGTTCAACTATTGTTCCTGCGTCTGAGGAAAAGATGAAAAATAGAAGAGCAACACATTTTCATTAATAAGGGGCCCTTATGGAACAGCTCAGTTGGTGATACATATCATCTGAATATCAGATCATAGATTTTCAAGCTTTCTGTAAGCCTCGATTTGAACAACTCAAATTTACCTGTCGAAAAGACTTGCTCGCATTTCTGACGTTATTTTGGATGGGGCAGCTCCATTCAACTTGAATATTGACTCAATCACTGTGAGCTCTGTAGAGGTTGTATCCATACCAGCAAAGGCACACCAATCATTCACAACCAACCCTGCACCAATCACTTCACTACCCCTGTTTACTGTTCCAGCCTTAAAATAAAAACATTAATAACATGCAAGAATATCATTCATAAACATCTTACAACTAAAGGGACTTGGAGAACTGAAGATAATTCTTCTTGAGCAACTATGCTGGTATTCGGATGCACCAAAGCTCCTCGGTTACTTAAAACACAATAGGATCCTACTAGAACATTATTTGCTACCGTCTGCCGGAATACTTCTACATTGAGGGTGTCAGCTATAATTTCTTCAGTGTCCTGAAAAGAGCAGAAATTGTAAATATTCATGAAATCAATCAGGTAATGGTGAAAATCTGCTATCCCCACATTAGAGACTTTTGAAATTATTTTTTTGTCAGTTTTACCTATTTTCATTAATAGTAAGCAAATTATAACCCCTCTTTACAGCTCATTCCACCTTCAACACTTTTTCAAATTACACCCATTTTCAGAAAAAAATCCAAAATCTCGCAGCACTTGTTACCTAACCTGCATGGCAGAACATCCCCATAAATACGTAAAAGACAGGTCTACAAGGACAGAAGAGCCTCTAAGTCGAGGTTTAAGAAATATTCGAAACATCTTACCATTTTAAAGATTTTTTGATATAAAACTCACACATTCGTTTGTTTTTTCAAAGTTTTTTGACTCCAAAACTCAAAACAAGTCTCGAAATGCAAAATAGTTATAATTTGAAAAAAAATTTGAAGATGGAAAGGAAAAATATGGCTTATTCTGAAATCTCTACAAAATTTCAAATGAAATTTTCGGCGGTTGTCTATTATTGTAGATATAGTCAATTTTTTGTTAAACCACTATATTTCGGATCACATTTCTGTCATTGAGAACATAAAAGTGGTCTTTATTTTTCATCAAAACACCACACTAGTCCTTTTTTTTAGCTTTCAACTTTTTTGAGAAACACGATTTTTTCAAAAAATTCACCCTTCTTAAAAATGTTGAAGGATTGATGAGAAGTCATAGTTCCACTCTGATTTATTTGTAATGTTGCCGCCCTTATTGTTATTGTTGACAACTGAACATAGTGATGTTTATGTTTTGAAAAAAATTGTGATTTTTCAAACAATAATAGTAAATAAGGGGGTGTGTGGTGTGATCAAAAGAAGGGGAAATTTTATGTGTTATAAACTAAAGAACTAAAGAAATTTGATGTGAAAAAAGAAGATTTATAACAATATGCATCTCCAAAAATAGACTTGACCACCAAAAATTACATTCCATTTGGATTTTAGTGTAACCAAAGTTTTCCCAACTCTTTTTTCAGCTGCTGAACACAAATCCAAAGTCAAAATATGACGCCCTCTCTTCGTTTGTAAGTTATGGCCCTTCAAATTTTAGAAAAAGAGCATATTCCGTCTTATTTATTGCACCAAGAAAACAATCAGTAAACACGTTTTTGTTCGTCAGGTTCCCTTTACATGTCATACACCTTCTTTCACAATCAAGAAGACTGAGCATGCTCTTTTTCCAAACATAGAGGAACCATAACTCCCAAATTAATGGAGAGTGCCGTATTGACTTTAGGTTCATGTTGGGGGGTTCAAAATATGTAAGGACCAAACAGTTTTTCAAAAGGCTCTGGTAACCAGATAACTTCTGCCAATTCTTACTCTGTCCAAGTCTGGATGAACCAAAGCGACATAATCATTGCACACTATCACATTTCCCAGAGCAGATAATCTCTCCTCAACTTTTTGTACTTTAACAGAGTCTGGTAGAGCATTCCTAATGTGTTGAAGTTCTGTGTCGAGCGTTGAATTGGGCAATAAAAGTCCATTTTTGTTTCCAACACACATCCTTCCAATTATTCGGCAACCAGCTAAAGATGTGTGAATTACTGGAATTGTTTCTCCTAACTCTCCTTCGAACGCACTGAATCCCAAAAGAATAAAAAATCATGACAAATAGAAAAATATTGCACAATATCTACTAACCTGTAGAAATTTTCCGAGCCACCAATTCCAACCAAACAATAAGAATTAGTTAGTTTCGAAAAAACACCGATATCGTTATTGTTTTCGAATTGCACACGTAGAGCCATATTTAGTTTTCACTATGAATTCTGAAGGATTCAAAATCTCAACTAAAAAAAAAATTGTAGATGAACGATACAGAATTTTCACCGTTCAGTGAAATGTTTCATGCAATGTGGATTGTACTTGTGTAGATTGCAGCATGGTACAACCATGGATTGCAGATACTGTCCGATGGTGGAGTGTGGGCAGCGGGGACGCGGGGAAGCGGCAGGCGGCAGCGTTGTTCTTGGTAATCTTGGTCATATATATATATGATCTTGGTTGGCAGTTGGCACAGTACCGTAGTTATAGGTTAAGTTAGTTAGGTTAGGATTTTTTGAGCTCGAGCGCGAAATTCGAACTCTGAAATCACGGAAACCTGTCATTAAAATTCCCATATAAATCTTATGGGACTAAAAATTCTTCGACTTTCGCTTTTTTTCAGGTATTCAACCTCATACCTCAAAACTGCTTTTGCATGAAAGAGATGGAGTAGGGTTTCTTTCCAAACTAATTATAATAGTTGAATCATATGGGAGCATCTCGTTTTACCCACATTTCGTAACACCCAGAGAGCATAACACCCAAATGTCATAACACCCAAATTTCGTGTTGCCCAATGCCCACACTCACCGAACATACTCGAATGATGCGCTGTTGCCAAATTCATCCTTCTGTTAGGTTAGTTAGGTTAACTTAGATTGGGTTAACAGGAAATTCCAGAATATCCGATATATTTTGCATAACGAAATTTGGGTGTTATGACATTTGGGTGTTACGCATTTTGGGTGTTATGCAATGTGGGTGTTACGAAACGTGGGTGTTACGCAGCGCACCCAATCATATGTCTATGATCATATGTTCTCGAGAGAACATATTATAATATTTCCACGAAAAATGGCGTTTGATAAGTTTCAGTGGACGGTAACAGATACAAAATTTCTAATTTCGGAATATGAGGCAAATGAAATGCTGTTCAATATAAACAATATTGACTAATACAAAAACAGAAACAAACGTTTCATTATTTATCAGTCAATTGCAGAGGGTGACAGTTGAGTGACAGTATTGAGAAAGCTATCTGATCGTCGTACGATCGGATTTCGGATCTGTCTGAATCCAGCCTTAGTCAGAAAAATTTTATAACATCTGACAATATTTCATCACTAAGAGTATATTTTTTGATTTTCTCAAAATTTTTGGAAATTATTCAACTATCCGAAAAAAAACTTCAAGTAATCAACATCCTATGACGACCATTCGTCACTATCTGTATCACGGATTGTCAATCTTGAAAGAAAATCAGCGTTATTATTTTTGGAATTTACATTTTCTACCTTGTACAGCAGCAGATGTGAGGAAAAAAATAACGGAGAAATAAATTGAGAAATTCGTCCTTCATTGATTCATGAATTGCCCCACCTGTTTCAGAAATAATTTGTGTGAGAGTACATTATTGAGGGATGCGAGTACTATACTGTAAACTGGAGTACGATTCACCAGTTGTTGCCACAGAACTAAAATTTAGTTCTGTGGTTGTTGCTAAGAATCTAAGCGTTTCACCAAAGAATATTTACGTATACACGAACAAGAAGCGAATCTGACAATTCGTCAAATACACGCTGAATGCGCACGTCTACCAGCAGTGTCAGCATTTTGCAGTCGGTCAGTCATATCAACAAACAATTACTCACTAGTGTTGAAGTGTTTCTTGTCGAGTAGTTTACCGGATTACTGTTTTTTGCTGGCAGTCATGCGTAGTCGTGACAAAAATTGTTTGGAGGTCATGAGATATGGTAGTGGTGGGGACCACAGGAATAGCGTCAAGTGACGCTTCTTGTTCGTTATACGTAAATCTTCTTTGGTTTCACCTTATAATACTGTTTCATTCAAATGAGTATTTTCCCTTGAAATCAATTTATGCACTTTTGATGCCACAAAACAAAAAGGCCTTCTCATCCATTATTAAATAGTTTTCGTAATGTTTTCGATCTTCACTTTTTAGTTCTTTCAATAGATGGCTTCGAATTCCCAAGTGCTCACGTCTAGCGACCCACGGTCTAACCCACAAACTTTTTCTTTTATTTCTTTGTTCTGCTGTTTTTTTACGTAACGATATACAAATAGTCATTATAGAGCTTAAACAACCAAAAGCAAAAAACTGTTGTTCATCCATTATGACACAACAATTAGATCAAATTGAAATGACAGTGTGAATGGCAAAACATTTTTATAATATTTTACATTTTTTTTCCCGCTCCGTGGAAGCCGTCTGACCTGTCTTTCACAACCAGGTCTCCGGAAAGCACCTCAGCCTCTAGGGCTTATTGCGCTTTACTTCCCTATATTTCATGACACCCATTCCAACAGCCTTGTCCCCTGCACAAGTTTGTGCAGGTTGATTGCTGGGTGTTTGTCATATTCTTCTGGATTCAGAATTGGATTTCCATATATTTGTTGCCTTTTGTGATACAGAGCCTCACATTCGCAGAGTACGTGTCGAGCTGTCTCCGTCTCTTTGTTGCATTGTCTGCAGCTAAGGTCGCCGTTGTACAGCCCTATCTTGTTCAGGTGTCCTTTGAATGGACAGTGTCCAGTCAGTAGCCCTGTTATAATCCTAATCTGATTCCTGTTACACTGAAGCAGGTCTTCAGTCTTTTTCTTCAACGGTCCTTTTATGAAAGTTCTCCCGTGAGCACTACTAGGTAGATTTTCCCAGTAATCTCTGTGTTTTGTTCTCACCCAATTCCTTATATGATTCCGTACCATCGTTTTGGGTACCCCCACTGCTGGTTCGGGTCCAGTATATGGTGTCGATGATCCTTGCCTTGCAAACTCATCGGCTTTTTCATTGCCTGTGATACCTGAGTGACCTGGGACCCATTGTAGCGCAAGTCTATTATGGTCTGCCAGATTTTTCAGTTCCTCGCAGCATTCCCATACCAGTCTAGATGTCACTCTGGGATTTTTCAATGCCCTAAGTGCAGCTTGGCTGTCCGTAAAAATATTGATCCTCCCATTTCGTTGGGACCTCAGATTGATTGTTCTCGCACATTGGAGTATAGCATACATTTCTGCTTGAAAAACAGATGCGTATTGTCCGAGCGGGTAGCTGTACCCTGGGTTCCTCCCCGCACAGTATACACCGGCACCTGTACCCTGTTCCGTCTTGGATCCATCTGTGAACCAGTTGCTCCAGCCGGGCTTGATTTGTCTTTTTGCCACTCTTCACGATCTCCTATCATTACTGAAAGTTCGTGTTGAATGTAAATTTGGGTACCATGTGGTCCGTATTCATGTCAAGTATATGTCCCTCCACATGTCCCACGATATCTGTTTTCACCGATCTTTTATATCCCGATGAATTTTTCAGCCTGAAATGGCCCATTCTTGCCTCTCCACCTATCACAAGATGTAAAGGGGGAAGATCCAAGAGCACCTCCATTGCTGCTGTTGGTGTTGTTCTCATTGCACCTGTTATGCCCAGACAGGCAAGTCTTTGGACCTTGCTCAGTTTGTTCATAGCAGATGTTTGTTTTGCCTTTGACCACCATGCCAGAGATGCATACGTTATCATGGGATTAACTATCATTGTGTACAGCCAGTACAACATGCTTGGTTTTAATCCCCATTTCTTTCCAAAAGTGTGCCTGGCCGCTATAAGTGTCACCTCCGCCTTCCTTTTTATTCTGTCCACATGTTGGTTCCAGGTTAATCTTGAATCTAGAATAACTCCTAGATACTTAACCTCACCTGACAGATTTATTTCCTCACCTCGGAGTTTCAGAGGTCCGAGTCCCTCCAACTTGATTTTCCTGGTGAATGCCACTATCACTGATTTGGATGGGCTCATTTTAAGCCCCTCCTTATCGGTCCAACTAGTTGCAGTATTCAAGGCCTGCTGCATGCGCTCTCTCACTATACTGTTATACTTGCCCTGTGCTAAGATGACTAGGTCGTCAGCATAGCCCAGTATTTCGTGCCCGTTTCGGTCCAATAAGCATAGAAGCTCGTCCATAACAAGGTCCCACAGAAGTGGGGATAGAACTCCCCCCGGCGGGCATCCCCTTGCCACCCGTGCCACTATGGATTCGCCCGAAATGGTTGTATATATTAGCCGTCCTCCAAGCATGCAGTCTATCCACCTGCAGCTTGTTTCATCAATCCCTTTCCTCCTTGACGCTCGGACGATCGATTCCAAAGAGGTATTATCGAAAGCGCCCTCTATGTCTAGGAACGCCGCCAACAGCACCTCCTTGTTCCCAAGGGCATATTCTGCCCCTTCGGTGATTCGGCATAATGCCGTTTCTGTTGACATGCCTGATCTGTATGCATATTGGTTCTTGTGCAGTGGTCTGGTAGCCTAAACACTGTCCCTTATGTGTCTGTCAAGCATCTTTTCGAGAGTCTTAAGTATGAATGACATAAGACTTATTGGTCTTAGAGCTTTCGCCGATTCTTGTCCAGTTTTCCCAGGTTTCGGTATGAATGTGGCCCTTATCATTCTCCATGCCTTTGGTATATAGCCCATTGCCAAGCTGGCTCTGAGAAATATGCATAGTTTATGATACAAAAGTTCCGGTCCCTTTTGCATGAGTACGGGATAAATGCCGTCCGGACCCGGCGATTTATATGGTTTGAATGAGTCAATGGCCCACTTTGTCTTTTCCACATCTACCACTGTTTTCGCTGTCCTCCAATTCTCACTGGAGGCCCTTTTGGAAGGCTCCAGCTCCGAATTTTGCCAGGTCTCCAGTGTCAGATTTGTGGATACTGAGCCTGGAAAGTGCACCCGAAGCAGCTCTCTTATCGTATCTGCTCCCGTTTTTGTGTATTCTCCAGATTCCAATTTAAGATTGCTTATCGGCACCTGAGTCTCTTTCGAGAGTATTTTATAGAGTCTGGAACATTCCGGAGTCTGTTCTATCTCCTCACAGTGTCTCCTCCATGAGTCTCTCTTAGATTTTCTCAGGGCTTTATTATATTCAGTTAGGGACTTTTTGTAGTTGTCGCATCTTCCTGATCTTTTCGCGCTTTTTAAAGCTTTTCTTGTTTGTCGCCTCATGCGATCCAGATCTTCATTCCACCAGGGCACATTCCTGTTTGATTTCTGCATCGCTGTGGGACAATGTTCATTGAAAGTGGAGATTATAGCTTCGTGTAGTTGGTTCGCTGCCATCTCCAAGTCGTTTGAAGTTTTTATTTTAAAACTCGCCCGTCCTATCTTATTTTCCAGGTCTGCCTTATAGGCTTCCCAGTTCGTTTTACGAGGGTTTTGATATGCGTTATTAGGGGGGCTGATACCCCCCTTTTCAAAGTTTATGTGTCTGTGGTCTGAGCAGCTCTCTTCATCAGACACATTCCATTTGTTGACAAAGTTACTCACAAAAGTGGTTCCTATTGTTATATCTATCACCTCGCTTCGTCTGCTGTTTACAAAGGTCGGTTTATTGCCTACATTTATGATGTCTAGATTATTCGCCATGATGAATTGTAATAAATACTCACCCCGGATATTGGTGTCTGTACTCCCCCAGGTTGAATGGTGTGCATTAGCATCTAGGCCGATGATGAGATGTGATCTGTCTGCTCCACAGACCCTCACAAGCTCTTCCTTTCACCTGGTAGGTGGTGGTTCCGGGTCATCATATGGAAGGTATGCAGATCCAAGGATTATTTCCTCTGGCCCATCCTTGCTTCCTGTCTTCAATTTCACTACCGTCAAGTCTCTGCAACAGAGATTATTGAGCGGCAGTATATTTATTCCCTTTCGGATTAATATGCATGTTCGTGGGACCTCGGAGGTCCTGCTGTGAATCAGTTCCCCCCCAATACCCCCCAACCCCAATATTTTTCCCCGGTATACCCAGGGTTCTTGAATAAGGGCGATATCAAACCCCCTCATAACCTTAGTAAGGACCGCCGAAGCCGCCTTACTATGTTGTAGGTTCGCTTGTATCACCCTTATTTTGATCCTCAAGACCCTTCAGAACCTTGAAGGTAATCATGCCTAGCTTATAGTAGGCTTTCATTCTGTTTACCTCCAAGGCCCTGAAGGATTCTTCGTCAATGAAGAAGGCCAGTATTTGTCCTCCCTCCTCCACCTTCCTGCTTACTTGGGTCCAGTTTCCCACGCGCAATGCAGGGTTCTGCATTCCTAGGCGTGTCCTCACCTTCCCCTCTTCATCTACTGGCCCTGGTACGAAAACCAACACCCTCGGCCTTTTTGGGAGGTCTTTTGACTCAACGACTGTCAAGTCTGCACCCTCCCAAAGTCCAGCCAGAGTACCGATGATCCCCCTCAGCCAGCTTTTCGTATTTTCATTAGCGCAAGTCACCCAGAGGATTCCGGCGCTAAAGGTTGTTTTCCGAAACTGCAAAGGATTTTCACTCCCTGAGGGGCTATTGTCCAATGCCTGGACTAAACCCTCTTGGATCAGGTCTGCATTCCCCTGATCCAGAGTGAAGTCAGGATGACGTCTGTTTATCACCGCCATCCCTAGTCCGCTCACAGCTTCGCTATAGGTTCCAGTCTGTTTCTGTGAACTCCTGGCTTTCTTTACTACTTTTCCTGGGGGAGTTTTTGTATCCTCCCTCAGCCTTTTCTTTCCCGCGGACGGGGTCTTATTGTCACTGCGTTTCTCTGGTCTCGGTTTTTGGGTCACCCAAGTCCCCGCAGCTATTTTTTGTGCCTTCTTCAGTTTGCGCTTTTGCGCTCCTGAAAGCCTCTTTTTCTGCAGTTCGAATTCCTTCAATCCTGCAGTAATGCTTCCGGCAGTATGTGTTGAGCCTGCCGCTTCGCTGGAACTATCACGGTCTAAATGCATTTCCGTGACAGTGTTATTTGAGGAGTCGCTCAAAGAGTCCTCCTCATTTTTATTTATTTGTCCTCGTTCCATGTTGTCCCACGAGTATGGGGGATGAAATGGTCCGCACCCGCGGAGCCCCCTGCACGGGTGTAAGGCTTTGATACTCTGGGAGGTCGCCTGTTATCCCAGAGGCTCCGTTTGCGATACCTGATCAGGCCCAGGTATCATTCATCCTTCGGCACGGGTCGCTTGACACCTTGGATTAGGCCCTCATCTCCTCGTTTGCCCTGTTGGGAAACAGGTTACTAGAGTCCACCAACGTAGAGGTGAGGATAGGAATTGAGTAGGAGAGGCTATGTGGTATTACCAAGCATTACCATATCTGGCGCGTCACTACTCGTTCGGACTCCAATATTTTACATAATATTTTTCATCACCTATAACATCATATATTTGAAAGTAGATATATGATAAACTATGATAATGCAATGCCGGTCTGATACTTGTATATTATCATTCAACGGAGTATTGCTAAAGTTGATGATAATTCAAGGGTAGTGGTTTTTCATAGAAATGGCGACTTCATATCTTCGGTCATCTCTGTCCCATCTATGTGATTAAAAACCGTCAGTTTGGTACAATAATATAGTGTGGTTGTAAAAAAGTTTTATTGAGTGCTTTGATATCCACCGCATGATCTGGAAAGTATGACACCAATGAATTATGATTATGAAAATAAGTACGTATATTCCAATGAAGAATCTTCACAGCCATTGATTGAAAACGGTTTGTTGACAGTGGATTTTGATATAGCGATTGATAGGTGTCACACTCCAACCGATAAACAACTGTATCCGGTATCATTCTTGAGGAATTTTTACGAGCACGAGCCGATGAGCCGCGTCAGCCGCGAGGGAGTGATATTCCGAGAGAATAATAGTCATTATTGCGAGTAGTATACTCTACTTTATTTACGATTAATTTATTTATCATAAATAAATGACTCTTCAGTTTCATTCAACTCAATACGAATACACAAACAATACCTACTCTCTCTCTCTTTACAGGAATGAGATACAATAGTTCTATCCTTCAGACTGCTCTGAACATTACTCTTCAATATTTGGTTATAATGCCTTTTCCACCTTCTACCCAACTCTATTACAAAACATATAAAAGTACACGTATCAATTTTATTCTTGATTACGGCTGGTATCCAAGTTACTCTATTAACTTTCATCTAATCTTTGATTATAACCTTATCATCTTTTTTTAAAGGTTCACGCTCCTTTTCCCTATATTGTTCGATTTGCGTATCTTGTTTCGATTCGACTCAATTCTTAACTGCCTTTTTAGATTTCGGTTCAAGAATGCTGAATCTTGTTTTTGATTCATGACCAAAAACCATCTTACCTGGAGAAACACCTGTTGTGACATGAACTATATTTCTATAGTCGAATAAAAAATCACTCAGCGATGTCTGAATATCTAAGGATTGGTTTTTTACCAAGAAAATGTTTCAATGCATTTTTCACAGCATTCTCTGCTGCTCCATTTGACTGGGGAAAGTATGGAGCAGTGGTTATATGCTTGATTTGAAAATTTTGTGAAAATGATTGAAATTTTTGACCTGAGAACTTTCTCCCGTTATATGAAACAATTGTTCTTGACAATACAAACCGAGCGAACGTACTGTATAGTGCTTATATAGTGAAATGCGTTGTCATCGTGTTCGTTGGAAAAACTTCAAGCCACTTTAAGTGAGTGTCAACAATGATGAAAAAATATTTATTCAAAAACGGTCTCATATAATGAATGTGAGAAAATGGTTCTTCTGACCAAGACCAAGGGCATAACGTTTAGGCGGGCTAACTTTATAAATGGCACAGTTTTCATAATTTTCAGCAGCATTTTCAATGTATTTGCTGATTGCTATTGTTACAAACAAAGATCTCTCGTTCAATGGTAATTACAAAAAAAAAGGTTTATATTTAATATCCTTTTTTGTGAAATTTGACCAACTACTTAGGCTGGATTCAGATCCGAAATCCAGCCTTAGTCAGAAAAATTTTATAACATCTGACAATATTTCATCACTAAGAGTATATTCTTTGATTTTCTTAAAATTTTTGGAAATTATTTCACTATCCGAAAAAAACTTCAAGTAATCAACATCCTATGACGACCATTCGTCACTATCTGTATCACGGATTGTCAATCTTGAAAGAAAATCAGCGTTATTATTGTTGGAATTTACATTTTCTACCTTGTAGCTAAAATTTGATAAAATGATTACCCAGCGCCTTATTCTGTTGGCAGAATACTGTGGTAATCCGTTCTTTGGATTAAATATAGCTAAGAGAGGTTTATTGTCGCACACGAAAGTAAATTCTCTACCATACAAATTCTGATTGATTTTACTCAAAGCAAACATTATGGCTAGTCCTTCGCTTTTCGACCTGAGCATATTTTTTTCCGTTGAGAGAGTATTATATAAAAAATAAAGCAACCGAGACCAAATGGACTAGCATCTGCAGTAACTCTAATTTCAAAATTTGGATTATAGTGAACCAAAACATCAGGCGACACTGAAAGATCCTAAACTGTTTGAATGCAGAATCGCATTCTTCAGTCCATTTCACTTAATATTAAAAGTTCATATAATGGATGGAGCTTATTAGTTGATGAATTTGGAAAGAATTTCCTGTAATAATAAATCATACCAAGTATTGATTGAAGTTCTTTTATTGAAGTAGGTGCTAGGGCATCCCTTATTGCTTAAATTTTTTCGGTACTTGTATGAAGACCATCTTTGTTTATAATGTAACCCGAATATGAAACCTGGTTTTGTTCAAAACTTTATTAATTAGAATAGACTTTTAAACCTACCTCTTGTAATCTTTGTAACACCCTGTAAACTCTTTTCAATTGTTCTCAATTATTTTTCCACAAATCAGAATATTATTTAGAAAACATACACAACCTTCAAGGTCCTGAAGTATAGATTCAATAATTTTTTGATAGTTCGCTGGAGCACAAACGACACCATACGGAAGACGTTGATACTGAAAAAGACCTTTGTGTGTGGAGATCGTAACAATTTCCCTAGGTATTTCATCCAAAATAAATTGCGAATAAGCTTGTGATAAATTGATTTTTGAAAAGATTATCCCACCTCGTAATTTCGAAAACAAATCATCAATTCGTGGGAGTGGAAATTGATCATTTTATGAAACTGGCGGGTTTATTGTGATTTTGAAATTCTTATAGCCCCTGATTTTTTTATTATCGGTACGATGGGAGTGGCCCATCAAGCATAATCAACAGGTTTCAATATATTCAATTCCACTAATCTTTGAAGTTCTTTCTCATCTTCATTTCTGATTCCGTAGGGTATCGGCCTGGCTCGACAAAACTTGGGTGTTTTGCTTTCGTCTTCTAACTTCAGTGCGATACTGTTCCCTCATTAAAATAGCCTAAACCCGGTGAAAAAATCGAATTATACTGTGAAATTAATTTATTGGTATTCAAAGTTGAGCTTTGATAATGAGTTCCTTATTATAGCGGAAGAATTTGAGAACCCAAAACATCTGTTTCTTATAGCTAAAAATGATGATCCAAAAAACACATATTCATTAAATAGCCATCAAAAAGAAGCAGATACGCGAATTATCCTCCACGTAAAATCGGTAGATACATATGTTCTTTTTTTACTCCTACACTCCTATAGCACTGCTCAAGAATTATCTAGTCAAATATTTATACAATGAGGACATACTGCCATACCTACATGATCTAGTGGAAAACGCTGGGACTCTCCATTTGTGAAAATCTTCTAGCAATTCATTGTCTGACAGGATGTGATACCACAAGTACATTTTACAAAATAGGAAAGATGTGTTGAGAAAAAATATTACTCCCTTAACTGAAACAGGAGATATCCCTAATTTAAGCTAAGACGAAGTTAAAATTACCACTAAGTACGTATATTACTTGTACAAAAATGAAAATAAGAATGTATCCAGTCTTAATGAAATCTGAGTCTTCCTAACATCAACAACCAATCGCCCAACCTCAGAACTTCCGCCTACAGATGATGCTTTTAAGCAACACCTGAAAAAGCTGGTATTTATTTATTTAAATTTGCGAGGTCTTGCTCATTTATTGATTTTAATTAACCTTAAAAACTTCATTCTGTCACGAAATGAAAGTAATACAAATTATGAAAAATAAATTAATTGGCGCTCCGGGGCGGCTTGATTGATTCCAGCACTTGCTTTTTCAGCTGCTGGAAAACTCGGAAAAACCTGTAGCATCACATCATCTGAATATCTTGATCTGCCGATGTCCTTTCATCTGTAGAATACAATGTAGGATGTCTCCTGAGGCTTCGTAAATTCAAGATATCGCCTGAATATCTAGCGACACAACAAACCAGTCCGGTTCGTCTTTGACCAACGAGTAATAATGACCAGATTCAACGCCAGAACCACAGAAAGCAATGACTACATGAATATTTTTATAGTGTGGTCTGCTAGATTGATGTGTTAATCTATTTCTAATCTTTGTAAGAGTTTGGTGTTTCCGCCAGAGGTTGAGTCATCTTTTAAAAGCATCAGTGTTATTATTAGATTGACTGGTGCCTCTGCTATACTTGTCAGCTTATAATAGCCAATTAGTTTGGCGCATATTTGGCAATACAGTTGATCATAACCCTTAAAAGTTCTTTTCTCGCACGGACTGGATATCAGTCATATCGGAAAATGCTATTTGAAGTTACAGAAAGTCACAAACGTTTTCGCTACCTCTTGGACACGTACTACGACGTGAACAAGTGAGGATGTTTCCACCAAAAGATCCACGAACACAAGACGAGATAGACTGTACGGAATCATTCAATCTAGAGTCGTCAGGAGATTTATTCTGCTATTTTCCCGCTCACGATGACAAGAACCTTAAGAATTCGGAACAATCCTCTTGTTATCCTAACGAGTATCTAGTGGACTTCAAAGATTCCAGGAAATGGGACGGTGGAAAAGATGATACATTCTCACGACAACTGCTTCCTGCATGAACAGGTCTTTGAGTTTGGCGAATATAAGTAGGACACAAGTAAGTAGGACACATTCTCGTTCATCGTTAAAACCTCGTTCCCGACATTTTTCGTCATGAATAACACCTGTAAAATATTATTCATGTATAGCAAATGTTTCCTTAATCATTTAATCCCATTTCTTCGCAATATTTTCAGGACGACTGTCTACTGATTCGTAAGGAAGAACATGTTCCACTGACTATGCATCAGAACTATTTCGCAAGCTGCAATTGATCCTTCCAAGTGATGAAGGGTTTCGTAGAGGGATCGGCTCGGCTCTTGCTCTATGAATCTCTTCCACTGAAATGAAACGAGAACCACGAGGATTGCAACTCATATTTTGGGGGTAAAAGAGACCTTAATACAAAGGTAAATATTGGGGATTTCTTTATTTCCAGGTGTATTCATCAATTGAAAGTTTGGTATCCCAGTTACCAGACAGAAAACTATTTTGAAGATCTCATTGAAAATGAATAGATAATAGAGGAAAACTTCTGGATTCTCGTTTCGACTACACTGGAGCCAGTATCAGAAAATTTAAGAAAAATTTTGTCAATTCGTTGCTCCGATCAAAAGTGTAATAATATTTATGTGACTCAGGGCCCCAAATGTTGTAATAAGTGTAAATGCAGATCATGCTGTAATAAAATTGTTGTGTTGTCTAAGGCGATTAAAATATCGGATGCTAATGGTGTACTTTATTGACTTATGATAGAATCACAAATATCATGTTTATATGCCCATGTCTGAGTCGCAACTCGCAAGTCGCAACTGCCTATGCCGGCAAAACCCCTAGCGACCAGAAGTGATCAAACCTGCATGTCGGGTTGCCTATGGGTGACCCTCATTATGCGCTAACATCACAAAAATAACTCAGATTCAGAATCTGAGAATTACTAGATAATAACAAGACTAACAGAAACTCTCTTAATGTCTAATCGTGTCTCAACATATTATACTTAATTTTTTATACACACGTATTAGCATATTTTATTTATATTTATTATGCACGAATTAAGCAGCGCGACATGTGGGTTGACCGACCATCCCATGACTATATTTGACTGACTTTAACTTCGAATATTTCTCAAAGTACAAAAGAACAAATTGCGTTTTTTTCAAAAATAAAAAATATTTCCGATTACGGAAAAAAAACATTACACATGCATGACAACTTTTAGGTTTTTTTTTTCGGACGACTTTTTTTTCTTTACTATGGATTGAATAGCGATTTAGCCTGGTAATGAAATAGAACACCCCATTAAGACTAAAATTTCAGGCAATCCAATTCTACTTGAATTATGTGTATTTTCCATACCGTTATAGTTTGGTATCACAGGATTGCCTTAATATTATTCGTTATAAAACTGTTTTATCAAGTGCCGTTTCATTTTACAATGAAACGTTGTTTAGGGTATTTCTTTGGAATAAAATTGTATTATAAATTGCCATGTTCAAATAAGGAATTCTTGTTTCTTGTACCGGCTAGGGCCGCCATGGGTCCATATATTGCATCATAATATACCATATCATAACGCTACATGGTAGAAATCGTAATGCGTCATAATGGTATAATATCAGAATCGTACTTTATAGAAATCGTATTTTATAGAAACGTATACTATCATTACGTACATTATCAGAACGTACTTCGTCATAATGTATTTTATCCTAACGTATTCGATAGAAACGTGACAAAATCATATTCGTAATATATTATAACGGGACATAATCAGAATCGTACAGGATAGGAATCGTACACCATAGAATTCGTAAAATATCATAACGGATTCTATCAGAATCGTAATCTATCATAATTTGGAAGCACGCGCATTCAAAATTTAATATATGGGCTGACGTTAGAATCTTAATAATTTTGGCAACGTGCAATGAAAATAGTCTAATTCGAAGGGGCTAAGCCGTTCTCGATTCATTTTGGAATCACTCAAGCGGTTATTGCTTTCTCTGTTTTATTCACATCAGAAATAAATACCGCACCGCTGTCAAAAACTTGATACTTTTTATGTCATCATTTATGAACCAAATCTCTATAAAGATATAAAAAAGTAATGCTAAAATGCTAACAAATTTAAAATTAATAAAAAATATCGGTGGGACGTAATTCTTCAAGAAACACATGATTCGTAAGTATCTGCACGAGGTTGACAGATAAAAATTCAATTGAGTTGAACGTGTTAAAGTATTCTTCAAAAATGAGTTCAAGTATGTTGATTGTGTTAATCAATTAGCACCATAGCATGTAATATTTAGCATGAGTTTCTCTGATTCCTTTTACCTTTCAATACAAGAGTTTAAATAATTCAAAATATATTTTTGCAGGTTATTGACAATGATAATCAATAAGAATCCACGTCTGAAATCGGATGGTGTTCTTGTCCTGAATCCTGAAGATACAATTCCAATATTGAAATGGCGAGCACCAGATGAAACAATGACAAAAAGGGGTGACATTTCACAAGTGTTGTTCATAACGAAGACTTTTGAGAACAAGTTTTTAAAGATGAACGAGAACGTTTCCTACTTATTCACCAAACTCAAAGACCTGTTCATACAGCTGCAGTTTCGAAAGAATGTATCATCTTTCCCACCAACTGATTTCCTGGAGTCTTTGAAGTCCACTACATACTCTTTAGGACAATAAGAGGATTGCTCCAAATTCTTGTTGAATACTCTCCGTGAGCAGGAAAATAGCAAAATCAATACCCCTGACCGCTCTGGATTGAACGATTTCATAGGGTCCATCTTGTCTTGTGTTTTTAGAACTTTTGTTGGAAAAATCTTCACTTTTTTACGTTGTAGTACATGTACAAGAGGTGGCAAAAACGTTTGTGACTTTCTGGAACTTCAAGTGGCGTTTCCCAATAAGACTGATAACCAATCCTTGCAAAGCTTACTGTTGAATCATCTCAAAAGAAAGAACTTTTAACAGGTGATCATCAACTGTATTGCCAAATATGTGCCAAACTGACTTACCATTATAAGACAACAAGTATAGCTGAGGCACCAGTCAATCTAATAATAACACTGATGCCCTTCAAACATGATTCAACCTCTGGAGGAAGCACCAAACTCTTACGAAGATTCAAAATAGATGAACACTTCAATCTAGCAGACCACTATTATAATCTTCATGCAGTCATTGTTCGCTGTGGTTCTGGCATTGAATCTTCCATTATTACTAATTGGTCATAAACTAATAATCCAATCAAATTAACTGTTCAAGAGCCCAAAATGACGATTTTCGCCTACCCGAAAAGTAGCTGTGGATTCCGGCAGACACATGTGTCCTTATTATCCCCTAAAGTTTGCGCCAGATTCTGTCCGTGCGTTCAGCAACAATTAGCAGTTCAATGCCGGAAATCATTATTTTTTTTTGTTTTTTGCTTATATAATAAAAACTATTGATCGGATCGAAAAAAAGTTGAATTAAAAGTTGTAGATAATCGAAAAAGCTATCGATTAGCGTTAGCCCGATTTCGATATTCCGATTTGTTGCTTAACTATTGCGCTCGGAATTTGAAAAAAGGCGTATTTTCCATTACTCTATTAAAAAATGTTGAAATACATTTGGGGGTTGCAACTGTGAATTTGGGAAGCTTTCAACTAGTAGAAACCACAGTTTCAATTTGGTTGAAAACCAATTGATAGGTTAGCAACAATCTAATTTGTTACTAAAAAAAGTGTCCCACTAGATTGTTATTTCTTGCCCTACGGATAATCGTAGAGCAATGAACGAAACAGTTTTGGATAGTCAAAGAGTTGAACTACAAATTATCGTTTTTGGAAAATCGATTTTTCCAATGTGATTCCTTTAAAAATGGCGTCAAAAAAACAACGTTTTTCAAACTAAAAAACAATTAGGAAAAAATGGTCGTATCAAAATGAGAGAAAATGCATGGGAAAGCTGCTATTTTTCTACGAATTTTGACAACCTTACTTTTGTTCCACGATCATTAGGAGCCAAGATAACACTTTTTTTCATTCACTTTCCCCTTCATTTGTTTGTTTATATGAAGCAACGAGACCTCGACGACTGCACAGAGCAAGAGTCATATTATCCATAGGAACCAGCAGAATTTGTTTTCCACAATTATTTATCATAATTATTGATAGGATAAGTGGAGGTTCTTCCGGGACCGTTCGACGTGCCGTGTAGAGGGGGAAGCCGGAGAGAGCGATCTACCGCTAGCGGCCGTCGAGTTCACCGCGTGAAATAAACTGATCAAAGACCACGCTGTCTGTATCTCGGGAAATACTGGACAAGTTTTGCTTTTTTTTTATTTTCAATAGTGCATCGAGATATGATCGAATATCACTATGGCTTACCCGGTTTGTTTTCGGAAATCCCTAAAATCGCAAATAATTCAATTTTTACGCTGCAAATGTAGTGAATTATTCGTTCATTTCAAATTCAACTCTGATAATACGGTGTCAAATGTTACCTTAGTTAGACGGAGAAAGCAAGTTTTCTCTGACATTCGAAAATGAATAAAGCACGGCTCATCTCCTTTCCAATTGATATTTTTACAAATGTGTATATATGAATGTTATGAAATAAACATTCCATTTGAACTTTTATTTTGGTAGTGATTTGAACATGTATTATTGTTAAGCTGACTTCTGTGATAGTTCACGTGAGAGTATTCAATTTTTTCGATTTCCTAAAAAGGTAAGGTTATTCATTACCTAAACATAATTTCAATTACATCTATGGGTCAAAAATGTTTCGGTAGTAGTATAATTTAGATACTATCCTTTAAGTAATGTTCAAACTTTATTTCATTTTATTTTGGATTCACTCACAAACACACTTTACAGTACTAACATGTAAGGATAGGTACTTAAAAACTACCTTTTGCTAACCAGAGAAAGACAATACTACCATAGAAGGAAGTCATAACGATATTCCCAGAGGAATAGTGTTAAGAGCGTTCTAGGTATTCAACGCATTAAAAGGAGAAAAAGAAAAGAAAATACATGTTCAAGACAATTATAAGATTCAGTTGAAATATACAAGCTCTAATATCATTTTGACTGGTCATTAAGAGATCCAGGTCATTCCTGATGATTAGGAGATTGCATTGTTGCATCATGTTATTAAAGTAGTTCCCGAGATACAGACAGCGAGGTCATTTTGGGCTCTGATCAGTTTATTTCACGCGATGCATACGACGGCCGTCTCCCTTCGGCTTTCCCCTCCACACGGCACGTCGAACGGCCCCGTAAGAACCTCCACTGATCCTATCAATAAATACTATGAATAATTGTAAAAAACAAATCCTGCTGGTTTCTATCGATAATATGACTCTTGCTCTGTGCAGTCGTCGAGGTCTCATTATTTCATATAAACAACAAATGGAGGGGAAACTAAATGATAAAAAGTGTTATCTTGGCTCCTAATTATCGTGGAACAAAAGTAAGGTTGTCAAAATTCGTAGAAAAATAGCAGCTTTCCCATGCATTTTCTCTTATTTTGATACAACCATTTTTTCCTAATTGTTTTTTAGTTTGAAAAACGTTGTTTCTTTGACGCCATTTTTAAAGGTATCGCATTGAAAAAATCGATTTTCCAAAAACGATAATTTGTAGTTCAACTCTTTGACTATCCAAAACTGTTTCGTTCATTGCTCTACGATTATCGGTATGGCAAGAAATAACAATCTAGTGGGGCACTTTTTTTAGTAACAAATTAGATTGTTGCTAACCTATCAATTGGTTTTCAACCAAATTGAAACTGTGGTTTCTACTAGTTGAAAGCTTCCCAAATTCACAGTTGCAACCCCCAAATGCATTTCAACATTTTTTAATAGAGTAATGGAAAAAATGCCTTTTTTCAACTTCCTAGCTCAATAGTTAAGCAACAAATCGGAATATCGAAATCGGGCCAACGCTGATCGATAGATTTTTCGATTATCTACAACTTTTAATCTAACTTTTTTTCGATCCGACCAATAGTTTTCATTATATAAGCAAAAAACAAAAAAAAACTAATGTTTTCCGGAATTCAACTGCTAATTGTTGCTAAACGCACGAACAGAATGTGGCGCAAACTTTAAGGGATACTGAGGACACCTGTTTCTGCCGGAATCCACAGCTACTTTTCGGGTTGGCGAAATTCGTCATTTTGGGTTCTTGAACAGTTTATTTCACTCTTATATCGAATCGATGGCTTTATGCGCTGGATCGCTCTCTCCGGCTTCCCCCTCCACACGGCACGTAGAACGGTCCCGGAAGAACCTCCACTGCTCCTATCAATAAATATGATAAATGATTGTGGAATACAAATTCTGCTGGTTCCTATGGATAATATGACTCTTGCTCTGTGCAGTCGTCGAGGTCTCGTTGCTTCATATAAACAAACAAATGGAGGGGAAACTAAATGATAAAAAGTGTTATCTTGGCTCCTAATTATCGTGGAACAAAAGTAAGGTTATCAAAATTCGTAGAAAAATAGCAGCTTTCCCATGCATTTCCTCTCATTTTGATACGACCATTTTTTCCTAATTGTTTTTTAGTTTGAAAACGTTGTTTTTTTGACGCCATTTTTAAAGGAATCACATTGGAAAAATCGATTTTCCAAAAACGATAATTTGTAGTTCAACTCTTTGACTATCCAAAACTGTTTCGTTCATTGCTCTACGATTATCCGTAGGGCAAGAAATAACAATCTAGTGGGACACTTTTTTTAGTAACAAATTAGATTGTTGCTAACCTATCAATTGGTTTTCGACCAAATTGAAACTGTGGTTTCTACTAGTTGAAAGCTTCCCAAATTCACAGTTGCAACCCCCAAATGCATTTCAACATCTTTTAATAGAGTAATGGAAAAAACGCCTTTTTTAAACTTCCGAGCTCAATAGTTGAGCAACAAATCGGAATATCGAAATCGGGCCAACGCCAATCAATAGATTTTTCAATTATCTACAACTTTCAATCCAACTTTTTTTCGATCCGATCAATAGTTTTCATTATATAAGCAAAAAACAAAAAAAAATAATGATTTCCGGCATTCAACCGCTAATTGTTGCTAAACGCACGGACAAAATCTGGCGCAAACTTTAGGGGATAGTAAGGACACATGTGTCTGCCGGAATCCACAGCTACTTTTCGTGTAGGCAGAAATTTTACGAAAAAAGTTTATTTGATTGGACTATAAACGGACTGGTTTAAGTTTAACGATAGTTGTGTCACTAAATATTCTGGCGATATCTTGGATTTATTGAAGCTTCAGGAGACACCCTACATATTATTCTATGACTAAGAGGACATTGGAAGATCAAGATTTTCAGGTGATGTGGTGCTGCAGGTTTTTCTGGGTTTTCCTGCAGCTGAAAAAGAAAATGTGCCACTAGAATCAATCAAATCGCCCCGGATCGCCAATTAATTTTTGTTGATGTTTGGGGCCGTTCATAAAATACGTTCGCATATAAGGGGGGGGAGGGGTCTGGCTGAGTGTGACAAGATGTGACAAGGGGGGACGGGGGGTATACGGCAACGTGACGTTCGTCTTTTATTATTTTTTGACATGAGCGCTAGAAGCCAGCGTGACCACTTTTGGTAGAAATCTACTTTTTTAGTAGATTTCTGACGAAAATTAAAAAATTTTGGTATGAAAGAAATCTTCAGTAGATTTTGGTAGAAATCTACATGTGCGACATCTTCTAACGAATTCTTGAACTCGTCAGATTTTTTAATCAAATCTATAGTGACTCCATCTTTGCGAATGAATTTTCAATTGAGAATGCGAATTATTCTTGTGACAGTAGACTGTATTTCACTATACAAATAAAACAAAATAAAGCGATTTTTTACTGTTTCATTGTGTTATTGAGCATTGAATCTTCTGATTATGTAAAATATGTATATTATTTGTGGCCATCCATAGTGAAATTGTTTATAAATATCTTGAAACCAAAGGCCAACCAACATAATATTATTTATTATTAATATGTTCGTTATGAAAGATATTTATCAATTTATTTAAATTTTATTATAATAACTAATTAAATATTTTCAATTTTCTGAATTTGTCTACTTTCATTTAGAATTTATCATACTCAGCAGGGGGGGGTCTTAGTTTTTGTGACGAAATATTTCTAGGGGGGGTCACACAAAGTGTGACACAGCGTGACAATGAGGGGGGAGGGGGTCAAAAAAGATGATTTTAGTGTGACGTATTTTATGAACGGCCCCTTTCATAATTTGTAAATTTTTTTTTTTCTAAAAACACTTTCATAAAAAATTTACTCGAAGTGTCTGTACAACAAATGTTCAGTAGGTTTTTGACTGATATTTGTTTACTAATTATAATAAACGGCACATGAAGAAAGAAAAACTCAAGATTTCAATGCTTCATGACAGATTTTGTTTCAAGGAGTATTGCATTGAACTTATTCACTGATAGGATCTTGCACCAATCATATGGAAAAATGGCTTTTGGCAGAATTATTTGAGTTGTAGGTCTATAAAATAGCTCAATGACTTGACTTTTCTAAAATTCTGAGTCGCGAAAATAAAACGTATTCAATGTGCTCTTCCACATTCTATAGGTATAGTATTCCATTTTTTAAAATTGTTTCAAAAAATGTGTGCTGTTGAAATATAAGCACTTTTCTATATACTATACCAGATATTCATATTATCAAATATCAGAGCCAGACAAATTGACATTTTCTATGGTGACTTTTTGTTCTAAAATATTTCAGACATTTTCACATTAAATGAACATACATTTTTAGCTCACAGATTTCCTGGATTTCTGTGATTTAGATATTGGTATTCCAATTGAGATACTTTTTTTCGAATGTTATTTTTTCTTGCAACAATTTTTTTTTGTTAATGGTTGTGAAGTTACACTGGACTAGGCCTCTTTGTGAATATTTGTTTTTTTATCAATATAATATTTTCCAGAATGATTAACAGAATGTGATTTATCAAATTCTGCACTCTGTATAGTATCAAAAATATCTAACCCACAGGTATGTTGTGTATCTGAATGTTCATTCAAGTTCTTTAATGTATATGCCGTTCCTACATAGACTTTTTTGAAACTGTTTCATAAACATTCTGTAATTATTGAGGTGAATAAAAATCCCATCTTATCAGAAACGCTAATTTAGCTAAAAGACACATCCCAATCTGAGTAGTGTAGGAATCTTTTTGATTAAATAAATATTGGTCGAATGCGCCTTACCGAAGCAGGAACCTATGATAGAGAGATTACATAAATATATTTCTACTAATGAATTATGTTGGTAATAGGTAACTACATTTCACTATAAATCTTGTACAATTATGATTAGTATATTTCTATTCAGCCTCAGTAAAAAATTAGACGACTGAAATAACTTAGTTGTACTGTTTGTTTAAAGACTTCAAACAAAACTTCTAAATCTTAGAACACCAAACAGATAATACTGGTCAACATTGTTTTTGTCACATAAACCTTGTGAAGTTTTTTGTTATTGGTGTCATAAATATATAATAATTTTTTCAATCACATCCAGTTTTTTGTGACAGCCATATATATTCATTTCTGACCTTATTATACGTATATTTGTTTAAATAAAGTCATGTAGGCGGCTGTATAACTATTGCATCAACTAACATACATTTTATTTTCGTTTGGTACATATGCTATTGAGCCACCAAAGGGTTCTAATAACCCCGACCGTTTTTGTTATGCATATGTGTGGAGAATTAACTTTTACATCTCAGCGTCGAAATTTCCCCCCATTAATTGAACAGTGCTATTTAGACAATTTTGGATTTCCTGTGCAGCATCAAGATAAATCCTGGTCCCACATAATGATATGTGTGTTTTGTTCCAATCTGCTGGGTCATAAAGAGTGCACTTGCATTTTGTTAAAGGGGAAATGAAGATATTCCTACTTGTTCATTGAGTATAGGTAAATCAATGTTGAAAGCCTCTTCTGAAATGGGAAGTTGGGCTGGGAAGATTCAATTTGAAGTAGGTTGTGTCAAAATCGACGTAGTATGGCATCTGATTAGTCATACCAGTATTACATTTTGACACTACTCACCGAAAAAATTCAATCTCTTGAAAATTTCAAGAAGGCTTGAAAGGAGGCAGGCTAGCTTCCGAAACGTCGCCTAGGGGAAGTATATAAGCATTTTTTGATATATTTTTTGTTTAATTTCCAAATTCATAAAAAATACGATACGTACATACTTTATATTATAAGAATTTGAAACTTTTTTCCAGGAGACAGAAAACCAAAAAAAAAACCTGGAAACAATTTGTTAAACTTGTTAAAAAAAACAAGTACGATCGAGGAATAACGACCTTTCATTTTTTCAGATTTTAATTTAATAATTTCAAGAATCCTTGCTCCTTATAGAACAAATTTCTATTGAAGATCATCTGAAGATATTTCCGAAAGAATTACGTTACTGATCTAGCAGTGTTTAGATTGACACAAATGTTGAGGGATAATAGAGGCTGCCCATTTTCTTTTTTGTTAAAGAAGTACATTGTCAGTATAACAAATAAAATATTCGAGGCATTCTTTAATCAGAATAACTGGTCAATTACTTTTTCCTGAGATTAAGTTCTTCCATTAGAAAGAGTTTGTAAAGTATATTGTTCTAAAAATTGTTCGTTCTAAAATTGTTCGTTTTCGTTAACCAGCTGACGAACGTCAACCCTCAAAAGTCGAAACTTGTGCGAGCAATGGATCAACGAGGCCTTACCTTTTAACGTGCGATTACCCAGCACGGTGGCCCGGCGAGGATTCGAACCCCGGCCTTCCGCTTGATAGGCAGATATGCTAACCACTACACTACCGAGACCATCTAGTTGTATCATGATTTATAGTTGGAATATTACACCTATATTGAATTATTACGATGTGGTGGTGTAATAGATAGGGACGCTAGTAGGGTTTACCTGACACTGAGATTCGTCAATAAAAAGGGATTTGTTCTTGTATAATGTTCGAAAATATAAACAATGGTATAAATGTAAAGTAGTTTCGACTCACCTATTGATAATAATAGGGAAGGTAAGCAGGAACAGATTGTCTGTAAATGTATGTAGAAACGCACTTGGTTTAATGATTATAACCAAAATGTATGCATATAAATTCGCACGTCGACCGCAATGGCACTCGGTGAAAAACGATATATGTCTTGTCTCTCATAGATGAACCAAAATCCACTTCGATATTCGACTTCCTTTTTTTTCTGGTACTACCGCCTGGCCGTCGAAGTAAATAGGACAGGGTCGGCACAAGGTAATGAGAATAAAAGGGAAATAAGGATGGTTCGATAGGATCATCGATATAATGAAGTATCATTACATAATAATCACGTAAATTGTGAATGCAAATGAATATAAAGAAAAATCTGTATAAAAGTTATTTATTACGTATTTATGAAAAGAAGAAGTAAAAAATTAGGAGTGGAAACGAACCATTTCTCACCCCCCTGAAAATGCTTAGGGCATTTTCAGAACTAATCTTTATATGGTAAAAGACATAATTTAACTAGAGGTCTTTTAATGAGACCTTTAGTTGTTTTAATTACGGCAACTCTCGGTATACCATCGGCACCCGGAATTAATTCAGTTATTCGGCCTAGTGGCCATTCCAAAGGATGAGTATTGTCATTTTTAATCACGACCATTGTACCTGGAGTAATAGACTCCAAAGGGCTTGTCCATTTTGCTCTCTGCTGCAAAGTTTGTAAATATTCCTGATTCCATCGTTTCCAAAAATCACGATGGAGTCTTTGCAATAGTTGCCAACGTGTTAGGCGATTAAGTTGTAAATGTGACGTATCAGGGTCAGGGATGTTAGTAAGAGCCTCTAATGTCAAGAAATGTCCCGGAGTAATTACTGCTAAATCATTTGGATCTGTGCTCATTGGGCATAACGGTCTAGAATTCAAAATTGACTCGATTTGTATGACAACTGTATTTAACTCCTCGTATGTCAGAATCTGCTGCCCAACCACTCGTAAGAGATGGGTCTTGAAAGACTTTATATTTGCCTCCCAGATTCCGCCCATGTGAGGCGCGTAAGGAGGGTTGAAATGCCAGGATATAGATTCCGACCTTGTGGCTTCACTGAAAATCTGACGTAAATAGGTATCGGCACCAATGAAATTAGTGCCACAATCAGAATATATATTCAGGCATTTGCCTCTCCTCGCGATAAATCGACGTAGTGCGGCCAAAAATGCTTCAGATGACATATCAGAGACTAATTCTATGTGTACTGCCTTAGTGGCGCAGCAAATAAATAAACAAACGTATGATTTTAATACCTTGGTTCCCCGAATCCGTGACGCTGTTATGGAAAAGGGGCCACAAAAATCAACGCCCACATTTGAAAAGGCCTTTGCTTGAGAAATTCTAAATTTTGGTAAATTGCCCATAGGGGGCTGTAATGATTTAGGTTGAATTTTCCAACACGTATGGCATTTACTTAAAACCTTTCTGATGAGTTTTTTCGCAGAAACTATCCAAAAATTTTGAGATAATAAGAAATGCGTAGTCTGTATACCACAATGTAAATAAGTAACATGTATGTCATAAATTAGCAAGGTGGTGAAATTTGAATTATTGGGTAGAAGAATAGGAAATTTCTTATCATAAGAAGCATCTAAATATGATATTCTTCCACCTACTCGCAATAAACCCTTCTCGTCAATAAAAGGATTCAAAGAAGCAAAATATTTAGTTAATGTACCTTTAGTTTTCACTAAATTTATTTCTTTATAAAAATATACAGACTGAATATGGGAAGTCGCAAGAAGTACGGCTTCGTGTAACTCGTATGAAGTTATGTTACCCAATTTTCGGACTCTGTAATTGTTGAAGTTGTAAACAGCACGAAGAATAAAAGCAAATATTCTTCTTATTTTAGAAAAGGAACTGAATCTCTCCAAGAGATCATCGATAATGTGTCGTGTAGTAGTTACATTCAATACAATATTCCTTTTTTCTTTAATGATATGTTCATTTTTATAATTATTATCTGTATGTATATGGGGCAAAAAAGTATGAAAATTCCAAGATGAATGAATATCTTGTAGAAAAGAAGGCCCGTTCCACCACAAAGAATTATCAATTAATTCATTTGGAAAGATACCACGTGACCCACAATCAGCAGGATTATATTGAGATGAAATATGATACCAGACACTAGGTGGAAGTCGCTCTTGAATATAGGAAATCCGATTGCCGACAAAGGTCTGCCAACAATGAGGAGAACTCTTTATCCATTGTAAGGTTACTGAACTATCAGTGAAAGCAAATATTTCATTAAAATGAATTTTATTTTCAAAAGTTTCAATAACAAAACGCATCAGTTTGGACAACAATACTGCAGCACAAAGTTCTAGCCGTGGTACCGTTAACTGTTTCAAAGGTGCAACCTTCGAGTTTGCGCAAACTAGATAAATTCTAATTTCGAAGTTTTCATAAGTTATTCGAACATAAACAACACCGCAATAACCCTTAATGGAAGCATCACAGAAACCAAATAATTTATAGCCAGAGGCATGAAGAGTAATCATTTCACGTGGTATTGCAATGTTTTGTATTATTTTCAACTCAGACTTATATTTTTTCCATTTGAATAGGATATCAGAGGGAGGTTCATCATCCCAACCTAGACCTAAAGTCCAAAGGCGTTGTATGAACAACTTTGCAAAAAATGTTACTGGGGTTAAAATTCCCAAAGGATCGAAAATCCTTGCTAGATCTGACAGAATATTACGCTTAGTGCAATTGTTATTTGTAACATTAATCGAAAAGAAAAATGTGTCATGAGTAGGATTCCACTGTAACCCTAAAATCTTTAAAATGTTATCATTTTCTAGATCTAATGAAACATTAATATTTTGTTTTTGTGAATCCGGTAAATCCTGTAAAATTTCAAATGAGTTGCTCACCCATTTACGAGCTTCAAAACCTCCTTCGCGCAGTAACTCGATCAATTCATTTTTCATTGTATTAAGAACGTTGAGAGAATTATCTCCGTCTAGAATATCATCAACGTATGATGATTGTTTCAATATTTTGGAAGCTAAAGGATATTTTCTACTGTATTCTTCAGCAAGTTGTAAAATAGTACGTAATGCCAAAAATGGGGAGCAATTAACTCCGAAGGTGACTGTATTCAACTCATAATCTGAAATAGGTTCTGAAGGAGAAAACCGCCAAAGTATACGTTGAAATTGACGATGATTTTCGGATATCCAAATCATCCTGTACATCTGGCGTATATCACACGCAAAAACATATTTATGAGTACGAAATATAATTAATAATTTAACTAAATCTTTTTGCAACTTAGAACCAACATATAAAGTCTGGTTCAGAGAAGGTTTATTGACATCATGACTGGATGCATCGAACACTACTCTCAATGGTGTAGTCGAAGATTCCTTCTTTATTACTGCATGATGAGGAATATAAAAATAACTACCAAGATTTGATGTATGAGGTACAGACACTTTGGTCATATGACTTTGCTCCAAATAATCACGTAAGACATTCGAATAAGCAACATGTAATTCTGTATTTTGTAAAAGACGTTTCTCTAGTGATAAAAAACGACGCATAGCAATTTCTCGCGTATTTCCAAAATCTGGATTAGTTATTTTAAAGGGCAAAGCAACTACATACTTGCCATCAGGAGTACGAGTTGTAGTTTGAGTATAATAATTTTCACAGAATTTATCATCAAGTGATATCGCTTCAGCTTGTGGAACTTCTTCTAAATTCCAAAATTTTTGCAAAATATTATCTAAAGTAGGATTTGTAACTGTAGTAAAAAAAGAACGTATTTTACTGCAATTTGTTTTAGAAACAGATTGAGGTAATTTACCCATTAAAGTCCACCCAAAAACAGTATTTAGGTAAACTGGTTTATTATCACCTGCTGTAAATTTTCCATCTCTTAAGATATAAGGAAAAATATCATTGCCCAAGAGTATATCTATTTTAGATTTTTTATTGAAGTTGGGGTCAGCTAAATCTAGGTTCTCAATGAACGGTAAATCTTGTAGTGAAAATGAAGTGGATGGAAGTTCATCAGAAATTTTATCAATAATAACCATTTCCAAAGTGCAAAAATAATCAGGTCGAGTAAGAGAAGAAATTGTACAATTGACTCCTAATTGCGCAGAGGAAAACATCTCTCCCAACCCTTGTAATGACATAGAAACACCAAATTTTTTCAAACCCAGTTTGTTTGCAGTGGCTCTCGTAATGAAAGAAGATTGTGCGCCGCAGTCAAGAACCGCTCGTACTGTATGCCACTGATTAAAATTGTCTTTAATTTTAACCATGGCTGTAGATAAAAGTATTTCATAATCAGCATTAAGCAACATGCCAACACGTGAGAGTTGATGATTTTCATCAATAGGACTATTACTATTATTAGTACATGAACCTGAACTTATTTCTGGGGTTGTATTTGAGGTGCTGTTGCTAGCAGTATTTTTGGTATCGAAATGAAGCATAGTATGATGAGACTTCTGACAAATTTTGCATTTTCCATTTGAAGTGCAATGAGCAGTGTTATGAGAAGTAGCTAAACAATTTACACAAGCCTTTTTCTGTTTGATTATTTCAAATCTTTGATTGGGATTTTTGGATTTGAAAATGGAGCAATGAAAAATTATATGATTCGAATCGCATAAGAAGCATTTATTATCTTCAGTCGACTGAACCAAAAAGGCAGATTTATTTTGCATAAAACGGCTATTATTATGTTTGTGGGAATTACTACGAGCATTATTAGAAATATTAGTTTTATTGTAATGTTTACTAGATTTCACTGACGATGAAGAACAAACACTTGCGGCATCTAGGGCAATACACTGTTTTTCAATAAAAGATTGGAGATCTTCAAACTTAGGAATTTCATTGGAAGCATGTTTTTGTTCGAAAGATTTTCGCGTTTGTGGATCCAAACGATTTAGCAACATATAGGACAATATAAAACTCCATTTATCAGTTTCCAATCCCATTATTTTCAAAACGGCAAGATTTTTTGTGAAAGTAAGCATGAGATTTCGCAAAGAAGTAACGTCCTCTGTTTGCATTGGTGGAAAAGATTCTATCTTGTGCCAATGAGCAAAGGCTTGTTCGCGTTTATTATTATACCTTTGCAAAACAATATTATAAGCAGTTAAATAATTTTCTGGAACAACTGGAATATCTTCAATCAGTTCCAATGCGGGTCCACTTAGAACAGAAATTAAGTAATTGAATTTTTCCGTGTTGGATATTGCACGGTTAGCATGAACAGAGGAGACGAACATTTGATGAAATGCAGGAAATTCTGCCATGTCACCGCAAAATGTTTTCAATTTTAATTTTGGTAAATGATGAGTTTCATAAGGAATTATTGAAGTGCTATCCAGGTTAGGAGCATGAGTTGAATCCATATTTTTGTCCTCTAATGGAAGTTCGAATAGTTCGTAATAAATGGTTTCCACTTCAGTGCAACGTTGAGTAAAATCGTCAAAAATTTTATTTTCTTTGTCCAACTCATTTGTTTCATTTGAGATCAAAGTTATCAATGAATTATGATGTTTTTCAAAATCCTTAATAACCTTTTTCATATTACGATAACTAACTTTAAACTTCATCTGAACTGATTCATCCTGTATAGCACTTCTTGCAGAAGTTTCAATTAACTTAAAATGAATCAAGGCACTAGTTCTTAATGCTTTGGCACGAGAAATCTTTTCCTCCAAAGCAGTCATGATGTAGAAATTGAAATCTCGGGAAGAAACAAATCTAAATTTATTCAACACAATCGCTAAACGCTGACAACTATCGGTACAATGTGTTTTTTGACTCCTTTTTATACAGGCAAAAAATGAGTTTGCAACACAGCAACAGTTTTTATTATGAATGATAATATGTGATATTACAAGAAACAAATCAAATTTATTAACTGAAAGAATGAAAGTATGGTTGAAGAAATTATTCAAATTGCATTCAAAATTTATTCAATAACAAATTCCTCACAATAACGAATCTAAATGTCCCGGTTACCAAATCCGAGCTCCGTGAAGGACCATGAATTATTACGATGTGGTGGTGTAATAGATAGGGACGCTAGTAGGGTTTACCTGACACTGAGATTCGTCAATAAAAAGGGATTTGTTCTTGTATAATGTTCGAAAATATAAACAATGGTATAAATGTAAAGTAGTTTCGACTCACCTATTGATAATAATAGGGAAGGTAAGCAGGAACAGATTGTCTGTAAATGTATGTAGAAACGCACTTGGTTTAATGATTATAACCAAAATGTATGCATATAAATTCGCACGTCGACCGCAATGGCACTCGGTGAAAAACGATATATGTCTTGTCTCTCATAGATGAACCAAAATCCACTTCGATATTCGACTTCCTTTTTTTTCTGGTACTACCGCCTGGCCGTCGAAGTAAATAGGACAGGGTCGGCACAAGGTAATGAGAATAAAAGGGAAATAAGGATGGTTCGATAGGATCATCGATATAATGAAGTATCATTACATAATAATCACGTAAATTGTGAATGCAAATGAATATAAAGAAAAATCTGTATAAAAGTTATTTATTACGTATTTATGAAAAGAAGAAGTAAAAAATTAGGAGTGGAAACGAACCATATATAGTCTCTAAGGTGAATTAACGCAACATTAACTTTAATCTTCACTTTCACCATGCCATGACTTTGTAGATCACTTTATGCAGTATCACAAAGTGGAAGCGAAAAAGATGAATAAACTTTTTTATATTTGAACCTCTGGAACGTTTTGTGTTTAAACGCTTCCATTGTGCATTGGACATCTTTCTTAGGGTATACACAAAAGAAGAAGTAATGTTTGTTCTATGAACCATGGCAACCATTTCTTTTTTGCACAGAAATTTTTTTTTAATTTTTTCGAGTAGATACTACACATGGCCACTGACTGACATCAGCACCCCTAAATTTAACCTTTTAGGAACTTATTGAGGGGATCCAATAATATTATTACTTCTCGCCAATAGAAGTCAGGAAAAGTTATAGGTATGTTTATTAAACAAAATTTCATTCGTCTGACAATAAAGTAATGTAAGTATTGTTATCTTCAGAAGTATCTGATGGGAGAATCAGGTATTAGTTTCCGACAGATCGGGCAACAGCTTGCATTCAACCGGTTCGGATTGAAACATCTTTCGCTGCAATAACCGCAAAGCCGGTGCCCGCATTTCAAAACGAATCGCATCTTCCTGTAGGTGCAAATCGGGCAAGGGTCCACTCCATTGGCTTCTGAAAATGAAAGTATCTTTATCATATCAGAAGATGTGTTGAAAAAGTGCCATTTAAATTCAAATATATGATTTCCTGTTTCAGGTAAAGAAAAAATCGTGGAAAAGTGCGCTGATATTTCTGAGCGTCTTGACAATCTCGACAGTATATTGAAGAAAACGGAGTCATCTTTGACTGTTACTGAGAATGAGTTGCACATATTCCCAATTGACATGGTATCTGCCTCAGAAAAGTTGGAGAAAGAGCTGGAGAATGAGTCCTATAAACAAAATGTTTTTACCTGACCAGATGTATTGGATCTGCAATGCCTTATAAAACAGCTTGTTACAAGTTGGCAGGTATCATTTTCACAAAACAACTTCTTACTAAATACTCATGGACAGGTATGAGTAGGAGTCTGGAGAAAAACACATTCAACAGGATGACTAAGATTTTGGATATAATTTATAATGTAATGTTCAAATCTGACTATTCCTTTACATACCCAGGAAGGGATAGTTTCTTTCGTGATTGTATAGTAAAACACAGTTACACACACCTCAAGTTAAATCAAAAAGATAAGACTTATAGAAAACGAAGAAAAATCACAAGGTATTGAAGAAAGTACCAATTCTATGGATGAAATTAACCAAGTAGCATATGATGGGGTTTTTACTGTGAGGAAGAATAAGGAGCTTTTAGGAGGATGACCTACATTGATGCGAGAATAATTTCTTGATTTTACTGATAGTAGTTTTCATTTGATTTCTTAGTCAACATTTAGTCAGGTGAATTTTTGTATTAGTGTATAGGTTTATAAGAATCAAATATGGTAGTTGTTAGTGTGGAATATTTTTTTGCTAACATACATTTTCTGCTACAGTTCATACGAACTGTGCTTAGAGAGGACTAGGTTTCAATGAAAAAATAAACAAACAAAATGAAAACGTCTTTTTTATTTATAAAAATATGTTCCTCAGGTGGGTAATGGGTAGATACACAATTTCTTAATGTAATTTCAAAGTCAAGGCAGAAGTAACAAAAGAGCTACTCACAAGTCAACAATTTTTATTCATTAAATATATGAAAAGTATGAACAAGTGGTAATTGAAACTTCGTCTCCTCTGATTTTCAAACTTGTTTTATCACTACGATTATATAGAAACATATTGTAAGCGTCTAAGTTGATTTCGCCATCAGGAATGTCACAATCTAGACAACTTTCTATCAGGATGATTATATCATAGATATATAAGCTTCTGCTTTGAATAACTCCTCAAGTTCAGTTTCCAAACCTCCAATATTGTAACCATAAATCTAGAGTGGGGTGTACTCCTGTTTTCCATTTTTGTTTACTTTTTCTCGGTTGACGATTGTATTAGATTAGGTTCACCATTTAAAATTTTTGTTTTCAGTCCATCCTTCATCCTCTTGAAGTGTTCAATTTGCATCTCTGTTCTGTCAGTGCTTATCCGGTAAGGTGCTGATTTGAGTTTGTTCGAAAGTCTCAATGTTTGTTTTTTTCTCTAAGCCATCAAATGTGACTCTTGTGGAACATGTTTTGGCACTGGATATATTGAAACCCATAACGTGATTCTTGCAATATTCTCGTCATTTATCTCGACTGAGAGTAAATTGAGAATCTCCTTGTTTTTGGATAGATCAAATTTATATGTATCTTCTGGATTAACTGATATGGATTCTTCTAAACTATACATCATTCAGTTATTTATCCTGCTATTGAGCTGTCCTATTTCTTGAAGGATAAACTGTGTTCACTGTACTTTGTTTTTGTTGTTGCTTGTTCAGTTCTTCTTTGACCTCGTTTAACTAGCTTCGAATAATTACTATTTCATGTTGTCTTCATTGATTTTCAATTGTTGATAATGTGTCTATTCGTTATTATTTTCCATGTTTTCCAGTTTTTTTCATGATATTTTCTAGTTCTGCATTGGTGTACTGGACGGTCGTTGGGATATTAGTCACATACAACTCGCTCATCACTTTAACACTAGTTGCAATTTCATATTTTGCCACCTGTTTTTTTTCAATTCATCTTTATACAATTTGATATCTTCATGAATTAAGCCCACACAAGCAATGTGAAACCATATTATACAGATATTACATCTAATACCACAAGTTTTTTGCAGCGATTTAATGCACACCCCACACTTGTCAGCCCTTATATCTTCTTATTGAAAACAAGTCTTACGATGTTTCCATTTCCAGCATCTACAGTTGTCTTTTGATGACAATTGATGATTATTATCGAATATTACGATTTTCAATTATTTGCCAAGTATGCAATTTTCTGTTTCCGTAAATTCCAGTTGGTATATTTCTCATTTAGGTTGTTTTTACTGAGTATACACTCCATTGTTAACTTTTTATAGTCCAGATGTATTTAGGTGTTACTACATGTTTTTGTTGAAATACGGAGTCTTTCTCTATATTACTTGGACCTGAAAAAAAATACTCATAGAAACCAAACTAAAACTTGTAACAGGATACATATGGAATATTAGGTCATCATAATAGTTCATATACCTAATTGACTCTGGAGTGAAAGTAAACAATTGTTCATCAGGAGCAAAGAATCGTCAAGGTGATAATTCTGGCAATATCAGTTTTTCCTCGCACATATTTATGTAGAGGAGTAGGTAATCACTAGCCATTCAATCTTTTAAACACTTGATTTAACATCGCTGTCTTATTTTAGTGCATAAACTTCAACAATTAAATAGATTGAATAATAACAATGAATGAAACAGACACATAAAAGTGCAGTGCCCGCTTGACTGGCAACAGTGTCATGTCAACATAGGAATCAGGGTAGGCAACATTTTTTTGAATATTGAAGAATACAAAATATAAAAATTAGCTACAATAGGTGAAAAATAATGTTATTATTCAATTTTTCAAATATATTCAAGATCACAGATCTCTTCTGGATTCCTAAATGACAGCGGATATCCCATTACCATATATTTTTATTAATATTATAAGCAAGCCCATGTACTTTAGATTATGATAGAGTACGTTCTGATACTTTACGATTATGACGCAATACATTTTGATTTTTTACGATTATGATAAAATACGTTTCTGATTTTGTACCATTATGATGAGTTACGAATTCTATGAAGTACAGTTATGATATTTTGATGTTCTGATATTGTAGCGATATGATAAGGTACGATATGACGAAATACGTTCTGAATATGTCCATTATGATATATTACGTTATGAAAGTGTAGCGTTCTGTTACTGTACGTTTCTATTTTGTACTATATGATAAATTACGATTTCTATAATGTAGCGTTATGATAGCGTGAATTTCTTCGTTTAACGATTTCTATTTTGTACATTATGACGAAATAGGTGACCCCGCCGCCATTATAAGCAATTGAGTTGAGAACATGAAACTAAATTAAAAAATGTGGCTTTATTATTATTATATAGAGAATTATATTGTGAAAGAATAATTGTCATTTGAAGTAATAAACTGTTGAAATCAGTGAGAGAGATAATTTTGAGAATTTTGATTTTATTATTTTTACTTGAAACTTATAACCAATATTTAAGCGCTTCATTTTTTGCAAAACATATAGCTACAATCTATATCTATAAAATTTCAACTACCGATGTCCGCCCAAGTGGCCCAAGTCGTTTTAATAAGTCTCCATTTTCTGCAATAAATGCTTACTGCACTTTTAAATTGAAATATAATTTGGTTCTAGTATTCTTCACTGAAAAATAAAATGCTTTTTTAAACTGATACGTGGCAAAAAAATTTCATTGTGCTCACAATAACAGCTATATTAAAAAATATTTTGCATTATACAACCATTGAAAGACCTTTACAGTGTCGCTTTAATATCAATTCCATTTCAAAGATATGACATGTGACCCATTGATTCCTCTTTGCTTCAGGGCCCTGATTCTAAATTCTCGTTTGTCGAGTAGCTTAGACTGTGGCTGTACCATGCGCTGTGCCGAAAATATACGCATATTCTGAGCCATTCGATAATCGAATTCGTGAAACAGAATTCCACCACAGGTACCCTCACGCAATACACTCGTTCTATGTCGTAACCAGTCTATTAAGTAGTAACATGGTAGTAACCCCTCCTATATACGAACGCAACGTTGGTATATAGGAGGAAGGTTACGAAATGTCATCATATCGATCCCTTCATATTGCGGGGGCGTCAATGAGGTTAAGGTGAAATTCCACGATATACTAATATGCAAGTGGATTTCAGTTTCTGGTATCTGATTGGTAGATATAACAACAGATGGCAAAAAAATACCTGCTTCCCTAACAAGATCTATGAATATTCGAGTATATTGAAGATCTTTTATGGTGTTCAGTACTGGATGTCAGTTGAGAAAAAGTGTGGATATACTCTTCGTATTTGTGTTTGTTTTGATAGATAATTCAACTCGATCTAATCTTTGAAATTGAAAACGAAAGCAAATGAAAAATTGATGACTCTGTATGGTTGGTGAAAATCCGAAAGGAATACCTGTTTCAAAAAAAGGGGCGACTGTTCCTCATGTAGCAAGAAAGTTTGCCAGAGTATGATAATTACTCCTATATGAAACGGAATGTATTTGGGTTTACCAGTCCTTCAGAAATCAAGCAAATATATCTACAAAATTTGGGAAAACGGTAGACCCGATTTTGGCAGAACTCACCATTTTTCAACAACCTCACTCATGACTCAGGTTGGTTCTCTCCTGTTATTTCGCAATCATTCAGGGCTATTCACTAAGCAGAGTTGTTATGGATAGCGACTAAAAATTGTCGTTACGTTCAAGGTCAGTTGCTAAGCGCGAAATTGGTATTCACTTTTCAAGTTAAGTTGCTACTATAATGACCAGTTGCTGTGAGTAGTGGTTCACAGGCAACTGCTTTAGATCTCTTGTTAAGCAAAAACATCTTACCACCGTCATTATGGTAAGTTATTATCAGAGTTGCTACGACGGTTAGCAACTGCGATAACCACTTTACTTAGTGAATAGCCCTGATTTTCATAAAAGTGCTCCGAGCATATTCTAGAATAATTTGTCGGAATCCACGTATCAGGTTTATTTATTTATTCATTCTTGCCTTACAACAGGATTTTTCGGAAATGAGTGAAAACTTAAGGCTCTACTTGGGCTTACTAGCGTTCCCCAAGTGTTCAAACACTCCCGTTACACAGACTTGTTCCCCGGCATAATAACTAATCAAAAAGTTTTTTATAAAACACAATAACTAAAACGAGCAAACACCCAAGAAAAAAACGCCAACAACTTATCCTAATAGAAACACTTTGAAGCTAGTAGAATATTACTCCAAGAAACTCCTTACACTAATGAAAATTGAACAAACGACTTAAAATATGAAGAAAATGATTCCCTAAACTCCACAAAGACAAGACAGAATACACAACGCAACGCAGGTTCAGGTATGCTGTGGGCTGTGACAACGCAACAAATCTTTCGCTTTTACAACAGCAACAGAGTAACAAAGACACCAAGAGACAGAGACAATCAGGAATCAGCCACATAAAACATATATGTTTGTGTGTTCTGTGACAATTTCTTTGCACTTTTTCTGTTTATCTTTGGTTCTATGGGGTTTTGTCACCTATAGAGATTTTTAATTTACCCAATTTACCCCAGAATTGCCAACTTCGATTTCCCCAAACCCTGCCCCTAGCCTCAGGTACCCCTTCGCCTATAAACTCGTGACATTTCGTAACTTTCCTATATATGAACGTTGATACGAACGCTGATATGAAAGTTGGTAGTGCCAAGTGTCAAAACTTCAATCTGTCAATGTCATAAACAAAAAAGAAGAAGATCACTTTTTATGCAAATGTCAGACCGAAAATATATTTTGGTTTTCCCGCTATGCTATGAGTTTTAGTTTTGTGTGATCGTTATTGTGAGTGTACCGTAAATTATAGAGTGAATTATTGTTGTCTTTGACTGATTGTAAGTTATTTCTTTCACAAATTGATTATTTCATGTCTTAAAATGTCTTTATAACCCAACTTTTTTTGGTTCAGCAGGAGACTTTGGATTCTGAAATGGCAAATAAAAGACGTCGGCAAATTAGTGGTGACAGTAATGCTAAATCTAAGAGAGCAAAATGTAATTATTTTAAACTTTGAAGGAGAACGAATTCATTGTTTCTATTTTTTCAGTTACTCTCGAGAGTGTTAAACTTCCTGAAACTACTACTGAAGGGTTAGTATTAGTGACTGGGGCAGGTGACGTGGGTCAATTAGGTTTAGGACCCGATGTTTTGGAAAAATCTAGACCAGCATTAGTGGAATTGGACAAAGTTATTGTTGATATCTGTGCAGGAGGCATGCATACTGTTTGTCTCACCAAAGAAGGGAAGGTAAGTGATAAATAGTGTTCAATATATCAGTACCAGCTATTATTCAGTCTGAAGAACTCCAAGCATTCGGCAGCTTTTGAAGCATTTGTTATCTTCAGTTTCAGAATCAGTTATCATAGTTCGGTATACATTGAGTTTCAATCCATTATCACAAAGCCAATTATTTTGACCTTAGGGTAAAAATTTGTTCATGAGTTTGATTACCGCCACGGTTTGGTACTAATGAATTTGTATTGAAATGGTTCAATTGTGAGTTGTGGCCACAAAAGTCAGCTTTTCTCTCATTGAGAACTTCCTCTGATAATTTTCTTCTATCGAATATATTCAACCAATTCAACTTATTTGGTAGAATGGAAGAGTGAATTTTCGTTCCTAGAAAGAGCTTTTTGAACTTTTTTTCATGATTTGCATCTTTGTAAATGTTGAACGGGACTTTCTGGCAGATGGAATCTTTCACTTTTATTCTTGTTAATTTTGGTAAGTTGCCATTGCAACTATCAGCAAGTGTAACCAAGTTGAGGACTGCAAGGTTCTTATCTTGCGATAATTTCATCTGATTATGTTAATTGCTCTCAAATTCAAAGTGAATCATTTATTTTCAGGTGCTTACGTTTGGTTGTAACGATGAAGGGGCTCTTGGGAGAGTTACTGATGGAAAGGAGGATGCTGAGTTTGAAGCAGGAGAAGTAGATCTACCTTCCAAGGTCATCCAAGTATCTGCTGGTGATTCACACACAGCAGCATTGCTGGAAGATGGTCGAGTTTTTGCATGGGGTACTTTTAGGGTAAGATTCATTGGAGTAGCTTAACATGAATGTAAATCATCATTTTGTTTCTAGGACTCGCATGGAAATATGGGCATGACTTTGAATGGAAATGAAAGGCTTCCTTTTGAAATTATTAAAGATAACCATATAATCAAAATAGCATCAGGTGCTGACCATATTGTATTTCTTACCAACCACGGTGATGTATATACATGTGGATGTGCTGAACAAGGCCAGTTAGGAAGAACCTCTGAAAGAGGAAGTAGTAGAAATGCACGTAATGGAATGGGAAAGGGGCAGTTAGGTATGAAATGACCACTTATTTTTGGTGATGCATTTTGGTGGAGCTGTAGCATAGTAAGCCATTGCTTAGAACTGATTTATTTCAAATATAGACTAGTGTTTCCTTTCCATTCTCAACCTGCTGATTTAGGTTATTTGGGAAGACATTTCAGTGGAATAAAGTTATTTATTTCTGTTTTGTACCATTCTATTTTATACTTTGAAAATAATAATAGCAATGAATAAATATTTTTTACGTTCATTCTATAAGAATCAACATAAACATTTTTAAGTGATGTACGCGATGAAATGAGAGGAGTTCAATTGTTCTGGGTAGTGAGCTCACATAACTTGCTCATCCATTGATTTGATACAGAAAACCTCAAGAAATGAACATTGTTATTGTGCTTTGAAAATTGTTCAATAACTAATGAATTAAAGTTTCTATACTGCTTATTGAACATATAGGTACCTACTTTTTTCGAGAAATATCTAGAATGGGAACAGAACTTTTCGAAAGGCACGAGCAACAAGTTATATTGGATTTAAATCAACTGTATAATCACCCTCGGTTTCGGTTTTTGGCTCACAACCATTATTTTTGTGGTGCAATTGTATTCAGGTCTATTCCGGTGGACTATTGATTCTTGAATATCACTAGATTATTGAGAAATTCAAGAATGGGACCAAATGCAATCATGGTGTACATAAAAAATTTTCAATAGTCAAATTTTTGGAAATTCAATATTATATCATATAATCGAAAAACCAGTACATACAAGATATTTCAGAGATTTTGATGGTGCATCATAATATTATTCTATCATCACATTGTCCCATACAAACTTTGACAACGTTTTTCACCTCCTTAGGGTTGAAATTTTGAAAACATTGTCTCATCAGATGCCTACATCATACAAAGAACACACTCTACAAGTTTCAGGTCTTTATGATCAGTGGTTTGGGCTGAGTGTTGATTCGTCAGTCAGTTATTCAGGACAAAGTATTTTATATGTATAGATTAACGAAAAAACCTTTGTAGTGAAGAAATTATGAAAACTAGGCTATATAGTTCTAGAGACTATTTTTTAGAAATAATAGAGACCAATATTTTTGGTTGACATTACATTCGTTCATGTATAGCCTAAGTCACTCCTGAATGGTGTAGCTTTCTGTTAGTGAAATAATTTTCATAATTGGATCAGTATTTCCGAATATTACTCCCTACAAACAAAGTAAGAAACGAACCTCTTCACAATATTAGTATGAATGAAATTATTTTTATTTATAAAAAACTATCAGACTCACATAATTTCTGATTGCCCTTCATTGCTTTGTATTCCCAATTGAAAAATGTACTTAATGATTTGTCTTTTTCATAGCTAAACTTCTCAATCCTTCACCAATCAGCCTGAAGCCTAGCTTGAAATTACACTTTGACAATATATGGGCTGGCACCTACGGAACGTTTTGCAAAGTAGCCAATAGCAGCAACATTTATGTTTTCGGACTCAATAACTATAATCAGTTAGGTAAGAACATTTTTTGATTTTGTCAACAAAGTTGTCTTATGAGGTAGAATGTGCTGTGAGAATGAGAACATCAGGAGTAAAAACCTGTGGACCACTGCAAACAAACCCAGATAACATCCCAGAATCAAATTTGTCATACTTTGAGCACTATTTCATATTCCAGGTTTGAAATCACAGACTCCCCATTTTATGCCGACCATATCAAAAGACTTTTCAAAATACAAATGGAACTTCATAAGTAGTGGACAGCATCATTCGATAGCTTTAGATGAAGACGGAAAAGTTTATGCCATTGGAAGGAAAGACTATGGTAGGCTGGGACTAGGGGAAGGATGCAAGGATGCTGAAGAGATTGAGCAGATTCTGACATTGAAAGATAAGAAAGTTGTGAACGTAGCTTGTGGGTCTGCTACATCGTTTGCAGTAACCGAAGATGGTAAATATCACAAATAATAATAGTACTTTTATTGATCATATCCAATACAATCAAATGGCCATCGACCGGGGTTCTTCAGCCAGTAGATAATTCCATTTCATTTGTTATGTATATGTTTGTTGAAATAATAATTGCTGTTCTTGTAAAATTGAACAATAATAATTTTTTAATTTCTTTCTGCCAGTTCTCGCAGGATGGTTATAAGAGGCTTAGGTGGAAATTTATGATTGGCCCTGACCTTTTTTTTCTCAATTATTAGAAGATCCACTTTTACCATATTTATTGGTTTGGACTGACATTTGAATTAAAACTAGTTTTCCAACATCTTCAGAAATGAGATTTGGACCAAAGGGATATTCTCAATGTATTTTCATGTGATGTCCAGACTTTTTTTAATACTTCTTCAATGACAATTTTGAACCAAAAAGAGTAAATGATGTAAAATGCATCTATGCACCTACAGCTGAAAATTTTGAAGTGGTTGATATCTAACTTTTTCAAAACTAGTATGTTTAGGAACAATAAGGATGAATGGCTCTTCAACTCGTGGCTTATATTTTCTAATTATATTTCAAAATAATAACCAGAAGTGCAAACATTTTGGTAGCAGCGACAATAACATCAAATAATAAAACATCAAAAAATCGGAAGACTTATTGAACGATTTTGCAACATGTAATGGTTCAAGATTTACCTCCAAAAGATGCAATGACAATCAAAGATGGCAACAAAACTTTTGTTTTCAACAGTAATCACATTTGGATGTGCCGCAAATATTTTTGAGTAGAAAAAGAATTAATTCAATTCATTTAAGATTGTGTAAGATAAACAGAATAAAGTTATAAAATGTTCTCGGATTCATATAAATCTCAACAAAATGATTTCATATCAATATCTTCTTTCATCCTAGGAGAATTATATGGTTGGGGCATGGGTACCAATGGACAGCTGGGAACAGGTGAAGAAGATGATATGGAAATACCAACTCTAGTGAAAAGTAAACAACTTCAAAATCGAAAAGTTTTCAGGGTTAGTAGTGGAGGACAGCATACAGTAATTTTAGCTGTTTCTAACTCCAACAATAACCAGGGTGACTGCATTTAAGTAATATAAACGAATTTCTCGATGATGCCTTGTTGATTTATTATTAGATTGTTAAAACAAAAACTCGACCTTTTTGACTAGAATAATGATATAATTTGTTTTTGATGACAGCAAATATTAGGTTGATCCTACAAAGAACATATCCTTCCTCCCTTCTTCAAAATAAATTAATGCTTGATCCTTTTGAATGACTGATTTCTTGAAGTTCACCAGAAGTTTGTGTTCTTCGAATCGAAACAGGGAAACACGACATTTGCCCCAGTGACATAATTAAATTTTTTATATTTTAACATTGACATTTTTCGTTTGTGTATTTTGGTCCTAGATAGAATATAGTGTGTTATTGCCAATAAATTGAGGTGATGTAGTTTAACATTTTTTGTTGGAAATTTCCACTTCAGTTCACCTAACAACTGGTATATAATGACGCGTTTGGAAGAAGGGGGGTACTTTTTAGCAGTATATTCAAGTAGAATTTTTTCCCAAAAGTTTGTCAGAACATATTGAGAAAAGTGTCTTCTAAGGGTAAGGAAATTATTCAGTTTTGATACTTTGTTTCAAGGAATACTGGTCAATTAACAATATAAGAATATGTTGAATTACAACTATGAATTTGATATACAAAATACACTGATTTAAAAATATAGAACCCTAATGGAATATTGTTCTGTGAATTTATACCCATTTCCTATCATCTCAACTCATTATTTTGAATTTCAACAGTCATTTATTTGGTTATGTTCTTCAGAAGTATATATTTTCACTGCCATACCTTATTTTATCATTGTATTATGAAGTATTTATTTAATAAATCTTGTAATTTCATTCTGATTTCTCATTTCTGATCCTAAACTGAATTAATACGAGTGTGGTGTATTATGTGACAATCCCATTGACTACTTGGACAGTGTGTAATACGTGGTAGACAAATTGAGTATTTTGGGAACCTTTAGAATAGAATAGTTTATTGGTGCTATGTACAAAGAGTTTCATACAGGTCGGACAAACATACATCAAATTTTTACTCCTATGGTTATGGTTCAGCAATAATGTAGCAACAAAAAGATAATGAAATGCACCTTTCATATTTTTACTCCATGATGACAACTGAGGATGAAACCAGATATCATCCCAGCAGTGATAAGGAGTTTAGAAAAATTCCGCCTTTACCTAAAAGAAATCAGTTTCAAATTGGTAATGATTTGCAATGCACTCAAATTAGTTTTATCTAAGTAGGAAATCAATTGAAGAGTATTTTGATGGTCCATTCTATTAGAAGACTTTAGTTATATATTTGAACATCGTTCATAAGATGTGCTGTTTAGTTTATTCATTGGCATTACACTAAAGTGCCTTTAGAGATCAGATATCAAAAGAGAAAAAATGTAACAACTAATATAAAAAAGTATAGAAAATGACAATAGTTTGATATAGTTTATTGGATGTGATACTAAAAAAAATAAAAAAATAATAGAATGGGGTAACATGAACTTGGTGAAATTTAATGCTACGAAAACCCAGGCATGTCCCTTCTCAAGAAAAGCCGATCTCTCATCAAATATTCAGATGTCAGGAGTAACTGTTCCTACAAAATCAAGTATCTCGATGCTAGGAATTACAATCAGTGATAATCTCTCATGGGAAAACCATGTGAGATCGATCACTAAAAATGCTTCCCAGAAACTTGGATTTCTATTTCGTGCGAAGAAATACTCCACTTCTCGTCAGCTTCTGATGATCTACAAGGCTCAGGTACGACCTGTCATGGAATACAGTTCTCATGTGTGGAGTTCGGCACCAAAACATTCATTGAGGCTTCTCGATTCTATTCAGAGAAAGGCAAGGGTCGGAGACTCGTTTTCCTTCTATAGATACTTCCACGGTCGATGCTCTTCCGAGTTGTTATCAATCGTTCCCCCCTTGGCAATATCTACACGGATGACTCGATGACTAGAATTCCCACCCCTTTGTTGTGAATTTGGAAACCTGTCGAATCTCTCTTGCTCAGGGATCTTTTTTCAATAGAACAGCTGAGCTGTGGAACTCCTTGCCAAAAGAGGTTTTTCCTGAGACTTACAAACAAATATCAATTCATATTTCCTGTCCCCACGCGGTGTTTTTTGAACATTACAGGGCTTCCCTTTCGTGTGAATCTCCATATAAAAAAAATTAGGCTGGTCACCTATGTAAATGAGGAACAGCTGAGGACCCAGTACAGAGCCCAGTGGAACTTTTTTTTATTCCACATTATTCCTCCATGTCGATGCTCTCAGTCGTCTCACGATGATTGCCAAAAGTAGTGACTCTGAAGATGAAATACGCATGTTCGAAGTAATGCAGAATTGCGATCCAGAAATCCGAGCATCGTAGATGGAATTTCATCCGAACAAGATCTACCAGATAAAAATTTCAGACTTGGTAAAGGCGAATTATGTTATCCACTACCTGAAAAAATTGCATTTATTACACTTAGGGGCATGAGACGAAATATAGAACAAATAACAAATGAAATGATCCTTTGCTTCTTTTGGCTTCCAAAACCCTTTGGTCAACTTTTCAATATTCCAAATACATTAAATATTGCCTTTGCTTAACCCATAATCTTATTACAGTTACCATTGGTCAACTTTTCAATATAGTTTACCAGTAGTATTTCTTGCGTATTCTGGCCAGTGTTCTGTTTACGCCAAAGTCTCCTTCAGACCGACTGTCGTGGAGTTCTTCAAACACGTCTGGTACGCATGCTCTTGGGAGAATTGTTTGATAATGCACCAGTTTTCCATCAGGGCTCTCCCATTTTCGAGTGATTAAGTGATCTCGGAGACTCAGCGAGTCTCATTGAAGCCAGGAGCCTTTAACTGGTTGACTTTGCTTTGCGATTTCCTGCCGCTGCGGTCTTGCTAGTTTGTGAATCTACTCTCGGATTATCTCCGGGACTGGGTCTTGTTTCTGTGCATTCTCCACCGTATTCTGTGCCAGCCCATTTTTGTAGTTGTTGGTAGTTGTTCGTGACTTGTTACCTTTCTGTCGGTGGAACCATGGCCAGACAAGGTCTTTTTGAGAGACGGTCTGCGTTTTCATGACTTTCGTCTCCTGGCGCTGGCAAAACTTGCATCCCCTCTCCAGGCAAGGTCTTTTTGAGAGACGGTCTGCGTTTCCTTGACTTCTTCCCTTGCGATGGCGTATCTCTAAGTCGTATATTTGCAGTTTCTCTTGCCATCGTGCGAGCTGTCCCTCAGGGGTCTTGAAGTTGAAGAGCCACTGCAACGCTGAGTGGTAGGTTCTAACCAGGAACATCCGGTCGTGAAGGAATGAGTGGCAGTGTTCTACGGCTTTGACAACTGCAAGCAGTTCCTTTCTAGTCACGCAGTAGTTCTTCTCTGTCTTTCCCAACGTTTTGCAGAAAGAGGCAATAACGACTTCTTCGCCGCCTTGCACATCTGGGATTTGGGTATGCCAGTACTGGAGCAGTAGTCAGATGTCTCTTGAGGGGACTGAGAGCTTGCTGACACTCCGTTGACCAAGAAAAGGGTGTTTTCTTCTCCGTCAGGCTGTGCAAGGTTCTCGCTATCATTCCGAAGTACTCAACAAATCGTCGGTAGTTGCTGCAGAGTCCTAGAAAGCTGCTGACGTCTTCCTTTTTTTTCGGTACCGGCCATTCCTGCTCTGCTTTGATTTTGTCCGGATCTGTCGTAATGTCCTCCGAGGACAGGATCTGTTCTAGGAAGTTGACCCCAGGTTGGAATGAGAGGATGCATTTCTTGGGGTTCAGCTGCAAGTTGGTTTGACAGATGTTCGTCAAAGGTTTGTCCCATGACAGGCATGTCTTCCATGTGAGCCCCCTTAGTTCCAGTTCCATTAATCGTTCAAAGGTGATAGGAGCATTGCAGAGTCCAAATAGCATAACTCGAAACTGGTACAGTCCATTGCCCGTCGAAAAAGCCGTTTTTTTCCTATAGTCGGGGTGGACCGCTACTTGCCAATACCCACTTTTCGGGTTCAGCGTTGAGAACCATGCACAGTTGTCAAGTACGTTAGGGGTGTCGTCTATCCTGGGTAAAGGGTAGCGGTCTTTTTTTGTGTCATTGACTATCCTGTAGTCCACACAGAATTTTGTTGATCAATACTTGTTGGTTACCATTCGTGAAGGCCGAGGCTTTCTCCTGTTTACTGAACGGCAGTCGCCTATTGGTGGATGTCGGATGGGAGCAGCATCCTCGGTGTTGATTCGATGATGGACGAGATTGGTAGCGGCCTGTAATCTTTCCTTTCACAAATAATTCGCCTTCTTTCTCCAGAAAGTTCCTTGCCTTCTTTCGTTCATCTTCCGATAGGTGACCCCATGATTTCTCGAAATTGGCTAAGTTCCTTGCCTTCTTTCGTTCATCCTCCGATAGGTGATCCCATGATTTCTCGAAATTGGCTACGAGTTCTGCCAGAACTTGTTGACTACTAAAGAATGGGGCTTGCTCTCCGATTTTGGTAATTTTTGCAATAGGTTGTTGTCCTTTGGATTGGACACTTTCAAAGGAACCATTTTGTTACTACAGTTCACTAGGCATTTGGCTACGCAGACAACTTTTCAGGTGGTTTCACTTCAGCAACTCCCAAGCCACTAGGACAACGTCTTCGACAGATAAGTCCAATTAAAATTTTGAGGAAGTTTTTTTTGACTTTTTCCTCTCAGAGTCAATACAAAGAGAAGAAAAATCCAGAAATCACTTGCTCGAAACTTCCTTCTTTGAACAAAAATAATCATGTTTAACAATTTCAATCGTTCGTTTGTTCGTTCGTTTCCGTTATCCAGCTGACGAACGTCAACCCTCAAGTCGAAAGTGCGATACCCAGTACAATGAAATTGTTATTGCACGAATGTAATAACGAATCAAATTTTCCACTAAATATGTTTCATAGGATTTTGCAAGAACTCGGAGTGCCTGTAACTGATGCGATAAACAACTTTTGCTAATATTGTATAACAATTCTGATTAATTGATCTGTTCAAATACTATTCAATGTAACATTTAAAAATCATATGATTGGCATTTTTCATAACAGAAAAATGGTTTTCCGTATACTTTGTAACAGTATTTTGAACTGAAGAGACAATATTGAGTGATTGGCATTTCTCGGTCTCAGGGACCATTGGAAAAATTGATATTTTTCCGACGCCGAGAATTTCACTATTCCTTTAATCCACCCTGTATGTAGGTAGAAATTTAACTTCAAAACCAGAAAAAAAAACGCGGGACTAGGATCGAGTCTGAAAAGCGCAGAGGTTTATCATTTCTGTTTGTTTGATTCGATAAATTTATGTGATTCCATCATTCAATGCATTTGTGTATACAAGCTATTCTGTTTCTGAACATATGAGCCTGTCGACTTCTATATTTAATTTTCTTCTTTGAATTGATATTTCCCTCTGCTGAACACTCTTACGAGTGCGCTCAGAAGGCAGAGTCTTGTATGGGCAAAGGTCGGCGGCGTCTTACCGATTTTCACGGTAGCGCATTTGCTATTTCAACTCAGAAAAACCCACAGTGCTGCCAAAGCGGTTGGTGTATTCAATCCAGATATCCCAGCTACCAGGATTGGTATCTAGGCAACTAATAATTGCCTATCAAACCGAGCCGCCGGTCAGAAAAGTTCTGTCCCGCTCGCGTTTCGAACCAGCAGTGAAATAGCCAAATTGAATTTAAGCTTCGCACCTTTGAAAATTTTATATCTGCCGGCCTTTGCAACACTATTTTACTTACAAGTAGTAGTCGTGAGCCATTACATGGTTGTCGTGATAACTGCTGATTCTGGACCAGAATAACTTGACCTCAAAAGTTTTTCTGGATTGTGAGATCTAACAATTCAATATCATACCTGGCGAGCCTACATACAAGAGAAAATACCCTCAATCTCAACACCCTAAGGTTAAATCTTACTTATCATGAGTATTAATTCACATTCCAGGTCTTAAAACATACATCTCTGCGCTGCAGTTGCAGTCAACATTCATCCCTTCAAGATAATTTACCTTCAAGTATCGTTTTTATAGTTCAGATATTCTTGAATGATTTTTGATGTATAATATACCTACCAGAAGTGCCTTCAGGATGTCTACAATTTCCTAATCTGTAAACCAAATGTAGCAGCTATTTTTGGGTCAAAGGTACGAGTAATAATTTCCCTGTAATGAGTACCAAATGTACTGTAACAGTACACGAAAGTAAATATTTCAAATCATTTGCGTTGCGTTATTACTTATTATTTCTTCTCATTGGTTCTTGGTTTTCATCAAGCTGGGTGGCGCTCAACAAGTTGAGCAACTCCTATATTTAATTTTTGATTGATTGCGTATTGGGCTACCATTTGGCGAGTAGTAAAACTGATTAATGTTGTACTAGATTGGCGCCCAACGTGGGGCATATTGAATATAATATGGGCTTTGGCTTGTTCTTGAAACTTGTTGTCTTTGTTCTGGAGTATTTTAAATTTCAGAACTGTCGCCAACCATTTGAAAAAATTATGGGACAAGAATATTTTTTTAATATTTTATTTTTGGCGTTTGTTTACATTCGAATGATTCGATAGCATAGACATTGAAACTAATGGACTGGCCCTAAGAGAGAGGACTGCAGAATGAGCAAGATAGAATACTTCAAGTATAACCTCCAAGCGAATTCCATCCTCAATATAACAGATAAAGAGGGGTTAAGAAGGATAGAGTCATTCAAGCCCACGGATGATAGAGCATACGGCCGTCCAATGCCGAGGTATTATAGTTTACATGTCATTGATAAATAGATAGACTTTTATTCCCAACAGATGAACAAACACCCAATTACAGGAAATAAAAACACTACATATTAAGTAAGATTATAACAGAATCGCAGAAACAGACGTTAATATATATACAAATGTACATTGTACACACATAAGCACGTACTCCATACATACACATAATGAGCGAAGAATGATCATTTGCGAAATCACACTAAGAAAAATATTGATTAACAAAAATATACTAGAGATAGACGAAAAAAAACCATTGGATTATGAAAAATATAAAAATGAATAAAAATGATGTGATCCGTTGTCATTTGAAAACGGGACCCAATGTTTTCTGATTGGTTACTCAATGACATGTACACTACAATGACGTGGCATTGGACAACAGTATTCTCTATTATCCGTGATTCAAGTCTAGAATTATAATTCTGTTCTTCACAATATCACTTCAATGTGCATATCCTTTCTCTCTCTATCGTATTCCGCATCTTGTTATATGGATAACTGTTATAGAGGCCAGTCCATTAGTTGTAATGTCTACGTTCGATAAATGTTGCTCCTTTACCTGGCAATGGATAGTGTGTACGTCGTTATTTGAATTTTAGCACAGAAATGTCAGTTTGTTTCACATAAATGACACTTTGCGGCACATTAATGTCAAATTTCAATCAGTGTGAGAAATAATAATAAGCAGCAGTCGGTACCCCGGCAACACCAAAAAATACACATGTTGATAAAGAGCAAGTGAGAACAGCTATCGAGAGGGCAATGACCTCGACTGAAGTAAACAAACATCCACAACTAATTATTGGAAGGAATACCTCAGCTGCTCAAATTAAAACGGTTCCAAGGCAGGGGCACCTACATGTATGTAGGATTCATCCTGACACTGCTGCCAGAGATCTTGAGTTATTATTGAAAGAGACTGCACCCAACATTACTTTCAGTTGTACAGAGTGGAACAAATCGGATAGATATGCATCGTTCAAAGTGTCCTTCCCATTAGCCGATGTTGATAAGGTCTATGATCCAGAAATATGGCCTGATGGGGCCCAAATTCAACGCTTCAAGTTTAAAAGAAACACTTTTTTCAAAGAGAGCACCAGCAACGATCCGAGTCCGTAGCTCCCGCAGTGAAGACCCTAAAACTCATTACGGTTAATGTGCAGTGCCTGACTAACAAATTAATTAATCTAGAATTGTTTGCCAAAAAGGTGAAACCTGATATAATATGTGTACAAGAACACTGGTGTCTTCAAGAAAATATTCAACTCATGAATATACCCGATTATAAATTGGCAGCAAGCTACTGCAGAAACACCAAGTCACATGGTGGTACCATGATATACCTAAATTCAGAAATTGGTGCTGACGTGTTCGTGTTTGTTTGTAACCGCTTCTCCGAGGAAAAGACCTTCGAGTGCTGTGCAATTAGATTGAAATCAGGAAAGAGCAGCTGTGTGATAGTGAGTGTCTACAGGAGCCCTGACAGTGAATTTGCTTCATTCATGGATAGGGGGTATGAGCTACTCATGTATTTATCACATATGTCTGAAACTATATTCATCTGCGGAGATCTTAATGTTAATTATTTGTCGAATAGTACAGAAAAACAGTTACTCCAAGAACTCTTGATTTCTTTTGGCTTGAATGCAATAGCTCCAAATGAACCAAGCAGAATAGCTATCTCTAAAAGCGGTATATCCAAAACAAAAATAGACTATATTCTAACAAGTAGTAATAAAGATCTGAATTCATATACTACTCAACCCAACATAGGCGACCATTTAGCAATTGTGAGCTATTTAGATTTGACAAAAAATGTTAACGAAAGTGAAAGCTTCGATTACAAAAGAATGATAAATGATTCTACGTTGAGTATGGCTAAACAACACTTATCACTTGTTGGATTTGAGGAAATATATAATGTAGGTTCTGATGTCGAAAAAGCATTTGAAATTTTCTTATCAATTATAAATTTTGTAATAGAAGTAAACTGCCCTTGGAAATCATCCAAGAACAGATGCACAAGAGGAAAAGGATGGTTGACAGAAAATATAAAAGAAGAGAGTAGAAACCTAAAAAATAAATTCAATTCATTGAGGAATAGAAATGATCCTATCATGTGGGAAGCTTACAAAGAACGAAAAAAAAACTACAATACCTTAATATTGCAGACTAAAAAGAAATACAATGCGGATAAGATCAGAGAAAGCGAAAATAAACAAAAAACTGTCTGGAGTTTAGTTAACAGGGAAATAGGTAAAAATAAAAGTAGAGAAACTATTAGCTTAACTATAGGAGAGGAAAAGATAACGAATTCAAACGAAGTGGCAAAGTGCTTTGCTTCACATTTTTCTGAAGCTACACACAAAAAATTGAACAACAAATTTGGCGGTGAGAAATCAACTGAATGCACCCTACCAACAAAAAATGTCGTTCGGAGCTTTTACTTTCGATACGCAAATGAACGAGAGGTTTGGAACATCATATCTAACCTGAAAAATTAAAAACAGCGTAGGAGATGATAACATAAGTGTTAGAATTATAGAATATTTCAAGGAATATATTGCAGAACCACTGTCGTTTCTTATCAACTTAGCATTTGAGACAGGAATATTTCCGACTCAATTGAAGCTTGGTAAAGTCATACCAATATATAAAAAGGCAAATCGTCATACAGTTGATAATTATAGGCCAGTGACTGTTCTCAATGTCATCTCAAAAATTTTCGAGAGAGCCTATCACGAAAGAATAATGGACTTTCTGAACACGAATGAGGTTCTGACTTCTAGCCAGCACAGTTTTCGTAAAGGAAAATCTACTGAAAGCGCTGCTCATGAATTCATGGAGAGCATCTATCAAAATATTGATAATGGTAGATTGGCTGCCGGCATCTTCTTTGATTTATCGTGTGCTTTTGACAGTTCACAAATAGACTTTATCATTGAAAAACTGTATAAGAATGGAGTGAGGGGTAAATTTCTTGATGTTCTAAAATCATATCTTATTGAAAGAAAAGCATATGTTCAGATAGGTGGTCATTGTTCCGATCACTACCCCATAGACATAGGAGTACCGCAAGGGTCTGTACTGGGGCCTCTTCTTTTTTTACTTTTCGTAAATGACATGCCGGACCATGTATCAGGTGGTCACATCACAATGTTCGCGGATGATTCTTCGGTGGTTGTTTCGGCACAGACGTCTGATGAGTTGGAGGCCACAATAAAATCGGTCACTAAATCATTCGAGGGATGGTGTGTAAGGAACAACCTTATTTTAAATATCGATAAAACTGTGTACATTAATTTCAAATGCAGAAAAAACAGTCCTGGTTTGGGAGCATCAAATTTACAACTCTCAGAGTCCACCAAATTTTTAGGCCTCCATCTTGATGAAAATATCACCTGGATCAATCACCTTCAGTCTACACTGAAGAAATTGAATAAAGGATTCTTTGCTATCTTGAAACTAAAAGCATCATTGGAAAGGAAGGTATTGATAGATGTGTATTACTCTCTGGTATACTGTCACCTATCATATCACGTTATTCATTGGGGAGACTGTGTGAATTCAGAACGCATTTTTGTAGCCCAAAAGAGAATTATTAGATTGATTTTCAATCTAAAACAGAGAGATAGCTGTAAACAGGTATTCATCGAAAATGGAATCCTAACTTTTCCATGCATTTACATTTATAAGATATTGATTCATGTAAAAAATAATGTACATCTGTTCGATAGAAATTCGAAGTACCATAACTATCCAACAAGGAACGCCAATGCACTGAGTGTTATTCAACATAGGCTGAAAAAATTCGAGAAAAGTCCGGATTACATTGGGGTGAAATTTTTCAATAAATTAACACCTAATCTTCAAAATTTGAGCTCTTCCATTTTCAAAACAAAAATAAAAAGGCTTCTGGTGCAAAAATCATATTATTCCGTGAACGAGTTTTTAAATGACTGTTTGTTGTAAACAACTGAAATGTCCATAGTAATGGAATATATTTTAGGAATTTTATTATTTATTCAAACATCTTTGTATTCGTGTAACTGTTTGGTGTTATTTACTCATATGTCCATGGTAATGGAATTGATTTTAGGACTTTTATTATTTATTAAAATATGTATGTATCTTGTAACTGTATAAAAGTGACGTGTACATCCATCCAACGGATGGCTGCTATGGCAAGTACTAATAAACGATTTTGATTTTGATTTTTTGATAATCATGTTTGCGTGTTTTGGAGTGTGGTTGTAGAGGAAAGATATTGTAATTTGGTTCGTGGATCATTAGACTGGATTTCATCAAACAAATCGATACCGTTAGTTTCTGAATCTCTACTTGAATCATCTTTGAGCTTCAGATTTGAATCTTCACAGTGTTTAATCAACTCATCATTGGAGTAACTGAATAAATTAAGACTGAAAAAGCCAAACATATCGGTAAATAATGTTTTCAACTCCTCGAATCTATCCTTTGAAGAAGTTATTGCCTGATCTGAGATTCTGAAAGAGAACTCTAATCTAAAATTGATTTTGGGGTCTAATAAAACTTCATCATTTTGTATTCATATTGAAATTGAGTAGTTTTTTTTCTTGGGCGAATGGTATTTATTGGTAGGAAATCCGTTTCAACACGGAGTTCTTGAGCCATGGAAGCTTCTGCTATCACAATTTTAAAGTGTGCTCATCCGAGCGATATTCTGCGAACTCATCAATAAATTAATTCATTTACAGTGTAAACGTAAAGATTGCACCCTGCGCCAGTCGGATTTTGTGTTGTTTTTTTTATGCTCTAGGTGGGGTGGCTATTCATTATGAAAATGACTAAATATTACCTGATGAGCCCCTCGATTTGCCGTCCCCTTAGACGTGCCGCCCGCGTGTAGCGCACGTCTTGCACGTCCGCTTACGGCGGGCCTGGATGTTGTTTGATTGCAACCAGCTTATATAATTTTCGAAGTCATTGCAATGTCATTTCAGGCAAGCTAAACCCAACTTTCAAGGGCATTACATAAAGGTCAAACTGGAACTCACAAGACGGTACACAGAAACGACGTCTTTCGAAGTGATTAACCATCAAAGGTAATTGAAGGTGAAAAGTAAAGGAGAAGGAGCAGGTCGTCAGACGTCTCAACCCCTCTACTTATTTCAAAGTATTCACTTTCTAAGTTCGGATTTTAAACTTCAAATTTCTTTCATCTAATATGTATTTCAGTAGCAAAGGCCAATATCTTCTTGATGCGCTAATAAAGGCCAGCAGCGTCAAGTAAATATTAAAGTTTTTGACTGCTAGCCTTATAGTTGGGTTTCATATTTGGGATTGTAGAATTATATCTGTATTGAAGTTTGGAGATTGGTAGGAGCAGTTCGTTTTAAGTACTGTTTGAATGTCATTATTTTGTGAAGGATGGATTCTTCCTTCGTAGTTTCTTTGGGTTCTCCCAACCGTAATCTGAAAAAATTTGAATTAATAATCGAATCTATGTGAGTGTGGTAGGTTGAGGACCCCATTTGAAAATTTGAATGGCATGGCTTCTACTGAATTATTTCAATCAAAATCAACCATTTTTTTTGCACCACTTGTGAATAAGTATTTGTTGGATAAAAAGTGATTTGTGAAAACGAAGAAGAATTTTCGAATACCAGTCACTGATAGACCTTATATAAACAAAAAACATATGACCATCAGCTTGAATTATCATAAATCATCACCAATCTTGATGATGCCTTTTTTAAGTGTATTATTTTTATTTCTTATTTCAGATGAATTTTCTATGATGAAATGTTACTCTTTCATGAATTGATTATCTTACCCTGATTATATATTAGTAGCCATTTTTGTAAAAGAATCATTTAAATATAAAACACTTGACCTTTCTCCATACTGTGATGAGGTTAAGGCAAAGTTTTGAGCAATTGAGCTGACTTCTACCGAAACAATTATAATTACAGTTTATAGATCCTGTTTAGGTGATACGGAAATCTTTCTCAACAACTTTGAAGAACTTTTGTCTGCTAAACATTCAGTTATCGCCGAGGCCTTCAACATACATTTCGCAAATCATACATACATCATCTTTTATCTGATTTTATATGTTTGACAAAGTCTTTCACAACTTTGAAGAACTTTTGTCTGCTATCTTGAACAAATATAAACATTTAATTATCGCCGGGGACTTCAACATACATTTTGGAAATCATACATACATCATCTTTAATCTGATATTTATATGTTTGACAAAGTCATTGGCACTAGATATAACTATATCTCAATTCACCACCCTAACAGGCTGTATAGACAATATCTTAATGAATATGAATAATTCCCTCTATAGAACAGAAATGTTTGATCCCGCGTTATCCGACCATTATGCTCAAGTAATTTCAATCAATATGGAATGCGAAATGGAATCAAACAGTGTGCTCAGAAAAAGTATCACAGAACAAGGTCTAAAGAACTTCGAAAGTCTCTCCAAGAGTTAGAATGGCATATTATTGTCAATGAACATCAAACAGATCCTGAATAATATATAGCGATTTACCTTTGCAATATTTATAAATCTCTAATAAACATTCACTTTCCAAAGAAAAAACACACAGGAAAAAAAATGCAAATTAAATGGAACAATAAAGAATTAAAGAACATTAGAAATATTCTTGAATCCATTAAGGTGATTTACAATAGTACTAAAGATCATGTTGATAGGATATCGTACAATAAGTTTCGATCTCAGAATAGGAAATCTATAATGAAATCAAAAAGATCTGCCTACGACTCTTTCATTTTCCAATCCAAGAATAAACCGAGAGACTAATTAATAATGAGCGTGGTTTGACTGAAAAAGTTGATACCGAGTGTGAAATATCCCCTAATGTTTTTGTGGATTTCTTTTCCACTGTTGCCGATGATATAATAAAAAATCTTCCACCCAGAGGTGTAGATGCCTCAGAACATCTGAAATATGTACCTGTTAGTAATGCTTGTTTTTTTCTGGGTCCTGTGATAGCAATAGATGTTAGAAATGCTGTGTAGTCATTGAGTAATAGTGCTACGATGGACTTTTATGATATCAATTCAAAAATCATTAAAGCAACAATAGATAATAATTCAAGTGCTTCTAACAACACTTATAAACTTAAGCTTCAACCCAGGAATTTTTCCCAATTGCCTTAAACTAAAGAAATTAATACCTATTTTCAAAAATGGGGTTATATCTATTAGAAAAAAAATTATTGAAAAATCCTAAAGATCCAATTAATGCACTTCTTAGAAAAATATTCTCCAATTCACAAGTATCAGTTTGGCTCCAGAGAGAAATTCTCAACTCTTCATGCTGTGGTGTCGACGCTGGAAGGGATCTATTGGATTTGAAGAGGGCATGGTGGCTGGCAGTCATCTTCAGTAGCAGAAGGTTATGTTGACAAACAAAAAACTTACCTCATCGAGAATACCCTCCGCTTTTTACCTAATAGAAACGCAAGTTGCAGTAACGAAACCTCAACAAATGAAAATATTCCAATGTCATATGATTGGACACATCGGAATATATCCGATATCTTCAATAATTGTACAGCTACCATAAATTATTATAATGTTCCAATTTGACATCTTCCATTCATGAGACGAGTGCAAAGAATATTAGTTTGGTGTTGAGACAATTGATTTCTACTACTGAGGTTTTTCTACTACTGAGGCTTTTCTTCTAATAGATCCGGACTTCAAGAGTTCTTAGAGTACCTTGGAAATGCTCCCGGAATCATCAGACTGCGTAGCTCTTGAGCTCCGGCTGTTGGATATTTTTACAAAAAGCCACAAACTGCTAGGGCCCTAGGGTTCAGTTAAGTGAAAGCTTGGTGAATAACCGGGAGGGCTTATTGTAGGATTCGGAACTGTTCTCGATGCCTCTCAGCTGTCTCACAAGTGGAATTATAGAAGCCACTAGCATTTTCATTCTCTCAAGATAGTGCTGCTTGGCAGTTATTAACACTCGAGTGTGTGATGGGTGTCTCTTGAATTTGCGACTAGCAGGAGTGAAAGACTTACTGGTCGCCCTAGAGTCCATTACACACTGAAGAGGAAACGCGAAATACGTGTTGCCGACTTGATGTGAGCTTTTATATAAATTCGTCGTTAATGCTTCTCGATTAAAGTGGTTTTATACAGCAGTGTTGGGTTACAAGATGTAAGAATATTAACTTCTGCATCTTTCTTCGGAGAAGTGATGTGAGCGTTTTTCGCAGATTTGGTACGGTGAAAATGGCATGATCTTGGTGTCTTTCACACCACAGAGCGTGCATTCTCACCATCAATCTGCTTCGGACGAGCTCGCTGATCTTTTAGTCGTCTGATATCGCGTGTATCTTTATTAATTTGGCCCCTACCACTTTGCCCATGAGAAATGAAATCGATTGTTGGGCCTTCCTTCACGTTTAGAAATCACAATAAATGGGTTCACTGGATGGCAAGCCTGATAGACTCACGGTCAGTACACTTTTGGGAAGAGAAGCCATAATTTTTCATTTCTGTTGAACATAGAAATATTGATCACATATTGAGGGACTTTTCTGGTATATCTGAAAACTATTGAGATGGGCCCTAGGGCGGCCGATAATATATATTAACCGGTAGGGCAATGTAAAGGCATAATAGGCAGAGGTACATTGGACTCTTGTGTTCTGAGCATACCTTTTTGTCCGATTGTGTAGCTTTTTCATAAATATAATTCATTTGTCACCGAGGAGACCTTGCTGGTCATATTTTAATTTTGTGCATTGATCAAATCAATGATTGATTTCGGAGTTCGAAATTGTTACCACGCATTTTTTGTTTGTTTATTATATTTTCTAATCTATTTCTGTTCAGTTCTTTTTTTTATTTGTTGCTAATATACTGCTAAAAATTATGAGAGAATTTCATAACCAACAAGCCGCCTTATTTCAGGGTACCGAGTTAGAAAGCAGAAAAAAATTAGTTTCTCACTAAAGACCCTTTCATAGTGCAAAGGGCCAAATTCATGCTCCTTTCGGAAATAGCCTTGACACCCAAAGTTTGACGTGGAGAAATCTACGTCTGGTGACAGTAGCTACCAAATGATAATGTGTAAATAATACAAAAATAACATCCTTTTAGCAATTACCACACTAGTAACAGAGCGGTGGGATTGTGAATTGTAAACTTGTCTATTGTGTCAACATAAACTGATACAGAGAGGTTGAAATAAGGGTCCAGTGTTTGAAATAAAATATCGTGGGATTCTTGTAGGTACCTAGCAGAGCATGAAAATTGAAAAAAAATCACAACAATTAGAATAACCCTACCGTTCGTTACAATGTGGTGTCGTAAACCTCCAAATCAGATGATGTTGATTGCCTTCCACCCCCTGCTCATTAATAATATTATTATAACATGCTGGATTCAAATGCTGTTAAAACGCGAGCATATATATCTCTTCCCGAAGAATGCGCCGATATATCATTACCCACTATTTTGAAGTCGAGGAATTACAAACAGCCATACCCTCTCATTGATGAACACTGTGATAAAGTACCCCAAGTGTCTCTCAAAAATTTGATATTCCGTTTTGTGCCAAGGAATATTCTATATCTTCTCCAACTAGTCCTTGAATATTGTTCCCATATGTATATGTTCGATACCAAAACATATACGTTGAGGCTTCAGATTCCATCTTTTTGGTAGTACTTCTGTCACAAACTCGTTCATTTTTCTGAAATACTACAGAAAAGTTGGTGATTTACCTCTTTTATATAATATTCCTTTGGCTATTGCTCTTAAGGATTATCCCCAGTAGTACCACCGCTTTTGGCAGTTCTATCACTGCTACTTGAACGAACAGGTCTTGAGACCTATTCTGTCTCACAGGGATCGTTCATCAATAGAAGAGCCAACCAAGCTTTGGACTTGCCTAGGAAAGAGTTTTCCATGAGGGTAGTGATTAGGTTCTAATTAGATTCTCCTCTTGTTGCTTCACGCGATGTTTTATGAGCATTTACAGGGGATTTTCTTAATCGCAATATGAAATTAAAATATTTAGCAAAAATATATATTTTTTTCATAACAGTGCATCAAACAAGAATGAGGTTTTTGCAAGTAGGGTCCAACACAGTGGAATACTAGAAACTTGCCCTCAGATGGTTATATCGAATTAATACTTTGGAAAAATACTAGTAGCTTCGGGGTCTGGAGTCTCCAAAATTTTCCTTCTGTTGCCATGAAAGTCCCTAGTTTATGAATGTACCATGTGATTTTATCTCATGATATCTGAGTTCATTTTTATTCTTTTAATATTGCTCATTTTTGCGAATTATTGTTTCTGACTTTCAGTATGCTTCAGTTTTGCATTTTGATCAGCAATTTTATTGTTCTTTCAGAGATAGTTGGTTGTTAGTTTGGTATAGACAGAGCGAAAAAATGTTTCGGAACAACCTAACTTGCATCGGAAACTGTGTATCTGTCTATCAGGAAGGATTTTCTTTGTTTCTTTGGATGTATGCTTGAATATAAGCTACTTTAGAGCTCAGATAAAGTATATATATATATGTATATATATATTTCACAACTTATCATTTTACCTAGTGAATTCCCTAGATCTACGTATATCTCTGTTGAAGTGATAGCACTGGATATCGTAGACTTAACTTTATTGTGCAAACAACGATTCAGAAAACTCAACAATTGATTCCATGAGTGCAAACAAATGAAATCCATTCACACGTTTGACCTACTTTTTATCGATCAGCTTGGGAATTTCACATATACTCATAATTCACGTTATATATCTATTAAATATACCTCGGTAGTGGACCGTCATAATGCCATGAAAACAAAAACGAAAAATAAATATATTTATGGTGATTCTCGAATAGAACGAGTTGCAAGAGGCCTTCGCTGAATTTAAAATTGAAATGGCAAGTGTGCTATTAATCATCGTTGTCGTCGTTGCGGCTTGCCCGGACGAAGACGAGCTTCTAGGTTGTCGTTAGAGCTTTTTCTTATAAGGGGAAAATGGTCAGCTGTTTTTTTTTGAGGGATAGTATGGATGAGATCGATACAGCTTTTCGATACCTATCAAATACAGCTGAAAGACGAAGGAGACAAGCCATCAAACCCGCCTTTTGTGGTGATCGGCAGCCTAGAGCTCAAAAAACTCTTTCCTAAATAAAAAATTAAATAATAAAAACATTGAAAATCAATTCGAGTAGGAACTATATTGCAAGAAGATTACTGATGTTTGAGACGTTCAAATTATCTGGTCTTAATGAATTTTGTATGGATAAATGTATTATAATGTGCAACGTGACGTATTCACATCCGATTCAAACGATGCAATTCTTGTTCAAAACCCAGTCGCTGAGAGCAGAAAAATTGAGAATTCATATTTCAGAAGTAAGCAAGAAAAATGTGAATTAGTTTTGAGAACGGAAGCGGATTTGATTTTCGAAACGTTAGAAAAGTTCTTGTATTTTTTGGGCAAAATTGAGGTTATAAAAAGTTGTTGACTAATAGGACGTAGTTCTTTCAAGAGGAGGTGTTTTTAATTAGAATATGTTTGCCCTTTTTCATTTCTAAATGAATTCTGAGATAACTTCTTTGTCTTTTTTACATTGTTGTATGTTGACAACCTCAAAAACTACGCAGGCAAAAGTATCCATCACAAAATAACTTTCAAACAATAGGTGTGTACAGATTTGCTATAGAAATGAGCGATTTTGAAAGTTTTATTTTCGAACAAAATCCTTACGGACTTCATTAGGATTATTCTTGACATTGGTATAGACAGGACGGCAGTGTTATTTCGACCAATATTTTACAGTCTGCATTGAAAGGGAAATATTTGGAGCTCAAACAAATGGTAATCTGCAAAATGAATTACGCACTGCTAGACACTTCTTGTGTGAAACCCAGAATATGCGTTTGTAAGAACATACATCAGGATTGAGTGCGGGCATTTAGACAAGTTCTTAACCCAACTTGGAAATTTCCATGTTTTATCTTTCGCTCAGGAGTAGTTAAGTTATTTCCTCAGTAAAAAAATTAAAGTAGGGCAAACTGATTCCAGAAACAGTCACGACGCGACTTAAAATTACTCATGGCGAAGAATGGGGTGAGTACCTACTTTTATCTTCCTTGATCAATAGTTTTCGGTGATGATGAAAGGTGTGAATTTCTGAATAACTTTTCTATAAATTAGGATACGCCTAAAAATATAATTCAGATACCTCTGATGGCTTCTTATTGTTCTAGAAGCTTCAAAAACATTGGTTAAAGAAAGATGCAGGAAAACCATGCGTTGACTTCGTAAATGAAGAAATCTCTTCGAGAGATTGCCAATGGGTGTGCACTTATTTCATGAAACTGTTACTTAACATTTCCTACACGCTCGACGACAGCTTGATAGGTCATGTTCATAAATTTGTCACTCCATTTCTGGAAATTTTCGAATCTGGTTACGTACCTCCACAATTTAGGGCTAGCTTGAAACTAAATTTATCGTTTTCTCGTACTATGCACACAGAAGATTTATGAGCAGTATTGAACAGATCTTATTATCAATCGATATTTATTTTGGTTCTGTAATTGTCAAAACTATATTCTATTTTCAAAATATGTGTTGAAACGATTATATATATTTTTCAACACTGATAAGTACGTGGTATATGGAGATATAGTTTATCAACCTTATGGCAATATCACTTGAGAATACTACACATTTTCTTGCTAACTTATATATAGTACTAAAAAATGGCAATCAATCAGTTCGGAAACAGAAGGGGAATTTCTGGACAATGTCGTAGATCACCTATGTTTTGAAGATTATTTTAGTGCTTGAACTATCATTTTCTTCATAAACTTCTATCACCAACTCTGTATTGAAGCTTCATTATCTTTCTTTCAACATTTCACTCAAACTGACAGACAGAATTCTGCACAATTTTTCTCTTCAGAGTAGGAAACTTTGTCGTGCATTGTCAAGTAAATGGAAATATTGGCATTTTACTGGCGTAACAAAAACGCTTCAAATCCATTTTACACATGCATTGACTAAGTATATCGTCAGATATAATACAGAAATTTCGTTTCCTGTCGACTATGTTTTTTTCTAGTCTTCAGAACAATACCATAAGGAACGGAAATTATCATTCGGAAGGCAACACCGAGCGATATCGAAGTTCAAGCGATGAACGGAAAATACTTTCTCGTATATTTCGCCTTTCAGGAAAGTTTCAGTTTCTATTGATGAAGACGCCTCCATGATTGACCCAGACATTATCTAAAGGTCAAACAATGCTCCGTGTTTCGTTGCTTGATCCGACCTATTGTTCCAGAAACCCCCCCTTTGTCTTATATTCGAATACCTGCAATCTGAATTCAGTAACGGACCGGCAAAGAGACTCTTTGTTTCTTTGAAGGGTCCTACGATGGATGATCAAACTGGTAATGCATTACGTAAGAATCGTACATTTGAGTGATTTTTTTTGAATACGAATACGAACGATTACTTTATACAAAAGAAAACCTATTATTCCAAAGCCTTTCTGAGTATGCCTCGAACTGGGCTGTCGATTTATGACTACTACTCTCTGACTTCTTTCATATTTGTAATTCATCACATTTCTACCAGCCATCTCCATTACCACTTATGACATGATTATTTTAGTGGGGAGAAGGAAATTTTGGGGAAGTGATTTTTTTTATATAATTACAGAAGGTTTGGTTTGGTAATCATGTGAGTGAATGTGTTTTCAAAATTCACAGCGAATTAGCTCAACAGCGTCTTTTTGGAAAGTGGTGATGAGCTCAAGGGTTAGTTTTTCGTGAGCGAAACAAGCTTGTCTAGGTTTGACAATGAAATGTTTTTTGTTTGGATTCTTCTTTGCAAACTACTGTTTATTTATGTATGAATGTTATCTGTTTGATTCAAGTTTTGTAGTTTTTGGCATACAAATTGACCGAGAAGTGACTTGTGACTTTTTTGAGAATCGATAAAACGTATATTAATGATATACACAAATCAACAGAGGGTGTCTGCGATTAATTGTTTGATGTTACTTCTTTTATAAAAGTTTTGTAATTTTTCTTTGACTTGGAGAAGAAAAAGCCAAAAATCACTCTCCAAAACTTCCTCTCCACAAAAATAATAATTCTTATGAAGGAGCTGAATATTTAAGAAATTATATACTCTACTTGGTTTCTTTGGCATTATAGATACCGACAATGCATCACCAATGTGCCAATATATTGTTGTATTTAGTGTTCTCCTAGATGATGAAGAATTTTGCTAGCACATGTCAGATCTCCCCCAGGGTACTGGTTGACCTGAAAAGTTTGTAAGCTAACACACAGATGAGGCCTTTAATATTGAATCTATGATTTTCAGAGAACTCTAATCTTCCAAAGCCCGTGTGGAAATTTCACAGCTGTCGGACTATTACATTCTGGGATAGAGCATATTGAGTGAAGCAACTTTTGTTAGTGTAGTGTATTGAAGAACAGTCATGATTAATTATCGTTAGCTAGGCGTATGACTAAGCGGTTATGCTAGGAGAATCGGACTTCAATGATAATTGACAGTGTCTGTATGATCGTGAGGGAATAAAGACCTACGTGATTGATGTTCAGTGTTTTATTTGAAGTGCAGTTTTGTGGACAATATAGTTAGTTTAAAGAAAATGGATAAAAAAAAGGCTTGACTTGATAAACATTATTGGGGCCTTTGAACCAGGAAAATCAACCGTTGAGAAGTGATTTGCCTAGTTCAAACGAGGTTTAATGGGCACACAGTGTATGGCCCAAAGAAACGAAAACATCGAAAAAGTTCACAAAATAGTGTTAGATGACCGCAAAGTCAAGTTCCACAGCTACTATTACATAGCGTTATTGGAGCGTTTGAAGGACGAAATCGCGGAAAAACGTCCCCATTTGAAGACAAAGATGACAAAATTGTATGAATTGGGCTTCGAATTGCAACCCCTAAATTTTTAAATGGGAAGTATGGGCTTGTGATATATCTTTTGAAAGGTCTCTTCATTCTCTATTCAAAAATGTTATCGCTTTGGAGTTTATTGCAACAATTAAGATCAAATAAATTGAAACCATATGGTTACCAAAATTCGATAAAATACACTCAGAATTTATTGAAATATACTCAAAACATATTTCATGTTGAGGTATTGATAATAGGAAAGTGAGAGAAAACCATAGCATCACAAATGATTGGTTACGTAGATAAAACCCGAACACAACAGGAAGTAGCTCGCCTATTTCATGAGAAATTTCCTAATTTACCGTCCATATCTCGAGGAACAATAAGCAAAATAGAGAAGCAGTTTCGCGATTTTGGTCATGTAGGGCAGATTGACATTCAATGTTAGCCATACATCGATAGTAAAATATGGAAAATGCAGGAGCTCATGGAAAACGATTTTGATAGAAGAACTTATTTTTATGTACAAATGATGGACATGTTGGATAACAATGTCATCCAATCAGAAGACGTTATGTTTTCTGATGAGTGTACTTTTTCTCTTGACTGTCATGCTAATTGGCAAAATTACCGCTTCGTTAACATCCATAGTTCTTTTTAGTATTCTACAATTCATTACGTTTTGCATAACATTTTAGTTTTTGAGTGTATTTTATCGTATTTCAGTAACCACATGATTCATTTTATCTTAATTATGGCGATAAACTTGAAAGCAATAACATTGTTGAATAGAGAATGAAGAGACCTTTTGAACGATATATCACAAGCCTATACTGCCCATTCAGAAAATTGGAGGTTGTACCTCTCATTCGAGGGGGTTGAAGGTAGGGGTGACATTTTCACGTTGAAGAATTTCAAATTGTAATTTATATTTGACGTGTTTCGGGATGTTTTTAAAATATGTACAGTAACCGAAATAATGAATATATTCCATTTGGCTTTCACACATTGTATTATCTTGGCCATTTGATAATGTACATCGTCAATGGAACTGCTTAATAATTGGATAACTAAACTGATCTCTAACAGGGAGTTCGATTGTGTATTGAGCGGCGAAGTTATGATTTATGGACAGTGGCCAGAATGCTAATTTTAGATTCATGAACGGCAACGGCATTCAAAGGATGACACTGGACGATTGGATAACCTGAATGAATTATTCCAAACTCCTGGGTTATTCAAGTCAGATCATAATCACTACAAATAACAATGCGCAAATTATACCAGGTGGAACAACTAGTCAAAAAGCAGATAAGGGTAAAATCGTATCATCACAATGTAACCGAATCAAATTACTTATTCGTATGGAAAGATAAAAATGAATATGAAACCGAAATCATAAATGTTTCTCTAAACGAACTGTAACATATAACTGAGGAAAGTAAACCCAATTATTTATCATAATAACATCGTGATTATAGCGTATTAATTATATTGTTAAACGAACGTTTTCAGTTATTTTCCGTTCCAATTTTTTTCAACATATTTTCGTTTTTCATCTGATTGGTGATATAATTTCCATACCCACTTCGGAAAATTGATTCTTCTTGTCGAAATGAAAACATTTCCGTGAGTCGACTTATTCGTTATTGCATCATCCTATACATCACATACGCAGTACGCACCTCTGGGAATGACTTCCGGTCCACTCTCTTCAGCTTTGTACACTTCTATTCCAACGGTATATTCAACGTATCATGTGATATTAGCTAATGAAAAAAATATGGTTCTATTTCAAGCCCCGGATGAAATATATCTAACTCAAAAAGTTGCGATTTTTGGTGTTTTTGGAGCCTGTCGTCGCGTCGAGAGGAACTGTGCGATTTGACATTAAATAATATCGAGGATTCCGGAACTTCACTTGTGCATATATACCAGACACAAAAACTAATGTGCCACGCACCTTTGTTGCAAGTGGTACATTGTATATGAACTACTATAAAAAGTACATAGCTCTTCGTCCAGTGGATATTAATCATTCAAGAGTGTTTATAAAATGCATTTAAAATAAATTTGCCAGGACTCCAGTTGGAATCAACACATTTGGTAAGATGCCTGCCAAAATTGCTGAATTTCTAAATTTGCCCGATTCCCATCTTTATACTGGACATTGTTGACTCTGGTGCTAGTCTTACTACAATTAAAAGACACGGTGGGTGGAAGTCCAGTACAGTAGCAGAGGGTTATATAGAAGACTCGCTACAAAGGAAACAGAATGTTGCGGATCAAATTTTGTCCAAAACTTCGGCGGATAACATTGTTCTCTGCCCTGGTACAAGCTTCACCAAAATAAATTCTGTTACATCTACCAATGAGACCGGCCATGGAGTATCTTATTATAATTGTAGTTTCACTAATTGTACGTTTAATAAAATAAACACTTCATTTTGAATTATGTTTTTATATTTTCTCTACAAATAAATCACTTTTAGCACTAGTACTAAAAATGATTTACTTTTAACACCAGTGTCATAAAATGGCATTTTAGACACTGACAGCATGCCTCGAGAATTAAAGTTTTACTGACGTTTGTAGAAAAAATACATTGTTATACCTTTTTAGGATTCAAAAATAACTTATGAGGAACATCACAATGCGTTGAAATTTCAAGATTTGACAGTGAATGAAAATTGTTAAAATTAATTGATTTATTAATTACATAAAATTGAAAAAACTATGTGAAATCATCAATAGAGGAACAAGGATCTACAAGTAAGAACGTTTTCACATTCGATCAAAATGGAGTGGATTTTTTTTCCAATGTTGAATGACGTTCCTTTTTAGTTTAATGTTCATAATTTGGGCTACTTAAGATACCAAAGCTAAGTTGTGATATTGTTGCGATATTTTCTTGGGTTCGTTCTTTAAGACTCCAAACAACACTAAACTATCTTTATTATAACTCTTTATCCCAATACAATCATTTCAACTGCACTGCTAAACTATCCAACGCTCTGTAATAAAACTCTCTCTACTAGAAACTCAGAAAATCTTTCTGCCGTCGCGATGAAGTCTCCCTATTTATACTTTCATACGCCTATGGAGAATCTTCCAGACAGGTCTCGATGATGTGTATCGAAATTTTTACACGGCTCGGGATTTCCAGGAGGATTACGTTCCTAGGTCGGCGCTAGGAGATTTTGTAACAATATGATCGTATTGGTTCCGTCTTCCATTGTCTAAATTATTAATTGTACTGAAACCTCTTACTAAGCAAAAAAAGACAAAAACTTATGGAAATACAATCCGAGTAAGGCAATCAAATCCAAACAAGAAAGGTTGATAATGGATATTTTGGCCAAAAAATAAAACCAAAGGTTTGATTAATCAAAAAAAAAACTATTATGACAAAAAATTGAGAAATAGAAAAATATACGAAGTAATGTAAACAAATGTTGAAAACAAGTTTCAAGTTGGGTGTACTCACGACGTTTCGATCGCTGGTATCCCCAATCGTCTTCGGGAAATGACTGACAACATTTCGAGGTTTAGTCAGTTATAAAGACCGGCATTTCCTCTGATGGGGAGAGGAAGTGGTACTAACAAATAGGTGCAAGGGTGCTACTAAAAGGGCGCGCAGGTCGATTTTTAGCAGGAATTGGATGTACTCGTATTGGTGCGACATTCTCGTTCATCGAGCCGAAGTCGGTACATCCTTTGGATAAGTAGTTTCCGCACATTCCGGATTTCTACGCTAGGGTGACTGAATGCATTGTTGTTGGGAATGAAGGCGGCTTCCTTGCATTTTCTCCTGAACCAGAGCTCCTTCCTGTGTATAACATAGGCTTCAGACTATTCAATGCTGTGATGGTTTGTTCAAACATGCTTTGCTATTCTCGATTATATGGTTTCTCCTCGTTTTGTATTTTCTTTTTGTTCGCATAATCTCAGTTACAATAATCTCCTGGTTTCTTCTACGTTGGATTTGCCACACTCGCATAGAATCTGGTAAACGCAGTTGTTTGGTAGCGCTGTTTTTATTCGGTGGTCGAGTTTTTCTGAGCTGGTTGCGTATTGTGTTGCTGATCGAAAACATAGTCTGACGTGGTATTTCCCTCCTATTCTCTTAATCTTCTCTGGAAGTCCTTTCACGTAGGGGATGGAAAGAACTTGTTCTCTTTGTCTTTCTATTGGTTTGTCCGAGCCAATATTTGATCCACTAGTTTTTTCGAGTAGCGTCCTTCTGAAGATCCTTATGTTGTGTTTCCTTTTTTTGGTATTGCAGAGATTGACTTACCGATCAATCAGTCTTGATGATTCCCCACTTCGAAGATTGATGGTGGTTGGTTGGTTTTAGTAGCACCCATGCCCTTCATTTTTAGCACCGCCCCCTTTCTTCACCATGGAAAATTCGGCTCTTCATAACCGAACATACCTCAAAATATTGTCAGTCGTCGCTTGAACACGATTGCGGATACTAGCGTGATAGAAACATCGTGAGAACACTCAACTTGGAACTTGGTTTCAACATTTGTTTATATTACTCCATATATCTCTTCATTTGAAATCTATAAACTATAAACGATGAGTTCAAGTTGAAACCTGATGCTTTTCGAGAATAATATCAGTTGCTCTTGATGCCTACGTCAATATTGAAAATATTTTTGTCAAATAATTCTTAAGAGTCGAAGTGTTGTTGAAGAATATGCTGGATGCGCAAAAGAACGAAGTAGTGCATTCGCCATTTATTCGTATCAGTACATGCGCGTTATTGTTGATCAATCTTATAATTTATCGACTGCCACAAAAAATGATAACTTTTTCTGATTTTATGAATAATCAGACATATATTCTATTCCCATAAGAAGAAGATTGATCTGTCTTCGGAGTTTCGAAGCTATTCAATGTGACCTGGTAACCAAAAATTCATTTTTCTTCTCTTAGGGTGCACAAGAAATGAAAATAGCAGAAACTATTCAAAAATTAGTATATTATGCAACGATCATGCAATAACCATTACATGGGAGTTGCATGCGCTTGTTTTTTGAACACCCGATAAATAATGAAGAACTATGATAATAATATTTATATTTGTATTGTGAGTCCCACTATATTGTATTGGGAATGCTGATTATCCTGAAACGAATCTTCAATGTCACTTTCCGCCACTGAATTCGATTTCCAATTCATTAAAAATCTGTTATCGTAATGACAGATCTGTATTATAATGGACCTCATTATGAAACAGATTATGGGCTTATAAGTGTATCATTAAAGTACGGGTGTAGAAAAAACCGCTGTATCGGTATGTTTTTTATAATATTGATGAATATTTTGCTACCACACTTTAATTTTTCAACATGCTTCATTTCGTATCATTGATTGTTAATTTTAGACTTTTCCTTTTTTCAATTTTTTTATACTATTGTCAAATACCCACTTAGAATTCATGAGGTATTACTTAGTCACTTATACTCTTTCCCGTGTTAGGCAGTAGGTAGTAGTAGGACACGATAATGTGATTTATTTTTATTTTGTTGACACTATATAATATATAGTGTCTATATATGAATATAAGGCCGCAAAAGTAGACCACAGACTATTTTTCCTAAATCAGTTGTTTACCAATTGATGAGACTTTTAGTTTGATATCAGAATAATTGAAATTCGTAAAAATGTTTTTCTGTTCAAAGGTAACATTAGCTCTCATGATTCATAAGTATCTACCCATCCATCCATCAGTTCATAATCACACAAGCAACTTACAAATAAATGGATATGTTTCGTCGGTCGGTACAGACTGAAACCGTACAATAAATACCAGAAAGAGAAAATTTAGAAGTTGAAAATTAAAATCAATTTAAAAATGGCACCATCTCAGTACAATTCAAAATACATCACATACAAAATTAATGACTTGAAACCGGTGACACACAAAAGAAATGGCAAATAACAAGATATTCAATTTGGTTAGCAGTATTCCGTGAATTCATCGAGATTGTGAAAGCAGTTCGTCTGTAGAACGTTTTTGATATTTTTCTTGAATAGTCTTGTAGATTCAGCAGATTTCAGTTGCACAGGTAGAATATTACATAAATGAACACCTGCACTGCCCGGTAATTCTCGAAAAAATCATGATTGTGCTGTTGTGCTTCTTGGCACATATTTCATGACTATTACGCGTATCGTAGGAATGTTTATCACACTTTTTCTTGTAGTTGGCCAAATTATTTTTTGTGTGTAGCAGTAGTTTCAGAATGTATATATTCCTATTAATGTAAGAATTTTCTTTGATTTGAAGGTGTCTCGACAAGATTCTCTGTAGTCCAAGTTGAATATTACGAAAATATATTTTTTTTAATTACAAATACACGATCTGCTTGCGTGGTTTGACCCTATGAAGTAATGTGATATGATATTATGGAATGTACAGTTGCAAAATAATATTGCATCAGAGAACCTTCATCGAGAGTTTTTATCAGAGTTAAAATAGTAAAGAAACATTCGAAGACTCGAAAGAACTAAAACACTACCAGTTCAACAGTGCTATATATTATTCTTCTGAAGATGGTTGACGAATCTTGCATCAAATGAAAGTGGTTTAATATAGTGTTATTATTTCCACAGATAAGCTCGAAAAATTATGGATAATATTTTTTTCGTAAGTCTATTATTCTTTCGATTCATATGACTGAATTCTGCGAAAATAGTTGAATCTTGTTTGACATTGTAGAATCTTATTGGAATTTCTAGAAACTATTTTTGTAACCCATAAAAAATTCAATACAAGTGCAACTGTGTCGAATGTTTCATGCCTGTGAATTTAGGGTGTTTGATGCTCGCCTTTCGACAAGTTGCTATGACAACCAAGGAGTTAGTAAGAGGCTATTGCTCTAGCAAGTAAAAATCACAATGGAAATGACTTATAACTCTTGTGTCCTGATCTGTCAAGATATTTGGTGAGATTTTATAACCGAATATTTTGAAAATTTAGTGATTTTGACGAAGAGTTCGCTTTCATTGCTGCTTATAAATGCCCAGAGTTTTGCTGTGAGTATGATCACCTATTCAATTTTAGTTTCAGAAAGTTTTGGCCTGAAATTTTGGTACCGAATCTTTCGCGAGCTTAATATTGAATTTTGTAAACTTTCATCAAGCTCAAGAAAAGTGATTATTACATCATTTTTCCTCCTTTCTTGAGAAGTGTTTTGATAATGACAGTAAATCCTCCCCTAAAAATAAAAGGTTTCAATTCTCATAAAATCTGTTTCTGAAGAAATTTGAAATATTTACTCCCATACTCATCAGAAATATTATGAAAGAGCAATAATGATTGACTATTTTGTGAGTTACGTATGAGTTTAGAGATTGATTAAAAAAACTATCAAAACATATTCCATACTTTCGGTAACTAGCATGCTTTTTTATTCAAGGCATTTTTTTTTCAGAAAATCTAGTTTTTGTAAGCTACTACTTCCTCAACAATTCTACCAAGTGTTTATTTTGACACAATCCATCTCGGACTGAATCTTCTGAGTTCAACTTCCTTTTCTAAAAAGGCATCCAACATTGACCCATATTCACAAGACAAGTAGCAATCTCTTCATTTTCGTATAAAAAAAGTATCTTCTTCGAAATTCTTTTGTTTTTGTTCGTTTCAATTTTGTTCTGTCATGAGTAGATTAATATTATTCCATACCATCATGCTCTCCAGATAGAATATCTTGTCCGTTTCATTCTCAGTTACAGAACATAGTCCTAATTGTGTCTTGGATCTGTATTTGTAGAATTCATACAAATTGGGTCGCACAGATATCATGTTAAGAGGAAGGAGCAAAATTGTCTTCAGAAAGACGTATAAATCACAAAATAACGGTTTGTTCTAATTTGCCTGAATGCGGATTAATATTCTTGTTTTCGATTCGCGCCAAATATAGGGAGAAAACGTTTTCGGATATACGTTGCAAAGTATCCAACCGTAATAATATCGACTTCACAGGTTGTTTCACTCACATTGTACAAATAATGATCGATATTTTTCAGAGGTAGCACATTTTCTTGGAATTGGCATATCTCACATGAAATATATTCAATTTTGTATATCGTACGGTAACAATAATGTTTATCGTTATTGTTAGTAAGAATGTGATGTGTGTGTGTGATTGTATTTGTGGAGTTTCTGAGTTTATTTTATTTCGTACATGTTTTTTTTTTGAACTACTTAATACATAACTGAATGTTATGTTATACAGTTCATATACACCTTAGATTAGTTGGTTGAATGACTACTATACAATGTTTGTATTGTCCTTCAGGAGAATGAAGTAATATTATCATTAATATTATTATTATTATAATCCTCATTATGTTTACCGTTATTGTTAGAATCGTACAGAAAACTAGTATTTTTGATAACTCTTCACAATCGGTTCGATTTCGCCTCAAACATATCCATTTCAACAGTTTTTCATCAGGGCTCAGTTTATCAAGCATCATCACCACTTTGTATGGTGGTGACAATAATTATTTGTTCATTTTTTCCGTACCTTGTGATAATGAGGTGTGCTAATTCTCGAGTATTTGGTGTTCGAATTAAATAAGTCACAACGTAGATCACCAAATTCTGGCCAGAAAAAAGTTATTATGGATATATTTTTCGTCTCATGTGGAAATTCTCCATGTTAAAAAGTCCTTCTGAATGAGTGTTCATTTTGGCAAGCTTTCACGGTCTGAAATTCTAAACTACAATTTCCACTTTTCCGAAAAAAATATCTTCAATCATTCTGAATGCATATTCGATTTGAAGCAAGTCCTCAAGCATGCCCATTGACTATTTGTGAAACATATCTTTGAAAAAAAAACGAATGAATTCAATATTGAAAACGGCATTGAAGCATAATGGCTGCTCTGATGTCGATTAATTCGAGTCAATTTCAAAGAATACGGGTTTCATGACCGGAAAGTTTCCACAAGGGCTAGATACTAGTCAACTTCGAATTTACCCACAGTTTAACTGCGCAGACATGAATATTTTACTGTATATCTCGCGTAGAGTCGTGAATAATTGATTAATGAATTCTGAAAAATATTACCCAGGAAAATTTCCATATCGCAGTGCTATTATATTTCACACACCATCCACACCATACAGTGAGGGACGTACCTAGGAATTGATTCCGTGAGGGATAGGAAGAATATTCAAAGAGTGTTTATTTCTTGAAAAAGTTTTGTTTCGTTTGACTTATAGTTTTTTTCTTTTAATTGATCCAATCATATATCTACTATTTCTGTGGTAGATCAGTCAAATGAAATGGATCTAGCCAGTTCTCGAATAATATACAGGTTCATCAAGTGTGAAAAGAATGGATATTTTTTATAATTGTATTACCGAAAGTTGGTGCATGTTCGATAAACGACATGCATTATTTATATTGGGTTCTGGTTGAAAAATATACAGGGCAGGACCAAAAATATTGAATTTAGTCAGGGTCCGCCCATTTCAGATTATGTCGGAACATTAATTTTCGTGAAAGGATAAATTATTCAACTGAAATGTCTAATTTCTACAATAAAAAAGAAAAAGATGAACAATTTCATACCTTTCGGAAAAATGAATTACAATATTGCTTGCGGTTTCAGTATTGTTTGTAGCTAGAAGGCTAAAAATTAATATCAATAATAAATAATATTATTAATGATTATTAATATAATTATTAACTAAGAACCAAGTTATTAATGATAACTATATCAGTTAATTCAGTTCAAATCGGAAGATTTTACCTTAATACTTTCTATAATTGTTACATGCGCGTCAACACAAAATGCAAAAGTAAAAATTGTCCTCAAGAGTTATATAAAATTGGCGTTCGGTTAACTGTAACAAAGGAGACAGACATTTGATTTTCGTTCCATGATGATGAGTGTGTTTTTACCAATAGATTATTTTGATCTTTGCTTCTTAGAAATGCGGCGAGGCGGAGGCTTCAGGGGGACTTGCGCATGACCACTACCGTGTATTTATAGTATCCGTGCTACAAGGGTACTAGGCAACCCCCAAATCGCAATCCAATTTCTGCTACTAAGTAGTAGAAAAAAAACACCTATGCGCCTGATTACAATATTATTTGTTCAGTATATTTATATTTAGTATATATTTTTTCATTTCGAATAATTGTGAATGGAATCGTATAAGGTTCCTGGTTGAAAACGTTTCAAAATTTTCAATTCATAAAACGGGTTTTCACTCATTTCTCAAATATTGTAACATATCAATATTGTCAATATGCAAGTTTATATGTCATTGAGTTTATCACAGTCATTTCTAGCCTGCAACCGAATGAATGAAGAACACAATGAGTCCGAAAGTAAACTTTCTGGAAAAATTGATTCTTGTGTTTTTTTTCGGGTTTGTTCGCCATGGTCCACAGGTTTCCACTCCTGACGTTTAGCCTACAGCTGTAGTAGGCATCATCGAAGTCTATGGGGTTACAGACGAAAAGTTCTCGTTCTCATAGTACTAAATACTTCGTTCATGTTTTCATCCGCTTCATATCTGCCTTCGTGTCGGACTTTTTGTGTGTCGATCCTAACTTGAACGCCTACAATCGTTGACGTGTGTAGAAGTGTGGTTCCTTCGGTACGTAGATTGCGATTTGTAGAAAATTGCGATTTGAAATACATGTTCAAAACTCGGTCAGAAATCTTATTTCAAAGTGAAATTGCTATAAATGCATAAACACGCCTTAGATTCGCAGCTACTATTTTACGATTCATTAATTATGTATTAGCCAGCTTTGTTGAATAGAGACAAGAACACACTCCAGAAAAACGTATGTACGACCATACACAAAATGCCTTCAGCTCCTCTGACTGGCTTGATTTTCAAATATTTATCCTGCATGTAATGTCTCTGAATAACTTGCCGAAAAAATTCGAAAATTGAAGTCAAGTTCACCAATGCTCCACTCGTCTTAGAGAACTTTGTAGAGTTCCTAGACAAAATTTAACGCTATTTGAGAGAAGTTTGACATGTGAAGATTTTCAACTCCATACATTCCGATGTAACAAATGTTTCAGCTATCTTTGCTTTCCTCAAGAGAGTCGAAAACTTTATTTTAGATAGTGGAATATTCTTTGTATCTTCTTTAAACTGTAGACTTGTTATTGCTCAGTTTCAGCACATTGAATTCGTATGTAACATTTGCCGATCTCTGTTGTTTACATAGAAGAGCAGCGTAAGCTATATGGGGCCAACCATCTCTTACACTTTTTGTAGACTGTATTATCGTATGATGAAAAAAGACATTTATTATTATTATTAATCGAAAAATTGTTCTCTCGAGAAAATTGAACCTAGAAGCCTGGGTATGCGAGATATATATTATTATGAATTGGTTTTCAACCTAATGACGATCGATTCGAGTAGTTTACATCTTTTGTCGTAACAATGTATAGTTCTAAGACCTTGGATTTTATTTACCTTTTGTCGAGTAGTTCACATCTTTTCGAAGTTATGGAAGAAAGCTGTCACAGACAAATATATATATTTCTAAGGGTTATCTTCGAACAGAAAAATGATCAGAGTTTGAAATGAATTTTCTTAGAACCTTGTGTTGTTATTGACTAAGTTGAAGTACTGAAGTTGAAAATGAACTGTTATAAATCTATGGTACTTCAACATTCTGACAGATCTACAAATCGCATGGCATGATTTTAGTATATGTGATTCTTCAGCAACTGTAGACTACAAGTCTCTTCACAATAAAACGTTGTTTGTTCCTGTCGGATAGAGTATTTTTTGTGCTTTATCATTTTATTGAAGAGAGGAAAATGAATGAAACACTACATGATTATGAAATTTTTTATGAAGACGCTATTATGGCGTTGAAGTGTCGCTTCACCAGATATAATTTGATATTCAACTCAGCAATTGTATCCGTGTCACCTTTTACATTTCATACTTTCACTGCCATGAAAATTCATTTGAACCGAAAACGTCTTAAAAGACAGTTCTCCAATACATTTAGATGATGGAAAAAATTACTATTCAGGTTCAGCTTCATTTAATGTGACAATAACATTAAAAAGCGCCGAAATCACCCTCTCTCGTTTTTTTAAATGCAAATTTCGTTCTCCGTAGGCATTTTCCATTATAGAGTTTGCTTTGCCCTGCCACTCAAATATTCCCCCGAAGACAGCGTTATTATCCCTGATCCTTTTCATATTCAACGGCAGTGCAGGCATGTGTGCGAGTATGAGAAAAAAACATATCCATCACAAAGGGTTGAATTTATTGACGAGAAAACTAATATATGCACAAGAGTTTTTTTACGATCGAAAAGAATTGTATCAGGGTTATCATTTAGAGCTATTACATTTTTGGTAGGTAGGTCGATCATAGAAAGGATCGGAAGATATAGCTACTGCTGAATTGAAATGCATTTTTTAACGTGAAAGTATTCACAACTAACTTTTAGTAGGGTAGTTCAGTATTGAGGAATAAAATTGACAGTGGAAGAGGTGCAAGACAAAGGGGGATAGGCATTCGAAGCGGTAGATATCTGGTCTAAAGTATATCGGATCGACTTGAATATAATGTTCAAATTTAAGAGAAAAATTTCGATATATAAGATGTTACATACCTCGTATGCTGAGACATAGTTATGATAGAATGTTGAAAAATCATTCATAAATACATAAAACAGTGGATGAGGTTAAAAACTTGAGTTAAAAAAGTTGTTGTTTGACTCTGAACTCTATGGGTTTAACCTTCGATTGGTCTAAATTTGCGATTTACAAGAAGTGAGTTACATAATCAGAAAATATCATTATGCTATGAAATCATTATCAGGTAGTAATCCATTACTTACAGTACATCTCTCAAGATGGACCAATACAGAGAATACATGAATTGAGGAAGAGTCTCAATCTGTTGCAAGATGAAGTCAACTTGCTAGGAACTTATAGAAAACATATATTCCAGCATAAACATGTGATATAATAGACCGAAGGACGTTTCCAGATGCATCAGACTGGGGCTCAATCCTTCTGAGTCGCCTAGCTATCCTCTATAAGTAGTATGTTGAAAGATGAAGATCCGTAGTCAATCTTTGTTGAAAAGAAATTTCAAATAATTACTCTGAACGGCATGATTCTGAAATATGTCATCTTATTTCAACCCATACACTTATCTGATTCGTCACTTATCTTCTATGAAAGCTGTATGTGATGTTGCCTAATGGTGTGATAGAAACAAATCTCTTTGAATGTTGAATTCCTTATTTCATTGAAGAATCAAATTACTTACCTGTAAGGAAATTCAATTCTTATTATACGAGAATTCACGTGTGATTAGACTAAAACTTGTAGCCACGTTGTGTTCGTACTACTAGTCACTATTCTAGCAACAAAAAACACAACAGAGATCATATTTCAACTTATGCTTGGACGACAGTCCCCTCCCAGTTCAAGAAGTTGTGGTGGAAGTGATAAATAATATAATGTACTGTGGACTATTGACGTATCATTATATATTACTGACCTCACCAAGCTTAATATTTCTGGAAAGTTCACCTTATTTGCAGATGATACAACCATACTTTGGAATAATAAAAACACTTGTGAGTTACATGAAATAATCTCTGCTGACTTGGAAAAAGTTAAAGATTGGTGTGATTCAAACATCCTATCTTTCAATTTAACTAAAACAAATTTAATATCGTTTAGATGCTCGATCAACGAACTTTATTTGAAGACAGATCATTGGAATCTAAAAATAGCACTAAACTACAAATTTGAAATCCTGATCAATTTCATTGATCAGAATTTAAAATTTGTGGACCATGTCAAACAACTCACTAGCAAAGTCTCCTCTGGCTGTTATGCGGTTAGAGTAATTCGTAATGAATTGGGATTTGGCACTGCAAAGATGGCTCACTATGCACTCATAGATTCTCACTTACGCTATGGAATACCGTTTTGGGGAGCATGCAGTCCAACTTTATTCAATAGTCTTCTATTTTTACAGAAAAGGGCAATAAGCTACATGGAAAACCTTAAACCAAGAGAGTCCTGTAGAACCTTCTTCAAAAACCATAATATCCTAACGGCAACTGCATTATTCATACTGGAATCTGTGTGTTCAATAAATAAGCATATATTAAACTTCGCCACATCCTCTTCCCATTATAACACCCGAAACAGCAGACACACTCTGCAACTCACAGTGCCATCTAAAAACATCACCAGAGACTCCATATTTTACAATGGTGGAAAAATGTATAATCATTTGCCTCTGTACATAAGATCTGCCAATATAAATGACTTCCAGTTCAGGAAGTAAGTCGAACAATTTCTATCTGATAGACCCTATTATACTTTGAATGAATTTTTTGACGATAACTTTTAACTGATTGACTAGCTCATGTTTTTTATCTTCATTAAGGGGCTTTTAAGTTTTACTTTCTATGTCTATTCTTATATGAACTTGACTTCCACTCTTTTATATAAACATATTTTTTGTAACCTCCAATTTACCATGTTTTGTATGCTTTTTTATAGTTATTTTTGTTATCTTTTGGTATATATCGCATTTTTTAAGTAAGTATTTACCACCCAAGCTTTGTCAACAAGATTATGTCTTATGAATATAAAGCATATTATTATTATTATTATCCAGGAGAATAAACATCTCCCGATTCTTCGCCATTCACTTATTTCATTCTGAAATTTGTTTCCGTCTCTATTACTGCCTTGATATTGTTTCATTCCCATCTGAAAGAAAATACACAATAGGATGATGAAATATTCACGGTGGAACCCTTTTAAACACCTGGAGACTGCCCTGAGAGAACAACAATTATAGCTCCCTATACCGATATTCCAAGACGGAGAATCGCGGCAAGTGTGTGGCGTATTTCCCAGTGTAAAAAGGGCGCAAGCGTGTATGTTACCCCCGAGCGGAACCCGCATCTGAAATCCGAAAACTACCCTGTTAGTATCGCGCGGTAGCCGTGCTGTTTAGTTTTCGATTTCTCACCATTTTTTCGATCAGTTCCGAGCATCATGGGGAAGAAAAACTCTAAGCTAAAGCAGGACACCATCGACAGATTGACAACGGCAACTTACTGTAAGTGCTTTTTTCTCGTTTGTGAGGCGGCCGAAGGGGTGTTTGAAAGTTGCCTAAACTTTTTGTCGAGCGAGGGAGTATTGATGAAACTTTTGCGCGATGATTTGTGACACCACGAAAGATTTATGTTACTGACTTTTTGGGATATTGAGGTTGTCGAAGTATTTATTGGTTCGATATTACGGAAATTGGAAGAAGGAGTTTTATCGTGTCTCCAACTTTAATTAGTTTTTTCTGGGGACTTGTTTTGACAATTAAGAAACCTGGTGTGCAAATGAGAAATTCAATAATTTGATATGCATTCTCGACACATCAAACGTTAGACAATTTTTACAAGAAATATACTTGTTATGGGATTCAAATTTCATTCATTGGACGCCTGATAACCAGTTCAACTCCGGAGAATGAAGCATGCAACAAAAGCATTAAACGAGAGTAGTACATCATTAAACACGAGTAGAATACTGTGCTTCAGCTGTGAAAACATCATCTATTTTATTGACACAAAATTTTGCTATCGTTGAATTGAATTTTAACTTCAGTATTGAATCCATAACGACAAATTGAAGTGATATTGCACAAATTTTCTTGGACGTATCCTAACAAAGATTCGTTTGCCAATTGTTTAAATAGAATTAATAATGTTATCAACCGTATCCACCTAGATTCGTGTAACTCCCCGTTTTTATGCTCATTGGGTTATATAGGGTATCTCTCGAGAGGTGTTATCATATTCAGGTGATGATTCCTTGTGACATTTCATTAAGAAAAGCTCCTATGAACAGGTTTAAGCAAAGGAGAACATTTTTGTGGATATCGCGTGAACTGCAGGAAATGGAAATATCAAATGGGAAAGAAAGCAAAAAAAAATCAATAAGGTATGAATTTTATCCACAATCATTTGGAAGATCTTAGTTCGAACCTACTTTCAGGTTCTAAAACGAACAATTGTCTATTGAGAAGATCGAAAAATAATTTTGTCAACCTCTTGGCACTTGCTTGATCTGTTCTTCACTTATTCAAACGCCACTCTTCTCATCGGTATTTAGCGATACAGGATAACCCTGGAACGATATTACACACTATCTCCGAACGAAAAAAAGAAATTAGGTACTTAGTTTCTTCCTTCAAATTCTGTAACCCTTTCCTTTGAGTACGACGATAATATTTCGAATGATAGTGAATGAATTAGTATACAAACCTTGGCAAAAGTTAACATTTCTTCCCTGAGAAATTGCCTAACTCATTCTATGACTGCAAAACAATATATTCCTCTCGAAATAAAGAGTATAGTTCCCTCTCGTTACTGAGTATTTTCATCATATTAAAAATTCTGCAAGAGGCCTATCTACTTGTATGCAAAGAAGAATTCTGTTGCACTCATCAGGAGTAACGATTATCAAGAAAAATAGGCTTATCTGGTACATGAGCATTCATTCTTGAAATTTCGAATATCAGAAAACAATTCAGAAAATATGAGAAGCAGATAACATACATCATAATTATTGTTCTCGATATTTTTTTGATATGTTGTGATACCGAAATATCTGTAAAAGTATTCATTTCCACTCCGACTTAGGGATTTTGATATGTTCCCAGAAAAAAATCTTCACAATTAGCGAATAAAAAGAGAAAATTCAATGGTTTGATTAAAACTCTGGAAATCTCAATAATAAAAAAACGAAAAAGTTGTATCAAGAACTAGATGTTACGCTAACGAGGCACCATGGATTTTTGAAACAAAGAGGAATCGAATTATTTTCCCCAGCAACTAATAGCTGAATAATTAGAAGAATTTGTTGGTCTACTCGGGGTTTCAAAAAACTCACTACTATAATTTATTTTTGCAACTCAGTCACAATGTTTCTACTTGAAACGAAACAATGTTGTCCTCTTCAACCGATAAGTGGATAATTGAGCGATTGTAATGGTCTAGTTAGAGTTGAGAAGAATATTTTTCCAACCTGCCTGAGGAAGCTAGTGTATAATGACTCATTGGAATCTTACGGGAAACTGAAGTACATGAAGTACTGAGACATCGTGTAAGCTTTCAAATCGAGATCATAATAGAATTAATTTTCCGCAACTGATCAACTCAAATTCAACAATAAATTATGGAATGATTCAGTTCGTTACTTGAAGATCATATGTTAAATCACCTTTAGCGATTTCATTTAAAATAAAGGAAATGGGATCCACATAAAATATAAAGGGTAGGATGACTCTCCGGGAATTGCGTCGATAGATATTGCTGAAAGTATGGATAGGAAAATTGCGAAAATCTAACAGTATGAGGTGCTGTTTAAGTTGAGTCTAGCTAATTCGAGCCAATCAACACCCCAATGAAAAATGTTCAGTGTTGCTGCTCTTCCGGAATCAGGCCTCAAACTTCAGAAGGTGTAGGCATTTTGACAGGTCAGAATAGTAATTCAATTGAGCATTCCAAAGCTCACATGATCTTTCACACAGCCAACATAGTTGAGAGGTTAGATTCAGGTGCACTGAAGTTGTAAAAAGAGGTATCGAATTTGTCTAATCACGTTACTACTAGAATATTTTTTGGGGATCTGGTGGTCAACCTACAAAATTGAAGTCGATTGCGTATCGATTGCCTTGGGCTGTAGGAGTTTGAGACTTTGGTCTTCACCCAGCAGATGGCGTTGCCTCTTGGAGGTTCACACCATCTGCACCAGTTTCAGAAATTTACTTCGTGAAGAGTAGATAGTTCGAAATGTTTGTGTTCACAGTCCAGCCAAGTGTCACTGATGAGACGTGATGGGTCGAAACAGCTGTCTGGCATTGGATTTGTGAATGCAATCATTTCGAACATAGAAATTCTGATTTCTGTGAAGGGTAGCAGCTTTCTGCAAGTTGATCGAAGTCGATTCTCGATCGCGGCACGCTATTTGTTGCGGATTCGCCGTACGATGGCCGCTGTAAGAGGTCACCTCTGCTTGTGCAGGAGTTTGAGACTTTGGTCGTCACCCAGCAGATGGCGTTGCCTCTTGGAGGTTCACACCATCTGTACCAGTTTCAGAAATTTACTTCGTGAAGAGTAGATAGTTCGAAATGTTTGTGTTCACAGTCCAGCCAAGTGTCACTGATGAGACGTGATGGGTCGAAACAGCTGTCTGGCATTGGATTTGTGAATGCAATCATTTCGAACATAGAAATTCTGATTTCTGTGAAGGGTAGCAGCTTTCTGCAAGTTGATCGAAGTCGATTCTCGATCGCGGCACGCTATTTGTTGCGGCTTCGCCGTACGATGGCCGCTGTAAGAGGTCACCTCTGCTTGTGCAGGAGTTTGAGACTTTGGTCGTCACCCAGCAGATGGCGTTGCCTCTTGGAGGTTTACACCATCTGCACCAGTTTTAGAAATTTACTTCGTGAAGAGTAGATAGTTCGAAATATTTGTGTTCAGAGTCCAGCCAAGAGCCAAGTGTCACTGATGAGACCTGGTGGGTCGAAACAGCTGTCGGGCATTGGATTTGTGAATGCCATAATTTCGAACATAGAAATTCTGATTTCTGTGAAGGGCTGCAGCTTTCTGTGAGTTGACCGAAGTCGATTCTCGATCGCGGCGGGCTATTTGTTGCGGCTTCGCCGTACGATGGCCGCTGTAAGAGGTCTCCTCTGCCTTGTGCAGTAGAAGTTTGAGACTTTGGTCGTCACTTAGCAGATGGCGTTGCCTCTTGGAGGTTTACACCATCTGCACCAGTTTCATAATGTCGGAAAGTTGAAAAAGTATCATATTTAATAAGTTTGTAATTTATATCTTAATATAATTTCCAAAAAAAGACGATTAAGCAAAGCTCGGTCATCTAGGTACTCAAACTAATAATAATATAACTCCTATGTACAAATCTATAAAATCAATAGCTCAAGTTAAAATACGAACAAGACATTGAACTTGAAATGGATCATGAAACTACTAATACGAATGTAATGAATTCACATGAAATCGTATTATTGACAATAAACATTGAACAAATTCCAAAATAATAATTATAATGTGAAATTAAACAGTACAAGAGAATAAACGAAATCTTGAAAAAATGAATTATGAATATCATATGGTATTTTTTATGTTTTTGACATTCATACCTAATTATTTTGATGAAATATTTTACTGTTCTTTCTTCGCGGCATGCTGTGAATATATCGGTTGAGTGAATTCCCCAGTCTTGTATTATATGGCTCACAAGATTGTATATTTTCTGGTAACGAGCTGAAAACATTAGGATTCAAGAAATGAAAGGCTCTTTGCCCCATCGACTTATACGCAAATGTATCTGTTTCTGTTGAGTGCTATATTATGTCTACTTGATTATTCAGTTTCTTTGTACTGATTCGGTATAAGTGATTTATAAAATGGCTGTCTGCTCGAGCACTCCTGATTATTAGTAATCGATCTTCAATCAATTCCAGTCCTGTCTCTACGAGATCTTTTACTGTACATGCTTGAACAGAATAAAGGACAACAGTATCATCTGCGAAGCTTATTATTCGACCAGTGGACTTAATCGAGAATAAGCATAAACACTGAAAAGCAGTTTTTCCACTAGAGTTCGTTGTGTAACTCCACATTCGAATTTTTCTCACTGCTGTTCATATTTATTATTTTTACAAGGTGTTTTCTGTCAGTGAGATATGATTTCAGTAGTTCGTGTACATTAACTCTAGTGGAGAGATTAATTCAGTGGTTTACACTATCAAACGCTTTCGAAAGATCAATGAATACCCCTAGTAATGGCAAATGATGAGGTTGAACCTTTGGTGTAAAAGGTGAAACTTTTCATAGAGATCAATAAGGTACCGTACACCAAAGTGATATTATTTGCACTCGACGTGTGTTTCACTAAAAAGGTTAGCATCTTCAGAACAAGAAAACAGATTCTCAGTTTTTTTCTTCAGATCCTATCACGGTTAGCAGAACGCGCGTGAAGCGCAAATAATGTCAGTTTCTTGTTACGGTAATTGATCTCTACGAAAAATTTCCCTCCTATTGATGGTAAACTTCTATCGAGAGCTTTATAAATATAATTAGTAAGCTGTAATACAGCATCGTTAGTGGATTTGCCTCCCCTGAAACCAAACTGCGACTCATATAAGATTTTATGTTTCTGTATTAATGACTCGAACCTTGCTCTCATCATTTTTCAAAGATTTTAATGAGATTTGTTGTTGGAAATAGTGGTCTGTAATTCACAACCTCATCTATATACATCCACTCTTGTAAATAGGAGTCACTATAAGAGGAAAGAACTAACTTTGATTGCCTGATTAAATCTTCAAGATATTGGTAACGAAATGAAATGAGCTACTTACCAGTTTTGAGGTTTCACTTTTCAGATTTTTCATTTGAGGTGCATCGCGGTTTTTATTCGTTTCAACTATTTGATACTTCTGTAGTGGTGGCTGTTTTCGGTGAAATTATAATTTGATGTTCTTTTGATTTTATTTGCAAGATCTTTTGCTGTTTCGATGTAATTTTTCATTAATCTTTCTTGAGTTTTAGTCAACTCATCTTCCATTTTTAATAGATTCTATTCTTTCATTCTTATTGAATATTTCATTGGAAGTCTTCCACAAACTATTTGGATTAGTTCTGTTTTCATTCATTTTATTTTTGTAGTATCTATGTATTGAGCTTCTTGAATGAATTTAGTTGGACTTCTTTTAAAGTTATTATATTCATTTTTCAGATGCAGTGTATGAGGATCTTTTCATCTGGGAAGCAGAAATTCAGTTTTCAATTTTCATTTCAGATCTTTCAGTATGTTGAAAGTATGGACATTTTCCACCCTCCTTTCGTAAAGTTGAAACGAATCTTTCTGAAATGTTCTCTTGGGAGTTATCTGAATGCATTTTTTGCCGACTTTGGATTTTTATGTTTTCAATGAATGGTTTTTCATAAAAATGCCTTTGTTATTTCCTCTTCAGATTTCTTGTAAAATCGTTCTAGAATTGTTTATTTCGTAAACCAGCTGGCGAACGTCAACCCTCAGAAGTCGAAACTTGTGCGAGGATTAACGAGGCCTCACCCTTTAACGTGCTGATACCCAGTACGGTGGCATGGCGGGTATTTGAACCCCGATCTTCCGCTTGAGAATCGGACGTGCATGTCTTCCAGTTATTATACAAAGTGGAGGCGTCAATATTCATCAATTAGAAATTTCTGAAAAAGAGGTCCATTATCATTGAGCTCTGAAAAAAACTGGTCTGAATGATAATTAAATTAGTATAATACTGAAAAGTATTGTAAGCCCATGAAAGTACCCTGATCAAATATTCAGAATCATTGAATGAAGTATTTGAATGATCATTTCGGTTAATGGCGCATTGAAAATAAGGTTATATCATTGGACAAGAACACAGAAAACGGAATAAATGTTTTTTGAGGGTGTTTGCTTTTTTTTACTTATAATTAGATCTGAATCTATTTCGCACATTTTCGTTATTCAATGTTGGAGTGGGTTGCTTACATAACTACTTCAGGGTGTTTCGATTTTCTAATTTTTTATGTCCAGTCTCTTCGGGTATATGTTCTTCTCCTATGTGAATCTGAATATTAAAAAAATATTCAAGTGAGTTAGCGCAAGTTTTTTTCTATCGTCTTTTCTGGTTCCGTTATTTACTCTGTGTAAATAGTTGGTGTTGGCACTATTATTTTTTGAGTGAGTCACTCTTTGGTACTGTTGGAAAGTAATTATATTGTGGTATGAGGTAATGATAATCAATTTTAGATACTATAAAAGTGTAGATTTCCAATCTACCACGAAAAGTGCTGCGTTAAATAAAACACAGACTGGAACACATCCAATATGAGGCAACTTCCCGTATAACTCAAATTTGCCTTGAAAAAAATTAAGAACTTTTCATCAAAATTCTCGGTTCTCTTTGGAAAGTCTGTCAAAAATTTGAGATATCATTTTGTCTTTCAAGAGAGGTGGCCTGGTGAGATTTATATAAACTGAACTTGTTGAGATGCAAGCATCCCCAGACAGCATGATACAAGTAGGTTCCTTCAACTTTCGTGTCTTGCCATCATTTTAGTGAAATTCCATTCTACGGTATGATTTCCTTTGGCAGTGGAAATGTGTTCTGATAATTTAGAACCACCATTCTGCAACTGATTGTTTAAGTTTTGATGTCTCCACCCTCATGAAGTTTTGTACTATTTTTTGTTTTTGATTTCACGAAGAAAAAAACAAAAAAATGTTCTTCAATAGTTTTGAGAATTTTCAGATTCCTCTCTTCGTTCAACTGTCAAAATGTATTACTACACATTGTAAATAATGACTCAAAATTGAGTTCTGTTACAAATGGGAAACGTTCAGGTTGAATTGGGATCCCGATTATAAACTTTCACCTCTTCGCAATATATTGTTTCATTTCAATGAGATAAGCCAATAGTAGCGGAACATTTTCCACCCCAATTCCTATGGTTATTTATTTCATGTGAAAAACTCGAACAATATTTCGTATTCACAGTCGCACGAAATTTATTAAAGAAGTTCTACAGTTTTTCAGCCCACGATGAGCTTGACGAAAAGTTTGTCGGAATCGAGTTTTCCGCTGTTCGTGTACGGAGGAATTGAATTTAAGGACGTCTCTACAAATCTGGAAATAATGAATGGGTATTCTTGTCACAGTTTATTTTCTTTTCTTATACATTCAACTTCACACTCCACTTTTGATTATGATTGAATTTTTTACGAAACTGTTGAAAAATATAAAGCGGATGGAATATATGTGGTCACTGGGAGAATTCAATAAAGGGATTGAAACATTTGAACGACTCAAGAAGATTTTCACTGAAATTGTATACCATCACAATATACCAAAATGAAAGGATGCAGTTAGGATAGGATAGGAGTCAACAACGAATATTTCCATTTGCGAAAGGAAGGAAAGTTTTGATATATCAAGAGACCAGTTACAAGCATTTTATATGAATGCAATATCACCTCTGCACCCTCTAGTAACCTCCTAAAATTTTCAGCGAACAAAGAATGTATTATACATCATCTGAAAGGTCACACCACGTTGAATGTCTCATGAAAGTATTGAAGCAATTCAACAGCCTAATTGGAAGTGACAATGTTGGACTTATTCCAAAATCATTCGATTCTTGGATGATGGATGATGATGGTATCGTAATGCTTCTAATGGAATTTCTTGCTTTCAATATTAGAAAGCTACTTTCTTAAGGGAACTATATGTGAGACATATGAAAAATGACCCCATGAAAAATTTGCAGATGAAGGTTGGTGTACTCGGATGCTGGTGCAGCGATAATCTGTGAGATTTTCATGTTATTCTTTCGAATATATTTCAGTCATAATTGTATGATTTCTTTGCCGTCGCCCCCTAATACAAAAACCCTGGGTAATAACAGATCGGTTCAAGGAAAAACATGGCATGAAGTTATTTAAGAACACTATCAAAGAATTTTTGTTAAGTGCTCGTTATTAAGGTCCACACTTCTCCTCTGAATTCTTGTATCATACAGCTAATTCTCTGGAAGAGAAACCGGCATGTTGAAAACCAGAACATGTTCAATATGATTGCTAAATCGGGGCACGTAAAAATTAGATAATATCAGTCTTCTGTTGATAATCCTTTATGTTTCTGTCTATACATTCATTATTCACTTATTCATCAGAACTTTTGTTCTCTTGCTCCAAACTGAGATTGAAGTAATACATTCCCGCTTTCAATTCCGCTCCACGATTTGCTAACCCTTCATATGCCGTGATTTGAGATGAAAAACCATCATTTAAGATGACTAAGATCATTTTTTTGTCTCATTAGTATTATTGACAATATGATCAAACTTGCGGTTCATCAATGTATCTCAAAAAATGAAATATAATTCCAATTGAAAAATGAATATGATGTTAGGGGGCAAGTTAAATTATATTAGAAATTTCATCGTGTTTGACGATACTTCTTGTACTTGACCTTAGCTTCGGATGTTGGTTTGTCCAATCAAGTTCCTCCTAAAGATTCTCCTCTTTGTGTACTGTGAGAGGGAGAAGAGTCCAAATCTCTTCAAATCATTTCACCTGTATTCTCAGAACATTGCATAACTACCATACTCCTAACACGTTGATATTTTATCAAAAAGTCAAAAAATGTCATGATTCTTGTCAACAACATCTGCACCTACCTACAAAGAAATATTCAACAATGTTCACCTCTGAATGTTAATCACACCAATGAAGGAAAACTGTTTTCACTGTAAACTCATTTGAAACAATCAATTTTCATTAGAAATATATTCTTTCTAGTGTTTCAACCACAACTCTGTTCTATCTGAAAGCAATATGTGTGATAGATTTAATTTTCAAGAGAGCTCATTTTAATCAATATATAATGTATATAAATCACATGCTATATCATGTTTTACCCCTACTATTCTTATGAACAGTAACGGTTTCTTGACATATGAAAAATTTTGAAAACGTGCACACGGAAATAATAGAGATGTGAGTTTGTTCTAGGAGAAAAGTTATTAATGTATTCAGATTCCTGTTTATATGGGGATTGAAGCTTAGTTTATGTAAACGTAATGTTGAAAGACACCATTCTGTAGAGTGTAGACATACAACTCATGACTGGAAGCCTGAGGTACTCAGTTTACTGAGTTTTCTCACTGAAATTAGACCTGATATTTCTCGAATAATTTTTTTGCAATATGAACTTTGAAACTACCACAAAAGCAAAAACTGGTGGCTCTTTCATACTTTTACGTTACTTACCTCACATTTACGAAAAAAAAGGAATTTGAGAGAAAGCATTTCTCCATAATAAGAGAGAGAAAGACACATATAATAATTGAATGTTGGCATTTGACGCCAACAACGTCACGTGACCAAAATTGCGAACTTTTTTTACCTTAGTCCAGTAATATATAGAGTGACTTTGTAGAAGTACTTTATTTTTGATAAAACTCAAAACCGACAATAATCGATATCCATGGCAACAGCATTTAATTATAAATGGGATGATTATATAGCCATCTCATTCACTTAAAAATAGGACTATTCAAAAATATTTTGATCTTTTTCATAATTTTTTTTTCGTTTTTTTCCCTATATATCACTATTCCCGATATCCGATTCGAAGGCTTCAATTCCAATAACCCTGTAGTTACAAATAAGCGAGTTTGTTAACTTCTTATGTTGACGGCATAAAATACTCTATTTCGATTATAAAAACGTAATGTTCGTCCAGACCGTTACTCAAAGAATATACGGCCAGAGATAAATAAGACCGAAGCGTAGTAACTGAACTCGGAAATGAAAAATGCATCTTGTTTTGAATTATTGCGATGTGAAGGCCACACTTGGTTATATAGATTCACAATATTTGCTAGAAGTGTTTCCTGCGAATAGACTGGTTCCGTTCTCTGAATGACTATCGAAAATATTCAAATCCGATGTTCTATAATCATAAGAGACCTTGCATATTTCTCTAAGCTCCGGGAATATAACTTCACCAACAAAATCTATATATATATATATATATATATATATATATATATATATATATTTATATATATATATATATTTATATATATATATATAAATATATATATATATATATATATATATATAAATATATATATATATATATATATATAAATATATATATATATATATATATAATATATATATATATATATATATATATATATATATATATATATATATATATATATATATATATATATATATCTACAGGGTGTCCCAAACTCAATGGCCTATTAGACATTTCTAGAAAACGGGACATAGGATTATTTTGGAAATTTGCATTCTTGGGTAATTAGTTCTGTTCTATCGATCTAAAATGTTTTCAGCGCTGCGACGTTGCCGCTTATATTGAAAAGTAACAACGACTTTGATATTTTAAATGGGATACCCTATATATTATTGCCTTTCTCGCCTTGTTATCGCTTACCGATTATTTTTGTATAATACTTCCCTATACCTATCTTTAGTGGTTTTCGAGATATTCATTGATTTCCTTATTTTTTGTGCGAAACGTAGCTTTAATTAAATGCTTACTATTGCGGTATTTGGATTCGAAGCCAGCTGAGATTTTGAATGTAGTTTGACAATGCCCTGTGTATTAGTTGTGTCTAAGGAAATTTTTTCTCCATTATACAGGGTTGTTCAAAATTTGTGAATTCACCGACACATACAAAAGTGGTGAAAAGTGCATTTTTTCAAATGGAACACCCTGTATATTATCGAAAATCCTGAAAGACAATTGAAGTTCCTTTCAAATGATGTGTCATGTTCCTATACCTAAATAGTCAGGTTTCCGAAATAAATGCAAGTTTCTATAAAAATTGTATTATTTTGACATATTTTGTATTAGGTAGCTATGAAATGTCATGGAACATGTCATTATGAAAATTCGACAATTAATGCATCAATAATGAAACGTCATTAACGTAAATTTGATTAGAAAAGAATCGAAATGGAAGGCAAAAACAATTCAAATGAAGTTTTGACGAAATTGATTATTCTTCATGGCCAAACAAACTTTAAGTTAGGCAAGCAGTGATTTTCATAGTGTTCCTGTCAGAAGAAAGTATTGAAAATGGATTATAATGCATATTCAAATGTAGATATTTCAAATTTGTTTTATATTCACGGTGAGTGCCAAAGAATTGTTTTGAGAACATGCATCAGAAAATTCAATGAACTTCATCCAAATTTACCGCATATGAATAGAAGGAAATTCAGAAGAATTCAACGGAATTATGCTGTGTTTGGGAATATTGAAGCACCAAGAAATCAAATCATGCCAAGAACTGGAGACGAAGTAAATGAAACAGAACATTTTGCATGTTCTTGCTATAATTTGATCACATTGACCATGAAGAATAAACAATTCCCATTTTTATTCTTTTCTAATCAAATTTACGTTATTGAAAGCGCAAATGTTTTATTATTGATGCATTTATTGTCGAATTTTCATAATGACATGTTCCATGACATTTCATAGCCACCTAATACAAATTATGTCGATATAATACAATTTTTATATAAACTTGTATTTATTTCGGAAACCTGACTATTTATGTATAGGAACATGACACATCATTTGAAAGGAACTTCAATTGTCTTTCAGGATTTTCGATAATACACAGGATGTTCCATTTGAAAAAATGCACTTTTCACCACTTTTTTATGTATCGGTAAAATCACAAATTTTGAACGACCCTGTATAATGGAGAAAAAATTTCCTTAGACACAACTAATACACAGGGTATTGTCAAACTACATTTAAAATTTCAGCTGTTTTCGAATCCAAATACCACAGTAATAAGCATTTGATTAAAGCTACGTTTCGCACAAAAAATAAGGAAATCAATGAATTTCTCGAAAACCACTAAAGGTAGGTATAGGGAAGTATTATACAAAAATAATCGGAAAGCAATAGCTAAGCGAGAAATGCAATAATATATAGGGTGTCCCATTTAAAATATTAAAGTTGTTGCTACTTTTCAATATAAGCGGCAACGTCGCAGCGCTGAAAATATTTTAGATCGATAGAACAGAACTAATTTCCCAAGAATTCAAATTTTCAAAATGATACTATTTCCCATTTTCTAGAAATGTCTAATAGGCCATTGAGTTTGGGACACCCTGTATATTGAAATTGTTCTGAAGTTGTTCGTTTCCGTTAACCAGCTGACGAACGTCAACCCTCAGAAGTCGAAACTTGTGCGAGCAATGGATCAACGAGGCCTTACCTTTCAACGTGCGATTACCCAGCACGGTGGCCCAGCGAGGATTCGAAACCCGGCCTTCCGCTTGATAGGCAGATATGCTAACCACTACACTACCGAGACCTATATATATATATATATATATATATATATATATATATCTTTGCTGGCCAGTTAAGAACAAAAATGTGTAGCTTTTTTGGGTGAGCAGCAGAACGGAAGTGTACTCTTATAACACCAGTTTTTCCAATATTTCGATAATGTTTATTACCATCTTCAGGAAAAAGCTACAAAATTCTTATTTTAGGTCATCAATTCAAATAATCAGTAATTAGAACCTTACTGTATTTGAGGTTAGTCGTATTCAAAAAGTTGGTAAATTGGTATAACATGTCTCAGACGATAAAATATGTTCACAGTCCAATATTAAAATTTTACACCAAGTTAATTGTTTGAAACGTCATTAAAATGTTGAAGGGATTGAAAAAATATTGTTGTTATGTGTATTCACCTGTTGAATAATATATAATATAATATTTTGGACTGTGAACATATTTTATCGTCTGTGACATGTTATATCAATTCACCAACTTTTTGAATACGACTAACCTCAAATACAGTAAGGTTCTAATTACTGATTATTTGAATTGATAACTTAAAATAAGAATTTTGTAGTTTTTCCCTGAAGATGGTAATAAACATTATCGAAATATTGGAAAAACTGGTGTTATAAGAGTACACTTCCGTTCTGCTGCTCACCCAAAAAAACTACACAGTTTTGTTTATATATGTACATGTATATATATATATATATATATATATATATATATATATATATATATATATATATATATATAGATATATATATATCTATATATCTATATATATATATATATATATATATATATATATATATATATATATATATATATATATATATATCATACAATGTGGAATAAAATATTTTCTTAACTTTTTTATGTATAGGTTGAGTGTAGTTTTGTTCATGCGTGAAATTAATGTAGATTAGATAAAAAAAAGCTAATGGTTTCATTAAAAACCAAACAGCTTTAACTCGCATCAAAAATTATATCTTAAGAACTATCGAGAGAAATGAGATGTGTTGGTACACTTGAAATTTTCAGAAGAGAAATATTGATAAATGAAGTGAACTGTATATAGATTTCAAGACCAAGTTCGACAATGCACTTCATCTCTTGCTACTCATTGACTCTCTTGCCAGAATATATCTCTAGCAGGGGCCTGTTTATTGATAGTACAAGTCTTGTAGCTACGAGAGAAACACAAAGAAACACGATGTTTTTTACTCGTTCTTTACCTGTACCTACATTGTCTTTCTCTTGTAGCTACAAGACTTGAACTTTTATGAAACAGGCCCCTGGCCACCAGCATTCACAATGATTTCCGGATATTTTCAAGCAGTGTCTTTGTTACAAATGTTGTGAATCTTCTGAGGGACGTGTTCTTCAAAACTGAAAACTTGTAGTGATAATGAATATCTTTTGGATGATAAAAACACATCAATTTATTATCACTGTTTGAAAGACATCATTATGTGGAGGATGGATCCTTTCCTCGTAGTTATTTGGGTTTTTACCCTACCACAATATCAAAAAACAAGAAATAATATTGAAATCTACACAAGGGTAGACTTCTGATCTACCCCGAAAAGTTGCTGCGTGAATTGAAAAACAGATTCAATTGGATAGAACACGTTCAATTATTCAGTATAACCTAGTATAACCCACATTTGCCTATCAGAGAAACAGATGAATCGATAGAAGATATAAAAAACCTATTGATAATATTTCGAGAACCAAATCAATTTCTGTTCGCAAAAATTATTTTTATTCAATATTCGTTATTGAAAAATTGTCAAAGATCTGAAATTGGACATAGAGTTTTGTGTTTCAGGAGCGGTAGCTAGGTGCGATTTATATAAAGTGAAATCTTAGAGATGTAATTTTCTTCCGACAGTATGATGAAAGTAGACTCCATAAATTATTGCCCTCACTTGTCATAAATTCAATGTCATTCCATTCTGCTGTGTGATCTCCATCAGCAGTAAGGGTGTACTCAGATAATTTGAAATCACTTATTTGTCTGTTCCTGTATATCTAGTGTTTACTATTCCGCTCTTCCAAAGGTCTTGACATTTAATTTCACACACATATTTTTGACCGAACGAACAAGGAATTTGATGAATACAATTTTTGTGGTTTCTATCGAACGTAAATTTCTATATAGTATAGTATGTGTCAGTATCGAACGTAAATTATTTGTTGTTTTGAACATTTCTCTAACATAATAGCTGTTGTCAATTCTCTTCATTTTTTAGCAATCGAGGAAATAAAGGTTCATGGTTTGTTACAGGCTGTGTATTTTATGTATGTTGTATGTCCACTGTGGGGTGTGTTTCGAATTTCAATTTATGTTGTCATGATTTTGAAAGACACCAAAAATCAGATGGAAATTCTCAAAATCAAAATGGATGAATCTTTCAAGTACCCCGTATGATATGAGCGAAACCACATTCCGACGTTGACATAACAACTGTTAAATAGAGTTCAGGAATTTTCAGCCGATTAATGTGGCGGATTGGTAATAGGGATACAATGAAAATAGATAGTCAGTAGACTATAATCATATCAGAGAAATATTTGAATAGAAAAATGATAATAAATATATATATATATATATATATATATATATATATATATATATATATATATATATATATATATATATATATATAAGATTGAATTCTTAGCAAAAAGCTGATGCATGAATGATGTTATTGCACAGAAATGGCTGTTTCATTTTCATTTTATAGGCATATTTTGATAAGGACGGGTTGGGTTTATTCAGGAGACTTCCGTAGCGGGCAATTCTGTATCGAAATAATAAAAAGTTTCATTTTTATGCTGAGGAACCCCGATCGAGTATTTTGTCTTGAATTCAAATTGTGTATGTCGGTTGTAAAAGTAATTTTATCACGGAAATATTCAGGCTGTTTTGTTTTCAGAATTTTGTGGAAGAAACATAGAGTATGCAGCTGTCGCCTAGTCAACATGTTCAACAAGTTAATCTCTTTCAGTTTGGATGATATTGATATTCTGTCAAGCCTTCTTATACCGTATATCAGTCTTGCACAGGAATTCTGAGTTTTTCGAATACTGCGAGAGTCCATGTTATCGTGGCACGAGGAATATATGATGTAGTTATGAAAGGGCTGCAAAGTAAAATCAACTGGATATTGAGACTGTCGTGACCTTAAGCCCGTGTTTCAATATTTTCCGAAATTTCTTGGATTTATTCAAAGGATAACATGCTTCTTATATTATTTTTGATATTGTTATTTTAAAAATTGTGTATGTTATTGGATGGTTTACTATGATCACTCAAATGATCTACAAAAAATTCCTTTATTTCATGTAAGTCCCGAGTGATGGTAATTATCCCTGGGTGGATGTTTCAGCAACACCTATGTTTCTCAGTTCTTGCCAAGTCGCTGTGGTATCACAGGCTCTTAGTTTGAATTTTTGGAAGTCCTTTTTCTCTCGTTTAGTTGCGGATGCCGTGTAATTCCTCTTTATATTATTCAAAATGTTGAGGCTGTCTTGTTTTTTTATATTTATCGAACGCTTTATCTCTCAACTTTTGAAATCATCTAATCTTATGCTATCAAGGGTTCTCTTTTCTTGTGCATGCAAATTTTCTTTCTTTATATGGGCGCATGTCGTTCAACTAGTTCGGTAATGGTGGAGTTCAAAAAGTTTATTTTTTCGTCAATGCTATGAATATTGTAGATATCATTCCAATTTGGGTTTTCTAACTCAACTTGAAATCGATTCAGGTCAATTGAAGCTGAATTTCTGTAGCTGCATGTTCTTTCCTGGTGGGTGTCTTCTGTAGATGTTTCTAGCCTAAAATAAACTAACATATATGTCTTGTTATCAAGGTATAAGTTCATTAATTACTTGATTTAGGTTGAATTACTTGGTAATATCCATCAGCATTTCTGTGCCCGTTGCCTCTAGGTCTAGAATGTTAATATTAAAATCGTCCATGCAAAGTAACTCGTTGTAAACAGGAAAAACATCTACTAACAAATTCTCGAAACTATTGGAAATTTGTGCTTGATCACTTTTTGGTGGTCTATATAATGAGCATACAGCGTACTTTTTATTTTGTTTATTTTAACCTCCATCGATAAGTACTCTATATGGTCTAGATTTCTAGATTGTCCCTAGACTATTTTCCCCCACTATTTCCCCGAAAAATAATCATCTCTCAAACATTTTCTCGATATATGTCAACTAATAACAACTGTGGGATTCTTGAGATCCTTTCACAAAAGTCAGTTATTCCTTGAGCCACCTGAGCCCTTCAACAAAATGCATCATGTTTGTTGAACTCATCTCCTAAAAACTAAACAGACAAATGCTTGAAAAATGTATTTGAAACTATTGTTTCCTTAGTTCAGCAATAATGGTCATATTTTTCATCAGCATGTCCTGGAAAACCTGAAATAACAATGAACGTCATATCAGGTATGAATTGATTATATTTGATTTTTAAAGTACCACTTTATAATTCTTCCATGGAATTAATACAAAATCTTACTCAGTTCTTTGGTTGGCTCATGACATCAACATCAAGAGATCTCTTTTTGGAAGTGAAGACGAGTATACTGAACTCAATGTATTGCTTGTTTTTCAAAGGGAATGAGAACCGACTGGTCTATTATTTTTAGCCAATATCCAGTGAAAACAATCATTCTATTCAATGAAATTTATTGGACTTTCACTAATAACATGTCTTGTGAGAATGACTATGCTGTTAAAGTCGAATCATGTAACTTTCGCCAATATTATTATTTGCCAATGACGGCAATGATTATTGCCCGATTGCTCTCATTGGGATACGATGACCGTTATTCATCGGAAAGTAGTATATCGTTAACTTTTTTTGTTATTTTTAAAAACCAAGATAGAAATATAGAAATCTGCATCGGTTTTATAAAAGGAACGTTTTTACTGAAAGTGAAATAGATGTCAATTCAATTATTTAGATACTTTTCTGCTTCAATGTTGGTGAAAGTGACTATAACCTCTTCGTTTCCTCACTTTACCCGCGTAGCCTTCATGCTGGGTCAGGCGGTAAATTTATACAATTATCTTAGTACTTCAGTATGTCAGTGGAATGATTTCACAATTCCTATAACAAATCGAGGAACCTTAAGACCCTCGAAGAGCAAATTACTTGAGGTTATTAACACTAGTCCTATACGAAAAAATCATTGAAACGTAAAATGATTTCGTTTTCACCCAGTATGTTTACATTCGATCAAATAAGATTTCTTCGCTTCTACCCTATAATGACCGTCTACCTGATTACTAATTCATGAATTCGGTTATATCGTTGACATGATAAGCAGCTGTATAGTCGTCGGTCCTTTCCCTGCTATTATATCGCACTTTCGATTAGTCAGAGTCATTTGAACAGGAACGAAATTATGTTATGTGAGAATTGTTGATAACCAGAAATGCTGCATATTATACATTTTATGAGCATGGTATCAGATATTCATCGAATTATAGAAGTGAATGAAGGTGATCGATTGTCTGATGAATCAATAATTACTTTCAAGGAGATAATGCAATTGCGAAATTATTATTGCTATAGCGACATCCATTAAAATATTATTGATATACAAATTGGCGATCATATTCATTCATTTCCTATCATTGAAAGATGAAGTGTTTGCACTGCCGTACTGTATAGGAATAACAACTTACTGAATGACGTCTTGAAATATTCCCACAAAATGGCCACTCGTCCCGAAAGAGGAGGCGAAAATGAAAAATCCTCAGCAAAGTGAAATTTAGAAGTAATAAGGAAGTTCATTATTCTGAAAATCTCACACCCACAGTTTTCCACAAATGAAAATTTCGCGTTACCATGGCAACTCAGGTATTTTCGAGGATTTTATCAGAGATTTTTTCCCGCATGGTAACCTACAGCGACACTTAGGGGAAATATTTTTACCTAAGCAGAGCATATTTTGTTTGACATGAAAGGTCACTCACCCACTTTGAGCAGAGGTAAACAAAATGAAACCTTCAGATAGGGCACTAGAACAATTTAGCAGACTAATGAAATAGTATATTATGCAACGATCGTGTAATGATGGTTATTAATATATGAGCATAAACCGGGATACGAAACGAGCCGAAGGTGAGTTTCGTATGGTTTATGCGAGTGTATTAATAACCATTACATGAGAGTTGCATACGCTATTTTATCTACACCCAATAAATAATGAAGAACTAAAAATATTATAATATTAGGTATTTATATTGAACACAATAATAATAGGTAATCAATCGTGTTTCTTTGAAAAATTCTAAAGAATTATAATTAATGGTATAACCACGGAAAATACAACAATGAGAAGAAAAAAAATTAAAAAAAGTCTTTGCCGAGGTCTGGGATTGAACCCGGGACGTTTGTGATCACTGCCTGCGTCGCTGACCACTTGGCCATGAAAGAACATTAAATTTGTACGAAAATAACAACATATGTGTTGCATTTGTCAAATGAAAAATATAATCCTTTCGATTGTATTTTTTTCTTGTATAAGACATCCGTGGAGGGTCGCTGGTAATTCTTCTATATCCCTGCTATAAGACATTTTCATTCGATTATCGAAAATTGACTGAATTCTTCAAAATTCAATACCTACTGATTTTGACTTGACAAACGTCAAAATGCAAAGCTTGCACATCATGCTTGATTGAAAAATAATGGGTTTCTATTGGTTGAAAATCTGTATCGTAATGGATTTCTTTATAAAACGGGTTGTGGGCATATAAGTGTATTATTAGAGTACGGGTGTAGATAATAGTATATTATGCAACGATCGTGTAATGATGGTTATTAATACATGAGCATAAACCGGGATACGAAACGAGCCGAAGGTGAGTTTCGTATGGTTTATGCGAGTGTATTAATAACCATTACATGAGAGTTGCATACGCTATTTTATCTACACCCAATAAATAATGAAGAACTGAAAATATTACATTATTAGGTATTTATATTGAACACAATAATAGTAGGTAATCAATCGTATTTCTTTGAAAAATTCTACAAAATTATAATTAATGGTATAACCACGGAAGATACAATGAGAAATAATAGGAAAAAAAATGAAAAAAAATCTCTGTCGAGGTCAGGATTTGAACCGGGGACGCTTGTGATCACTGCTCTCGCCATTGACCTATCGGCCATGAAAGCTTAATCAACATGATCGAAAATAAAAACACATATGTTGCATTTGTCAAATGAAAAATATAATATCCTTTCGATTGTATTTTTTTCTTTTCTAAGACATCAGTGGAAGGTCACTGGTAATTATTCTATATCACTGCTATAAGACATATTCATACAATTATCGAAAATTGACTAAATTCTTCAAAAATTCAATACCTACTGATTTTTGACTTGACAAACGTCAAAATGCAAAGCTTGCACATCATGCTTGATTGAAAAATAATGGGTTTCTATTGGTTGAAAATCTGTATCGTAATGAAAATCTGTATCGTAATGGATTTCATTATAAAACGGGTTGTGGGCACATAAGTGTATTATTAGAGTACGGGTGTAGATAAATACAATAATAATCCACATCTTCATTCTCGAGCCACTGACACGATAGATTCTTGACCGAATCGATTCATTTTGTTGAAACTCACACAATATCCTTAATCCTTGATCCTTATCAAGCCACGTTCTCATAGACCAATACATTGTAGTCACGCCTTGTCGTGCTACCAGCCTTTACTTGCAACAATTATATTATTATATCGCTATATTATATCGCTAACGCACCGAGCTCTGGCCAGCCTGTTATGTTTTTAAGTCGCCAGTAAAAATACATCTTGCAAATGAACTGAAACGAAAATATGGATGGAACTGTATCAAATAAAGAGTAAATATGAATAGACGGGTAGTTGATTCAGACCGGTGAAAACTCAACGGCATTTCTTGAGCCATTTTGGCAACATGACTTTTCCGAAGTAAAAATGCTTGCTGAATCCGATTCTGAATGTTGCCAAGCCGAATTTTGGGTCCTTTCCTCAAAATTCAAGATGGCGGCCAAAAATGTGTCAAAATTTTCAAAATTGTACTCGCACTCAAATTCAGTCGAGTCGGGTGTCCAGACATACGTTTCCGAAGTCGGAGAGCTCATTTTTTATGACCGGAAGTGTGCCCGTGCACCGGAAGTGGCTCGAAACAAGATGGCGGCGATGTTTTCAGTAATTAAGGATATTTTCGTTTTCCCTGCAAGCGGCGTTTGATGGTCGAACTGACATGTCGTTTTTATGGTTTCTGGGAAGAAGCTTATCAGGCTTGAAACCCCCCGAAATCTTCAAAAGCAAACTAAACTTCTCTGAAGAGGTGAAATACCTCGGTATTACCCTCGACAGGAAGTTAACATGAAACTCGCACATTCAGAGCAGAGCAAAAAGAGCATATGTGGCCTATGAGCAGTGTCGGAGGACAGTGGGACGCACATGGGGCCTCTCGCCCCGTGTAGTCACCTGGATCTACACTGCAATAATAAGACCTATGCTAACGTACGGAGCCATTGCATGGGTACCGAAAACTCTACAAGCAACGGCCATCCAAAAACTATATCAAATACAGCGAATGGCTTGTCTGAACATCACAGGAGCCATGAGAACAACACCAACCGCAGCAATGGAATTAGTTACTGGTCTGACACCTCTGGACCTGCACGTTAAGGAGGTTGCGCTAATGGCCATGCTACGATTGCGCTCGGCTGGTGTAAACCCTGAGGTAGGAATGGGTCAACTGAGGCGGGGCCTGTGGAGGGAGGCACTCACTGCGGTGCCTCTGCTACAGGCAGCCAGTGACGCAATTGAACCCAGGTTTGTGTTTAATAAACCCTACAAAATACAAATAAAACAGAACACTGAGGCGGATGCTGCAAATGCAATACGCATATACACAGACGGCTCAAAAACCAAAGAAGGATCAGGATGTGGAGTTTACTCTAGATCACTTAGCCTAAGGATTAAGTGGGGAATGGGAAAAAATACCAGCGTGGTTCAGACAGAACTGGCTGGTATCTCAATCGCCACAAAAGAGCTATAACCAGAAAAGGAATTTCTGGCAAAGACATAATAATCTACACTGACAGTAGACAAGCCCTACTAACCTTGAATAGACAACGTATTATCTCAGGATTAGCACTAGATTGCCACCAAGATTCAGCTAACGCCTCGGTAGATAATAATATCGTACTAAGGTGGGTGAAAGGGCACGACAGGAGCAAAGGTAACCGCATTGCTGACTCTTTGGCCAGGATGGCGGCTGGAATGAACATTTTGGGACCAGGTGACACCCATGGCTTGACGACTTCGACAATTGCGGAACTAGCCAAACGTTACACCCATACTCAAACCCTCAAAAGATGGGATGAAACCAAAGGATACAGATTTGCCAGGATCACCCTGGGCGACCCTGAGAAGCTGGATCCAAATAAATATTTGGCGATGACCAGGAAAAATCTACGTTTAACAGTGGGATTTCTGACTGGACACTGTCAACTAAGGAAACACCTCCATATTATGGGGCTAGTGGACCTCTATGCAGGATGTGTGAACAGGAAGATGAAACTGTCAGGCATGTCTTATGCGAATGTCTGGAGCTATCGTCGATAAGAGAGTGTGTGTTCGGTGAGTCTTGGCCTACACCTGCCGATATTAAGGAGATGTCCCCTGGTGACCTGTCCTCCTTCCTGGATAAGGCAGAATGGACAATGTCCTAGGTGGGCGACTCCTTGGGAGGTTGTACAATGGGCCATATTGTGGCCTAAGTGCTGTGGGTCTATACTCACCCTCCCTACTCTACAGATACAGATACAGATGGTTTCTGGGACCAAGAAACTCGAAAATCAACACCGGAACTGAAATTTTGGATGACATATGTTGAAATGGGACATATTTTACTCCAATTCACCAGATCTATCAGAGACGGAATATGGGAACTATACTTGAACTCTTTGACGCAGATGTTACCTTATATGGCAAGGTATGACCATCACAATTACCTTAAATCCGTAAGTGCCTATGAAGCTGAGATGCACCTGCCCCCACCTGAAATTGAAGCAGCATTCAAGCGTGGTGATTTTGGAGTGAAAATTGCTGAAGGTAAATTCAACCAAGTTGACCCTGACCACGCGCAAGAGTGGCTGGTTGGGGCAGTGAAGGACACCTCTTCTGGGATCATTGGTATCGCACAGGATCCTGCCGCTTTTTAGCGCTGGGCGCTGACATCAAGTTGGCTTGTTGCCATATCCCTCAAAACTTACGATTTCTTCGGTCAACGGCAGTCCTTAGATTTGCACGCAGAGCTGTATCCAGGTCGAGCAAAGAGAGACACCGAAGATGAAAATGCCCTGCTCACAACAATGAAGTCATTCAACATGTTCAATTCAACTTCAGAGACGTGCCTTAGGAATGTTGCTTCCCAAGATGTTGCTACAGAAGGAATTGAGTCATCTCTTCTCTCTGCAAAGGAGCTGGGTTTACGTCAGGTCACTAGTTTTGTATCGGAGAGGCTCACCAGCAGCAAGTCATCAAGCTTCTACTCTTCGGTAAAGATGAACAAAGCTCTGACCTTCCAAGACCTCTAAAAGGCAGATCGATCGAAAGCCGTGGTAGCTAACACGGTGAACAACGAAAGCCGTAGCGTCCTGCAACGCTTAATTGCTGTCTATGAGGCTGAGAGGGCTGTTGATCTGAGAGAAATCCTGCTTCACGCTTCACGCCGTCCCCCTCGCATTTTTCACCAAGGGGCGGTAACAAATCAGATCTCTTCAGGTTACTCACCGAAACAGTAGAATGTCCGCAAGTTCTTGAAGCACATACGGATTCCCACCTTATAATTGATGGACAGGCTCTAGTCATGGCGATTGGGAAACCAAAGAACGCTCAAAACTTCGGAGATTTGGCCTGTGCTGTGTACAAAAGAATAGAAGCATGAGTGAGGGTTACAAGGAGGTCGACGGGGCTTTTGTTAGAGTCCCGTCCCTCCTCCCGCACATGCCTGAAGCCTGCGTTTCGCTCTTGTCGTGTGGATGCAAGAGCCGGTGTGCAACTCTCCTCTGCAGGCTCTGCAGGTGCAAGCGGTCGGGGGAAGTGTGCACCAACATGTGCAAGTCATGTGGATACGACTGTGTCAACATAAAACTCTATTTCAGCCTTTTTGTACTTAACTGAAGATGAACATATATATGTTCGAAACATGTCTTAACTAGGACATAGTTCCTTTAGGAATTAAATATGTTGTGGAGATGACTTCGTGTTTCCTTTTTCAATAAAATTGGTCTTCCACTTTGAGTATGGACTACTACCTTCGTAAAGAAAAGGAGAGGACTATCTAGTTTTCATTTGATTTGAATTAAACGTCTACGAAGTTTTCTTTCTCTAGTGTTCCTCCTCCATTGCCGGTGACCGGAAGTACTTCCGGTGGTCACAGAAAGCACTTTCGGTGTTGATTTACGAGTTTCTCGGTCCCAGAAACCATAAAAACGACATGTCAGTTCGACCATCAAACGCCGCTTGCAGGGAAAACGAAAATATCCTTAATTACTGAAAACATCGCCGCCATCTTGTTTCGAGCCAATTCCGGTGCACGGGCACACTTCCGGTCATTAAAAATGAGTTCTCCGACTTCGGAAACGTATGTGTGGACACCCGACTCGACTGAATTTGAGTGCGAGTACAATTTTGAAAATTTTGACACATTTTTGGCCGCCATCTCGAATTTTGAGGAAAGGACCCAAAATTTGGCTTGGCAACATTCAGAATCGGATTCAGCAGGTATTTTTACTTCGGAAAAGTCATGTTGCCAAAATGGCACAAGAAATGCCGTTGAAGTGAGAAAGGAAAGCGATTTCTGAAATTAGCTACCCGTCTAGAAGTAAGATTGAAAGTTTGATCTTGGATACATCGTCATCGGATCCAGACAATACAGGGTTTAGCATTAGCATATTTCGTGGTATGCTATCGAACATCGGAATATAGAGGATTGTTAGTGCAGTTTTTTCTATAGCAAATGAATGCGGTTTGTGTCGTACTTTGCTCGTTCAAAATAACATTGCTAACATTTCCAAACTGACATCGATGTAGATATAAGCGGGGTGGAAACCGAATCATGTGATGATAATTCCAACAGAAGTACCCAGATTACTCAAATCAAGCCGACCATATATTTTTTTACACTGTTGTGCAGTTTTTATATCTTGCAAATGACAGCCGTTTATGCCGCTCTTCCAAAACCCTTCTCATCTGAGAGAACATTGCTTTACAATGTTCATGACATTTTTAAACCAAAATTTGATACAGATAAAAGAAACATGAATTACATACGATTCTCAATCTGGGGTCAAACTTGCTATAGGAAGGATTTATTTCAGTAGTAGCCCACTTAATCATATTATATAACAATTCACGAGGAGTCGCCAGATGCTTTAGAGCACGATGAACATCTCTTTTCTCTGGAATATTTGTGCTCTTTCTGAATAGTAAAAAAAGGCGGTTTGTACCATACTTTCGAAACTTTCTCGTTGGAGGGGACATTCCTATACAATGTTCCTGCCCTTTGTCAATCAATATTTGATATGAGAATACATGAATTGCATTGTTATCATGTGATATAGTAGTCCTAGGGACGTTTCCAGATGTATCAGACTAGTGCTTGATTTTTCTGAGACGCCTAGCTTTCCCCTCATTGGGCTCAAAAATCTTATCGGGGAAGATACGAGTTAGCTGACGGTGATGTCAGTTGATGCCATAAAAAAAAATGGACATTTCAGTACAAATTACCTGAAACTTGTGATTCATTGAGAGTACCACTTTGATGAGCTGGGTTCGAATCTTCACTTCCTAAAAATAAATACAGTATCGTATAGTGGACCTTGATCGATTCAGAACAGTTCTAGGTCTTTACCAGACAAAATTTTGAAAAAATACCAATAATATTGTCCTATAGAGTACATGCAGAGAAGTATTTTTCTAATAAACTAAGCATGTACTATCTACACATACATTGGGGCACAGGAGATTTGGTTGGTGAAACACCATTGAAACCTAGCAAAATAATTTTCTGAAACTCCAGATCAGATGCGAACTATTCTTTTTTAACCTTTCCCATTCTTGTCAAGGGTGCATATATCAAAAACTGAATGGACAGCTCTCTAGTTGGTCTCTTTGGTGAACATTTTCTGTTCAGAAATCGGCTCGATTCATTAAGCACCCTCTGCCGAATGACAAACATATATATTGAAAAACGGGGGAGTGTTCACTTTTCAAGGTGAGTGACAGACACAAAATTGTTGTAAGAATTTTCAAATAATATGACAACTGATGCTTGTTAACTTCGCCCTTCAGCATGATGGAAGTCATGGAATACTTTCATACCTCTAATATATAGACCAAATCACTAAACGTGGTCAGAGATTGAGATGTTTTCATCAGTCTATTGTCTTTGAGTACAGAACTGACAGTTCATTTATACGTAATGAATATTTAAAGCTAGAAAACTCCCAAACATTGACAGACTATAATAAAAAGTTTTGCCAAGTAGATCTGGAAAATGCTTGCTTTGTTATTCCGTTTTGTAGATGTGATAACAAATTAATCAGTTTTATTCTGATGCAAAAATTGATTTGCAATGATTTTTGTTGGGGTTTTCAGTACAATTTTTTGTCTGAAAAATACTCAAGAAATTATTTCATATAACTGATTCAGCAGAATACTGCTCTAGAAATGCATCAGACTACAATTACATTATCATAGTCGTTTGTAGCATGATAAATGGAGACGAACTAAATTCGTAACCTGTATATGTCAAAACTTTTTTTTTATGGAATTAAAAAACATTTAACATCTAAGTTAGTATTGATATAATATAAATAAGACAGGATATATGTATATATGTGGAAGTGTATATATCTATGTAAACACATTCATTTTTTATTCTGCTTGAGGAAGCTATCATATAGCGGAACACATTTTGCGGTTTGTGAACCCATTGTCGTACAGGAAACTGTGATATTTTTTGTTAATTCGGATTTTCATCAAATATCGACCAGTTCAATTCAATCTGTATATATGTATATGTGCATATGTGTAGTGTGTATATAATAAGTATATATATATATATATATATATATATATTCATAATATACCTATTATAAATATATTTTTTCAATGTATTTCCTATTCGAATATGGTTGAGCTCACGGCAAGTAGTTCAGGATGATGAAACATTGATGGTATTTGACACATGAATGACTATGGCACTTATAAAAAAAATGACTTGGTGGTTGAAAAAAAATATAGAAAGATCATTGACTTCTACAGTAGAGGAATCCTTCGTTTTGCCTTTTCAACGAATAGCCTTATATAGAAAATATCGAAAATGACATTGTAAACAAAATTCTTTTCGTAATCAGCGATTTTTCATGCTCTCAAATGTTCGACAAATGATAGTAACAATATCCTTCCTAAAGCAAGTCTTATTGGTTTCACTCGGACCAAATTAATTTGAACTACTGAATAGAATGTGTCCTTATAATGAACGTCGAACGAAGAAGGTTCATAGTCCGACCACTATTTGAATTGCGTAGGGCTCAACTGCAACCTATAATACCGCCCCTTAGAATGGTAATTAATATGTGCGGATTAAATGCTATACTATTCTATTGCCAGACATATCTGGGCATGGTGTGGATTCAGAGATATGACAATAGTAATTCGAAAAAAAATCCCCCTCCTTTCTGTCTTTTTTTCCTATTATCCATGAGTCGGAGTAAACAAACTCTATGATTTTCGTGAAAAATAATTAAAAAAAGTGATTTTCCTAAGCTTCCATAATTATTTCTCCCAATTGTATAACTGACACCAAGGTATTTTCAAATCACAAATTTATAAGTTCCGGCATCTAATTTAAAGTTTATAGCAGTATCGATAGAATTAATTTTCAATACTGATTGATGAATATACATTATTCAAACCATTCATGAATATACAAAATGAGACCTACATTTCAACAGTATTACGGGGAACACTCATATTGTCATTCAGTATTTGGTAACGATGTCATTAAGCAATTCAGAAGGTATCAGTTTCCATCCGTAAAGTTATAAAAAAAATGTAGGTAGGTGAGGCAAACATTTTTTTCTCCTGGGACTTGGTCTGCAGAGACTACTGCACAGCATTTTAAAATTATCAGATGCATGTATGGCCTCACATTTCACATTTATTTAGGTGAACTGAATTTTACAAGTCCGAAATGACATCGAAGAAAAATGCTCGACATACAAGCAAACTTGTAGGAGGCAATGAATGAAAGAGAATAAAAAAATACATTTGTCTTATATAGAAGAAATATTTACGAGTGGTAGTGCTCGACGACCTACCTCGGCGGTTTTTGCGCAAGTGAAAGTAAAGGGTCCCCCAGAAGCATGCTCATTGAAATCTGAAACATTTACAGAAGTTCACAGAATACTCTCAGAACAATTGATGCATGTTTAGAGCTTATTGGATAATAAATGTAGAATATATATTTCTTCAGAATTACATTTAGTTATATTGAATAGAAATGTACCCATATCTATTGTTATTATATAACATGAAAAACGGCATTTTTGTCAGAAGACAAAGCGATTCTTCAAGAAAGAAAATGTTTATAAGACTGAGATTATTCTCAGAAATTATTTCATTAGCTAAAATTTGTTCAGATCATCTTCAAACATCTACAATGTATTGGTCAATAAGAACGTGGCTCGAAGTATAATTGAAGATCAAATGACTTATTTTTAAGGAAATTCAATCTTTATTATACGAGAAGCCACGTTCCATTAGACTAACCTTCCACAAGGAGGGCCTTCGGCTCGGGATAATTTTCATAATATTCGTGAGCTCGAAAAAATTTCCGGAAATAATTCAAGCACTAGTGGTATTTCAGCGAAATTTTTCTGCTCAAGTAGAAATCCAATAAGTTTGAAGTCATCTGATCGAACACAACCAATCAGAACAACATTATACTGGAAGGAAATCATAGGCTGTTTCCACTTTATTATGTTGCCATGGATACATTCAAATTGATCCGATTTTGACGTTTCGAATATTTGATATTTCAAACTGTCACTGTTTGGTTAAAATACTACCTAGATTATTGATGAAATTATTTAATGAATTATACCAAAAATAACCGTTTATAGTGAAGAATATGTTTGTTTGGGAAGCATTTATAGACTTTTGCAATGATAGAATGTTTCATTAAGATAGAAATCGGGTAGCGGAAGAATTGGCGTCAATTTTAAAGGATTGGGTTATGAATAAGAGAACAAAAGATGGTACAGAGTTTAAATAATAAGCTACGGTCAAAACCGTAACAGGATAAATTGGTTTTGCTACGTATTTTTTTCAATAATGAGCGGAAAATTTTCTATCCGAATAACCCTCGAACATTGATAAATGATCAAAAATGTTATAACGACTTTCTCAATTTTGTTGCTCATAGGAAACAGACCTCCGCCTACGGAGTCGAAAGCGACAAGCTTTCGAAATCTGTTACAGAATTTTTTTCGAACAATTATCAATGTTCGTGGGTTATTGATTGATAGGAAGTGATAGGACTTCTACCGTAAATATTAGAGCTGAATCGTTTGGTAAAACATAAAAACGATTCCGACTTGTGATTGACAGTTTACCACATAATTCCGAGTTTGATGCCGCCATTTATTTAGCACGTACGTATATAGAACTTACTACAAATTGGATTAGTACTTCCAAGCAACTGTTGCTCATAGTTTCGATAAACAATAACAATTGAATATATGAAGGCCAAAGGTGAAAAATTTCACTTTGACATTTAGAAAAGGAGAAGAACACCGTTTTTACCAATTTTTGTGAACGCAGCACTGGTTCGAGAACGTAAGCCACATATAACTGATAGATGGCTTCAGTCTGCGTTTCAATGCAGTATTATATAACTTATATTCAGTATTCAGTTCATTTTATCCTCGGAGCTCAGCTTTCCTTCGAAACAGAAAAAACTGCGACTCATATCAGTAATATTCGAGTCATTTTGCACTGGAAATAGCCAAATGTTCCTGATCGAAATACTTACTTTTTCTCTGGATGACGCTTATTGAATGAAGTATATCTGCTATATATATCGTCACTGCTGAAATACCTTGAAAAATACAGCTCATAGGAAAACTTTCCCGGTCTCCAGGCTCACAAAAGAAATGAACTGGAAATATGATTATACTAGTCACGTTGTTTGTTGCTGAAAACTGAACGATTGATCGTATTTCATAAAAGCAACGACATTGAAAATTTCTATAGAATTTCTATAAAATAATTTTTCCAATTCTCTGTGGTATTTCAGAAAATGACTAAGATTACAGGAAAGGCATATTTTACACCATATCCATAATTTTTTTTCCAGAATTTCATTTCAAAAGACAGTTGAAACATACTTTATATTGATTTTCTGATATACTCATTAACTAATCTCACTCTTTCATGGCTTTTACGTAATTAGTGTTGCGTCTATTTGAGGTGCTTGTATGTGCTCTTGGTAACTTACCTAATGATAAGTGTCATTCATATCCAAGTTTTTGTGCGAATCGTGCATCTAACAGACATATCTGTTGATGCCTCATCATCAGTTGCATATCAACTACAATTTCCACCGTTCATGAGAAGATCAACAAAATAAACTACGTGCGTCCCTTGCAGAAAAGTTGGCACGAATTCTCTACTAAAGTATCACGAAGGCGGACTCTCAATATTGAAAAATAGCTTTTGAGCACATTTCCGCGGCACGCCCTTCAATATTTATGATCATTTTCATATCTGACGTCGGCGAGATCCACAGAGATCGTTCATCGTAAATATTACATGCTGATTTGTGACATCCCCAATAGAAAAAACAGGAAAAAGAAGAAGTTTCGAAAGACGACTAGGAGATTTTGAATTGGTTGTGTTATGTTGGAATTATTCGAAATATCATTCAATGAGTAAACTTTTAAGATCTTGCTGGAATGACATGCTATATGGAGCTCATAACTCGTTTGATTGCTTTGGGGTAGGATGCTTTCTCCGTGCTCTTCAATTTTTCAACAACAATGTCTGAGAGATGACTTATACGTCAGTAACAGAGTGAGAGGGTTATTTAGAACCTTAGAATACTGGTATTTTCAGTTAATCAGATGAAGTCGCTTTAAGTTTTGAGTTCTTCATATTTTGTCACAGCTTTATGAAACAATGGGTTTATCTTTTTTTTTTAAGTTTTCAAGCCACCACAATCTGAAATAATCAAGACTCAATATTGGAATCTATACAAGTGCAGAAGGGTAGACTTCTAATCTACCCCAAAAAGTTGTATAGAGAGGAATCATTCAACACAAAATAATGTCTATCAAACAGTACTGGGTTTATGCTTTTCACTTGTTTGTGTGGTGATTGCTGGAAGGGTATTATTTTTTCATTATTTTGGCATGATTTTTTACTTTTACTTTTCCCAACTACTTCATACTTAAGCAAAAATAATCCAAACGCTCGATCACCAGATGTAACGGCTGCTAGAGTTATTGTTATTCTGTATGAACTCCCTAATTTTTTCCTTCGCTTTACATGAACCTCATCTCCACAGAAACAAATCAAAAAAGATAATAATCTCCGAAGGCACGTAACTAGATGTAAACATGGCCCAGTATACCATAGCCATAGAGTAGAGACACTTGAATGTCAATCTTTTGTTCTCGAGGGTCAAATTTCTGTGACCTGCATTCTGTGCTCGGGGTGTGTAATGTCATTTTGTGGCGGTAAATTTGAATGTACGGGATTACCAATTATCAAATCAGCATGTCACATCATGAAATTAATATTTTCTAAGTACTGTTTGAACGTCATTATTTTGTGGTGGATCGATTATTGTTTCGTAGTTTTCTGGGTTTGTAACCTACCATAATCTGAAAAAATAAGAATTAATATTGGAATCTATACAATTGTAAAAGGGCAGATTTTCAATCTACCCCGAACAGCTGCTGTGTTTATTGAAAAAAAGTTCTTTCTGTATAGAACGAGTCCAATTAGTCAGCAACTTCTGGTATAACTCAAATTCTACCTATCAAAAAAATAATAAGAACTAATACACACACACACATATATATATATATATATATATATATATATATATATATAAATGGTTATCGTTAACGTTTCGGAAACTAAATCCGCTTCCGTTCCCAAAACTTATATGCAACTTCCTGTACAAATCCAAATATCTCTTATAGACAATCTTGGTAATTGACATTTTATATAGGATAACGTTTGAAGTAAATCTGAATAATATGGAATTCTCAAGTACCCACCTACAGTATCTATTCCACTTTTCTGCTGCTTTTTTCCTCCAGTCCATGTTTGTTTGGAAAGTTATATTCGATGACTAGGAAATAAAAAGCTTCCAAGTGGATGTTTTATTCACAGCAACTTCAAATATGTACAATGTACAATAAATATCTTGAGACAAGTAACGATGTAATAAAGACTTTTTTGTTCTTCGATTTATTAGTTTTGCTTTTTTTCAAATTCCTGTTTGCAAATTTCAGTGTTGCTATTACTTTTTGACATCCTTTGGAAACCTCGAGAGAGATGATAAGTAGTGTCTAGCCTTCGATAAACATCAGCGATTAGCATACACTTTTCCACCTCGGTAGTTAGCCATAATAATTCAAAATACAATATTTAAACACACATTGGCGCTCATCAATCAAGTTGATCGGCCGCCTTAGGCCTGTATAAAATGATTTTAGTCACAAGAAAGAGTCAGCTGAATCCCTCAATATGTGATCAATAATACTGTATTCAAAAGAAATGAATATATAATGGTTTCACTTCCCAAAAATGAATGAAATGGTTATTTACGCTTCCGTCTAGTGTAACTTCCGTTCAACTACCACGAGAGCCGTTTTTTCGCTCCGCTCTATTCAGGATCGGCCGCGATTTTTGCATATATCCTGCAAATTTCGGCAAGCTCGCCTACGCCTACGCGGAATGAATAGAACCATCTGTCGAACTGATTCCAAAAGTCTCTTTGTTTAGTCTATGAGAAAAGTTAATATTGGAATATCGTATTTCGTCCAAACTGAGAATACTTGGTTTATTAGTTATCAAATATGCTGAGCGCTATCTGAGACGAATCGTCGAATCGAACTGTAGTTACTCGAATGAGATTTGTATACAGGGTGTAACACTTATATGAAATTTATAGTTAATGCCCAGCATTACATTTCATATCATAATTGCCTTCACCTCTGGTATTTCATTTATGACGCTAAAAAAGTCAAACGATACATTTGGAAGAGACTGTTTGAGAATCTATAATCGTCATCATTTTATGAAAAATTCGAAAGACTCTATGTTCAACTAATCCGATAATTTTTTTTTGCGAATAACCTATGTTTAGGTTTTTTATATATTCCTTTTAAACAGTGGGCGAGGACGGCGAGGAACGGCTAACATTCTTGATTTGGGGCCACTTACTGATTTGAGGTAGTGCTTTTTGATTTCGCATGAGGGTAAACCCAGAAAATATACTGTACCATTCAATAGATTTCTGTATTTGATGTTTCGACCTCACCCCTAGGATTTTTATCTATACAGTAGATATTACATATACGGATGTTATGTGCGTTACTCAAATCACGAAGCCAGGAACAATTCTGCTACTTCAGGGGATCGAAAAACCGCATATCGCCTACGGAACGAGAGTTTTGCCCGCTTGACTAACCATACGACATTATCCATCTACAATCATATAGTTTCTCTGTCATTCTGATTAGTGCATTGTTGGACAGTAAATGAAATGAGACGAAATTCAAATTTAATATAGTACCTACATACACCCTTGAATATTAAATGAAAACTGTCAGTTTTCTTTTTTTCTCGTTTATATAATCAGGATTTTCAATTTATTCCGACCAATCTCGATTACTTCTAACAGGTGTCAGCTCATCAGCCTACTGTGTAGGTATTTCAGATTGGCCTATAAAAAATTTTCCAAAAATGTTTAGGTTTTCACCAGTGTTCAAGTACGCTTCCATAAGAGTGTTTTTACTTTTAGAGCGTTATTGTAACCCATTCTGTTCAATAATCAATAAATTATAGCAAAGAAATCGTGAAATTTTCTGGTTATATTGTGAATATTGGTAAATCGAGAATAAAAACTGTGAATTACTACCCAGTTACTTTATAAGTATGAAGTATTTTATACAGTAGCATGTTTTACAATTTCTGAAGAGTGATCGGGATATGTAGAGTTTGTTTCATTTTCCGACTTACATTACTTCAAGCGAACATGAACGCCACTTCATTGCACTTCAAGGAAAATATTTTTCTGCTCGATCACTCCTGATGAAAATCAATAATTTTTTTCGATTCTTGGATTAATGCTTTTTTGAGTAAGTAGTGATTAACAATTCCTCATGTCTTATCAATATCTTCTGTCATAAGAGAATTCTTTTCTGTAGGAATATCTTTGAGCCTTCAGTCTGTACAACCATGATTTTCAAAAATGTATCATTTCTTTGAAACATTCTTAGTTTCTCCATTGATGGTTTCGGATCCACTTTTTCGTGGTGAATAAAGGTGACTCAAACTCCACTCAGCGATACTTCAAAGGCAGGGAGAGACCCCTTGCAAATGGATAGATGAATAACCTTCAAAGAAGTTATGCGCAAAAGAGTGGTCAGTCTATAAGAGAGGTAAAATTGTCAGAAGGATTCTCAAAACATACTTCTATGCTTGAGATTTCAAGTAGTTACAAAGTAACCGAGGGATGATACGAAATCAGGTGAGCTACAGTGTCATTATACTCTGACGAATAATAATTACACGAATACACAGGGTGTTCACGGTTGACGATGTAAAGTGAAAGAAATATTGACTATTTTTGAGGATCGCCAATACTTATGTAGATTTTTGATATTCCTGCTAATGGTTGCTGGTATGCGACCGATGAAATTAGTACTATCATCATTCAGATTCACTTCTCACTCTTGTGCATTGTCGCAAGTTTTCTGTCTTGTAGAACTCTGAACAGTGTTAGATAACCTTATATGGAGCTGTTCTCATGAAAGGGGCTTTCCTATAGAGTCCAAATACTGTCCTACTAAACAAAAAACCATTAATTTTTTTGTGTTTACATTTTAGATTGATATCTTTAGGTTTGTTCGGGTTCTCAGTCCGATTAGATACTGAATATTGTCTCGTGTGAGTCTTCTCTCTACAACTTGCTTTTTGATTCTGGACAATCCGGAACAAACTTAAAGTCACATCAAACCTGATATTCAAAATAACTACTCATGCTACTGATGGCAATCGTCTGGTCGTTTGAGTGGATGGCTCTTTCTCCTGAATGCTGTATTTTTTATAATAGGAAGCAGCTGAAGGGTGGCTCACATTAAAGGTTTTGTAATCGATGGAGTTAGCTAATTATTCAATATTTTTTTCGTTATAGATTCTAGACTGTAAGATGCACATGGGCCCGACTTTCGTTATTTAGCGAAAACATTGAGAATGAGGTGGCAGTTATTTCATTTCTTCCACCCTAGGAACAGTCTATACGTTACTTTAAAATGATATCTAGCTTTTCGACCTCTCACGAAGCTCTGTACATTTTTGAGAAATTCATTTTCAGTTCAGTAAAGCAAATTATGTAGAAAGCTCATATCTACTGTACCGACAGAATTTAATCATACATCTCGAAGCTGCTAACAAAATTAGCAATACCCTCCAGTGGGAAAACTATGCCAGAAGTGTTGAGAAATCCTGTCACAATCAGCGTCAGAGGCAAGGTAGTTACATAGGTGTTAGGAAACTGTCAGCAAAGTCTTTCAGGAGTTTTCAATGCGTGAATGGAAGGCTCCTATTTAAGAATAGTTCCAGGAAACTGAATGTAGCCCTCGATTTTCATTTCTGTGGAAAAAGAACGGTTATGGAATCTAAAAGTAGATTGAACATCACAAGAAGCAACATGCGAAACGTTTTTCGTATACACAAAAATGTAGTTGAAACATCCTAGCCCAGACGATTCACATTTTGAAACACATGTTTCAATTGAAAAAACCCGTTTTGAAATAAAAAATAGGCCTTGAAAATATCTACAGGTGATTTTGTTCGCCATATTTCTGTATGGTATCGATTGATTGGTTAGGATTCCAAGCAAATCTTATTGACTGTAAAAGAAAAGCAGTATCACTCTTTATTCAGTCTCATCTTTAGGATTTTGCAAGAGAGACATCAGTAGTTGCTAGTACCCAATGCTTTTGGAGCTTACAGTGGTTGAAACCGCCGCACAGATAAGCAGCGCTAGTTGCTGGTACGTGATGATTACAGCCGCTGCATAGTTGAAGCGCGTTGTTGTCGATGATTGCTAGGCGCTGATCACTCTGACAGTTGAGAATTTCGATTTCATTTACATCAATTTCTCTGGAACAAAATATGAACTGCTGCAATTTGGTAGGAACTGACATTACGAAATCACATTAAACAGCGTTTAACAGAATCATTAATACTCTTCAGATCCGAAATGCGCCTTCACGCTGCGTTTGGTGCAACATGTTTCCGCCTCTTTCCCTTGACGTGGCCGTTGGAGTTTATATATATATATATATATATATATATATATATATATATATATATATATATATATATATATCTGACATTCCACAAAATATTATCCAAATCAGTGTGTTTCGACAAAACATACTGAAATTCCTCGATTACATTCAGTAAAACACTAATCGATTCGAAGTTGACACTGTACTCACAATCTCAATCATTCTTCTGCAATAGCACAACATTTCATACATATTGAAAAATATGATCTTTCATATTCCTGTCGTTGGTTCTGAGCATATTGAAGTTCCACCCAGTTGGAAGAAGTGGTTCATATCTCATTATTATATTTTCTCAATTAACTGTGTAGTTAAAGGATGTATTGGTTCGGAATTCATTGTCTATATTTACTCTATTGAATATTGTTGTATTGCTGTATTGTTATTTGAAGAGGTAAAAATCTCCTGAAATAAATTTTTTGGGTTTCCTCTCCTCAGAACGACCCATGTTTGAATGGCGTATTTCATAAATAGTTTTTGTTGATAACATATTCGTGCATTTTGTTATTCCAGACTCAAAAGATAAATTCGCAATATCACAGATAAATCGGGACTCTGGAAATTATTAATCGGCTGTTCCAATGGTAGTATTAACTGAAGCTGAGTTTTAAACTGATTGAATCCTGCTCCATGCATCCGATTCTTTTCAATTAACTCCGAAAGTGATACTAACATTCAGTTCTCTATTTTATGGGGGGAGTTTTCGTTCGATTGTATGACAGCGAGTTTGGCCGATGAATTGGTTTACAATCGAATCCTGAGCCTCAACTTGATGGGTTATTGTTTTATTTAATGTTTTTGTCAGTATGCATTCATTCAATTATTTTGCCATTACACTTATAACATTTTATTTTTCCATTTTTTCACCCCTTTCTGACGTCTTTCATATACTTGATTATGTATATGTATGTATCTTATTATTGAAGGTTTTTATATGTAAATCGAATAATGATGGTTTTAAGGTTATCTTTTAGATTAATTGTGTACATCAAGGTTTGGTTTGAAATAGTAGATCATACCACGAGTCAAGAATTATAGTCATTATTGCGAGTAGTATTCTTTATCATAAATGAATGATTCTTCTGTTTCATTCATCTCAATACAAATATATGTTTATATCGTTTCCATGGTAATATTTAATTCGAGAAATTTTGTGATAGGACTACAAGAGGAAATAAACACTATTTCTATTGATCCCCCGCCATCATTCCTAAGGACATTATACCGCAGAAACCATACGTATAATACTTACATCATGTATTATTCGTAGATAAATAGCTTCAATAGCTGAACCAAGCCCATTCATCATTTTTGTTAAACAGACCACTGTAAAACATTAATATACTTAATGAATAAAAGCATGTTAATATTATCACCAAACGCACTCAGTATCCTTTCTATGCTCTCATACACAGAAATCTAGTGGGATAATTTCATGGAAACTGAGTCATCAATGAATTTTCATTCATAAATGAATATCACATCATTTTAACAGAACTAGCATTCATTCCCTACCCTACCGATACCACTACGAAGGAAGGATCCATCCATATCGCCACCTTTGTGAAAATGTATAATTACTGCGGTTTTCAGGAAGGATGGAAAACTTCCTGTGCTTAGAGATATATTCCTCAATTTGTTCAAGAAAATGTTCGTAGAATTGAGTTGATTTTCATTTCAGACATATCATCAACACCTAAAGTTTTTCGATTTTCTCAAATCTAATTCTCCCAAATACACTACTGGAATCTATGGCATATTCAAATACTGTTCTGTTTGATTTTGCTCAGTTGTCATTTTTTGAGATAGTTTACGTTGTACCTATATACTTGTGAAATTGAATACTAAATGAGAATATTTGAACTGAACAATGGTGTTTGTTGTCGTTCTGACATTTTTGTCATTTTCCATGAACAAAAAGTATCCCATCAATCCTATCGGGTTGTTGGGATTGCAATATGGCAGAGAAAAACGAATATTTCTAGAAACATCGATATTAATGTTTTTGCATACAGGTAATTAATAAATGTTCCGCCATTTTGTAGTAGATGGATATTGACTTCATACTCTAGGGTTGTGAAGTATTCGTCAAGAGCTTCAAAATAATATGTCACAAGACCCTCCCTGTTCATTGAATTCTTTTTTTTTCCAGAGGGCGCCCAGTCGCCATCTTTAAATTTTTTATCTGTCAATTCTACTACGAAATATAGTATTTATGCACCAATATCAGTGTCGAAAGTTTCAATTTTTTGGGTTGAGCCGTTCAAAAAATATAAGGAGCGGGGGCCATTGAAGAAAAGCACTGTGTACTACAATGAGGGAAGGTGAATCTACTGTGAATCACAATACGTAAACCCTACAGAGTTTAAGTGCCAGAGTCCTGTAGACTGGCCTACGCTGAACCTAACCTAACCTAACATAACCCCACAATGAGAAAAGCTCCTAAAGAAATTTTCGAAATATTCAATATTCACTGATGATGACTCGATGCTATCACAACAAACAGAAATTTCGTTAGGTATGTCAAGTCTTCATTAATTATGAGCCGAAAAGTATCTGAAAGTGAAAGTAAAATTTCATTTCTAAGTGGCCTAAGAAAAACTACATCCTGCAAAGTACTTTCTCGAGTATATTTCAACGCTTCATTAAAAGATGCAATGACACTGTGCGAAGAGTTTCCGGAAATTCATTCAATTCAATCAGACAGATCAGAAAGAAAAATCGATTTTTCGTTTTCATCGGTACATCTCTGAAAGCAAAGGGGCTAGCTGGTAATACGAATTACGGATTGCCCCTGTTGAACCTTCTGAAACTTTTAATGTTTCCGAGGTTTCCATGAATCGACTTGATTTTCACTCAGCTGGTATTACATCCCTCGAAACCACCAAACAATAGATTCGCGATTCGTCAGCGAAGGCATGGATTGTTGTTTTCCGTTTCGGATTTCAATTTCACCATAAAGAATTCATTTCAATCATGATGAATGATTCAGTGGGAGATTCTATTTCAAGTTCAACAACTTTCAATACTCATGTCATCAAACCGCCCACTCATTACTCTCTTTCAACTGTTGAATTTCAAATTTCTACACCACTGCAATTCGAAAGAAATGAATTTGAATAATAAATTAGCTGCCTATCATCTCGAGTGTTCGCTTCTGAGACATAAAAGAGTTGGGCTTTGCAATAAACCGAGGTTTTATACTCAAAGGCTATTTGTTCGAATGCTTTTTAGCGTTTCGAAGAATAGAGCTAATGAATGCCCAGAGTCCTTCGATCCATTCCTCTGGAAATAATTTCACTGAGAAAGTTTGTGGTCGGAAAGTTTTCGTAAAAGTCCAGTTATTTTCACATCAGTATAATCAAACTACTTGCAAATTGAAAACATTCTTCCTGAGAGTCTACGTAGAATCATGTTACCATTATTCAGAAATAATCATTCATTATGAAAAATGAAAACTGCTTGTAAACCAAAAGTTCACTAGGGAGTTCAGTCTGAACTAGGACGATTTCAGAATATTTAACTTAAATAGTGCTACCGACTGGTTCTTGAAAGTTTCATAACCATTGCCAATTATTCTTCTTCAGAAGTACTTGAGAAGAACTTGAGAAAGACGTCAAAGTTGCAAGCGATATGATGAATATAGAAAGTATCCCTTCATGTATAATACTTTCTCTGACCTGTTACATCAGACTCTATTTCATGACTACAGTGCCATCTACACCATACAGGAAGGATCTATCGTTGGGACGAAAGACGTTTTTCTGTTCGTTATCTGACTTCACCTGGAAATATAAAATAGATTAATTTTATCTTCTACCATTGAAAATAAAACTTGTTTTGCACTAACAACATACTTAGACAGCACAATATATCCATAGAATATTTTCTCTATATGATAAAATGAACATACATATCTCAAATATTCATAGAATATTCGTGAAATATATAAATACTTTCGAAATATTCATGGAATACTCTATAATAATATTCATTACCTATTGAATATTCCATGTGGTATATTTTTAGAATATTCTTTACAATATGTTTTGAGAACATTCCTCAGGGTATTTTCATATAGTATTCGCTGTGGTATATTACTGGATATTTAGGTTGACACTTCTCAGTTGGTATTGCTGATGTTATTGTTAGAAGTAGAGTAAGGGTTGAAGGAGACGAGATGGGCACGGCCCAGCTCTTCAGTTTGATCGACAGTCATTCGATATCTGAAGCTAAGTAGCGCCTAGCGCGGTTAGTATTTGGATGGGTGACCTCATGCAGGAAAGGACCGCATCGAAAGCCCATACAACTGCAGCAAAATAAGATATCATGGCTCGCAGGCAATATATCGATGAGCACAAGATATATTGAGGATTTGCCGTCCTTTGGAAGGGACCTAAAGCCGGCAGTCCCGAGTCCATGGATGTTGGGCTCGTAAAATATCCTTATCTCTGGATGAAATACCAGAGGGTTCGGCAAAACTTCCGGTTGGGGGAAGTGTGCTCACCTGCGTCGGTAATTGGCTTTGCTAGTGAAAAAATACCGACGTTAAATAAAGAATTGAAAAAAAAGGAGACAGGAACAGGAGACTGTTTGAACAAGCACTTCAGAGATTCGTTCAACGTTATGTGATACGTGGAATCAGTGAAAACGAGTGAATTATCAAAAGGCTTCATTTGGGAAACTGCTCGTCCCGATAGTGTGCTTTGGGAGTGTTGCCTACTTTTCGTTGGTGAAATGGAAAGGGGGGGAGTATCAAGAAAGAGTGACAAGGGCTTAGCTTCGTTGTCTATATGGATATTGCGAAGAAATAATGAGTTAGTTGCAACATTATTCCAGCAGCATCTATCAGTACTTCAATAGCTCAGTGTAATTGTTTGTGCTCAAAGTTACCAGATCGAAGTTATGAAAGAAGATTATTGCATCATGGCAAGGTTAAATTTCGAAAATATATGTTTTGTATTTCATCAATAATTCTATAAATGTAAGAGTCTCAAACTGAAATATATGATATAATAATCATAGAATGTATAACTCCATGCTTTCCTTTTTTGCATACACGTGTATATTCCAAAAATATCTTGAATATTCCTGGTATATTTTTTGAAACTATTTTCTCGAAAATTCCTCGGTTATTCTTATTATTCTATGAAAATTCCCCGAATGAAATTCTTGGAATATTCTCAATCTGATATGCTAAGAGTATTCATAGAATAATCTTTGAGATATATTTCCTAGAATACCTCTAAGGTTCGCCAGGGGCATCTCGAGGAAATATTTTACAGGGGCTCTATATATTCCTGGCATAGTCATAGAATAATACAATATCCATAAGAGAATATTTCAGGAATATTCATGGAATATCTTTTTGAGGTATTTTATAGAACACAAACATTCATTTTCAACTAATTATTATCTGCTGTAATCCATATAAACTATATATGAGTACATATTATAGTATTTTTCTACCGACACAATTTTAAACCGTATTCGACAGCTGTTGGATGATGTCTCATTGAGAATGAACGTGTATTCAAAATAATGGCGGCCGTTTCCGAACAACATTTTTGAAAATGATGGGATATGTAACATTCAACCTGATAAATTTGATCTCATGACTACATTCGATTATCCCAAAATCAAATTCAGCGAATTTCCGTTCCAACTGTGAAATTGAGTTGAAAATCATATTTTTAGAAGATTTATCGTTTAACAGTTTGTGGCTTGGTACTGTATCTAGTTATATCCATGAAGCGAGCAACTGTTTTACCTATTTGCTGTCATTCAGTGCCTCTTATATCATTGAAAATGAGTGATAACGAAGAAATTTGTGCTATGCCTCAATAAATTATCGCACAAGCATGGTGAGAGTGGAAAAAGTACAGTACGCAACTCGAGGTTACGGCTAGAATTACGTCCACTCGCGAATCACCACACTCGGCTAATGCCTCGTGCTCACAATTTTTCGCTCGTGCGTAATAGGCTACTTATCCTCCTCGTTACGTAATATAGTATTATATCACGTTGTTTAATGTTTCATTTTTCGATTTGTTTCTTAGGGACCGAATAGAAATATGTTGCTAAGAAAGTTCCTTGCTGAACTCCATTTTTCATTGATAGTCAGTATTCCATCGAGCACAATATAAAATAGGTAATGAATAAACCAGTTGAAAGCATATCACAGAAGATCAGTTTGACGGAATCATAAACTTGGTAAAACTGTATCCATATTTCTGTACGTATAAAAGTTTTCACAATAAATGATATTGACTGAAGGATTATAATAAAACCAATAAGACCCTTAAGTTGTAAAATCCGAGATGCACATCATAAATGTAAAAGGACCGGATTCAGGTAATTTTGTTTCTCAGAGAGGGATTGTAGTCATGTTATAAATGTTGAAAACTCGTACCTTTCTGTGAAATCAATTGCGCCAATTATAATTAATTTAGATGAGGACAGCGATAGCGACACTGAACTAAATATAGAATAGAATTATAACATTTAAATAAATGACTTGTATATCTCCTACATTATGCAAAATTCAAATTTTTTAAGTTCGACCCTGTAGCACATTTGCATCTTTTATCAGATGATTTTCTACACGATGGGATTAAATCGGGTAGTTTATTGCAGTTAATCAGCCAATACCATTTACTGTGAAAAATACTATAACTATATCAAATGTGTGAAGGCAGGTTAAAAGTTGACCTTGAATGATGAAGTTCAGTTATTTCAATCTCTGTCTATTTGTGTTCAATTTTTATAGTAGGATTTTATCATCTCCAGAATATTCGAAATGCGAACAAGTCTAAATATTTCTGGTCTACGAAGGTTTATATCAATTTCATTTTGCATATTTCTCTGTTGAATTATGAATTCCATTAAAAATAAGATATTCTGGCGAGAAAACACTCCACATGAAAATCCTCTTATTTCGTTTCGAATTTATTTCCTCCTGTGAACTTTTACGTAGAGTCAGAAGTAGGTGGAGATAAAAAGTGTCTCATGCATCAAACATAAAGCTTGTGGAACACAAAAACATGGAGATGAAAAGTTTGTGTGTGCTGTTGAAGTGATTTAGATGGAAGCAGTGGTATTCGTTAAATCCAGAGGTTTGATATTGTCGTTTCACGGGTGTTCAGTACAAAATGAAAAAGCTTCTTCAAAGTGATGATAAAACAGCAAGATAATCCAGGAGAGTAGAAACGCAAGGAAATTTTTTTCCATTTGAATTGAGAATAATACAAAATGGATTCCAGTAATGAAAGCTATCGCTGTTCCGATTCAAGGCTCACTTGAAATATCAAAAATTGTTGAAAGGTAATTTCCAACAATTATTATCGATGAAAAGTTGAACTTTTCCAGTGAAATATCTTTCAGTTACTATAAAACTCTTGAGATTGGCAAACATTCTTCATAATTCGAGAGTTGAGTAACGAAAATTATAGATTCATTCGAAGTGCCACCGTACATATACACAATCCCAAATTTGAATCGACGGAATCATACATCACTCAATTAGTACAGGAGTTCAAGTTTTATCACTGATCCCATATATCAGGCACGTTTCATAAGTATGACCCGAACATTTGGTGTTAGGGTCAACCCTATCTGAAAAGCGGAAAATAACGCAATCAGGCTCTATGAGAAAGAGTAAAATTTATGGACATATATATATATATATATATATATATATATATATATATATATATATATATATCACAAAAGATACCAAAAAATAAATCCACTCGTATTTAACTCATAATAGTTCTGCCCCATCATTAATAGTTATTTGGAACGTCGTTAATGTTGTAACAATGTCAAGACCACCATTCGAAAGTATAATATAATGGAGAATATATGACTCATCCAAAAAGCGACAATTGTTTCAATAACTTTTTACCTTCAAATGGTGATAATATGACTTTCATAAAGTAATTTCAAGAATTTGTTATTCCCGATAATTATTTAGGGGGTGAAAGCGTCACGCCTCGACGGAAATATAGTGATAAGGACAGGAATTAGAAACCATTTTCATGAATTAAATGGAAGTGGATATAGTTCAAATCATTTTTTATGTTTTGTTCTTATCCAATTAATCATCTGATTTTTTTTCTAGCCATCTATGTGATGTTTTTAGAGCCAGTTTTTTTTGGTAAAGCTATTAGGCCATATATGAAGTGGGGTACTTCAATAACCCCGCGACTACTGACAAAAAGCAAGTGCGAGTAACGTAGGGTTGAGGAAAATAATCCCTTCAGGTTGCTTTGTCATAAGATCAGTATATAACGAGCCAAAGTACCACACAGCAGAAAATGTTGCTAATGCCCTGATGGGGTCGCATTAAAGGTATGGGATATAGTGCTGGGGCTCACGTAATAATAGCCTATTCCAGATGCTTTTTGCAGAAAGTGAAAAGCAGATATCTCTGCAATACCAGAAGAACAGACTCAAGCAAACCTCTTCTTAACAAGAATATGGCAGTACATGACGCAATACTTATTTACTATCATCTATAATGAAGGCAAACCTCTCAATGAATTTTGAGAACATTTGAAAGCTATGACATACCGAAGAGGAAAGTGTATCATTAATCTCGAGAGGAAAATATTGCTTGTGCAATTTTTCGAGAGAAAATTATCAACTGCTGAAGTTTGTATACGACGAACTGTATCAAACTCTCAACAATAGTAGTTTGTACAGCAAGAGTGGATATGGTGGTCATATCGCACGAGGACGAAGCTTGAGCACGATGGCCTAGGCGAGTACTCAATCCTACGAGGGCGATGTGGCCAATATCCTTTCGAGTTATACAGTTGTTTTTTTTTCTACCGGGTAAATACTTCTGAACTCTCTTCCGAATTTCGTATTGATAATCAATTTTAGATATAGAGTAAATTAGTAATGTTGAATTAAAAAAAGGCCAAGAAAGTCGGTTTCTATGAGACGTCTATAAATTGAATCGTCTCAGAGGGCTAATGTTCTAGCATTTATTTATGCTTGAATGAAACAACATGGATTTTGTGTTTTCGTGAGTAGACAGATCAGAATTGTGACTTTCCTTCAAGGTTGTTCCTGGTAACCAAGTATTGGTGGAATTCATATCCTACCATGTTTGGATATGAAATAATATCCATTCAGCTGACTGGAAACACCTCCTTATCCGTTTTAGTGAAATATAAAGAAAGCAGCATATTTTCAGGTGGGAGTAGAAAATTGGCTAAGATCAAAACATAAAAATAGTATACAAACCCCGACAGGAAGTTTCATTCCTGTCTCGAGATCATATCTAACCTCGAAGCTTTGCGTCTCGGTTAACAAACTGATCTCACGACTGAGGTATGAATTTATTCCCACCCCGTTGTGTAATATACTATTCCGAACTTTAATTCAAATCGTCATTCTAAATATCGGAGATAACAAATGTTTAGATACCAGCTAAACACTAATGCAGATATAAATGTGAGAAGCTAACCCTAACTCACTTTCTCCCTTGAAACCGCATTTTCCCAATTTTTTGAGGAAAGCCCTGTCTCTGTGAAGATTTCAGTAGTACAGGCATTGCTTACTTGCAACGATCCTCGTGAAACATATCTGAAATTCAGGAGATAAGATTGACATGGCAAACGCATTCATCAAAAAGAGGATAAATTGGCAAATATATTTCAACTTCTACGTAGACAGATGATATTTGCAAAGATTGACATCAATGACGTTTGTGGGAGCATCATGAAGTTTGTCTATTTCCACTGCACACTTGGTCCAATAACCAGGGATTTGAACCTGACACTAAATCCAATATGAATGATTTTTGGTACACTGGAAGTTTTTGTGGAGTTCTGCACGCGATAACCTATGGAAAATGGTAAAAACTCTTGGGAAAACTCGGGAAATCTGTATTGCATCGATAACTCGGAAGTGATTGAAAATTCCGATACTAGATATGGAAACAAAGCTATAGAGCGTGAAAATTTGCACTAAAAAGGTATACATGGGCTTTTTCGAAAACTGCTTCTTATAAAAGATAATGAGCTCTGATTAATATTTTCAGATTTCCGCCCAAACAACTCGGGATAACATAAGATTTTATTCATTTTTCATGACCTGAGTCTTTGCAATCGATGTAAAAATATCAAAGTTAGGAATTCTGAAAAGACATGCTTGCCACGTTGTTTACAAACGGAGCATTTTTCGAAAAAATAAGTAGGTCCCTTTTTTGTGGGCCATTTCTACAATTTCTCTTCAATATATTATACTGGAATTTTCAACCCCTTTCGAGTTATTGCAGGAATACTGATTTTCCTAGTTTTCCGGGAATTTTCCCCACTTTCTATAGATGCTTGTGTGCAGAACAATTTTTAAAGTATACTTTGAAAACTACCCGTACACCAAAAATCATCTCTATTGGATTGTGTCAGGTATTAATGGCATTTCAACTAGGGTGTCTGAATTAACTTGAAACGCAAAATGTATTGGAATTTATCTTACAAACATTTATTTCCTGTTTATTTAATGAAATTCTCGTCTCGAGAGAAATGATTCACGCCCCGCCTCGGTGAGTATATACTACTACGATCTTCCTTTTTTTCCAATAACAATGAGTCCCTTTTCAATCTGAAAGTATATAAAAAATGAACACATTCCAGGATGATTGTGATTAATAGTATAATATAAACCAAGGAATTAAAGTTATACCTTCCATCTCGAGGCGAAAACTTTTTAGTCCGACCGCAGGGAGAGCTACAGTTTGTTGAGGGATGAAAAAGGACTTCTATTCAGTGATGTATTCACTGTTTTTTTTTTAGGAAAAGTAAAAAAACGTATTTTGAAAAATAATTGAGTTGCTGCGGCAGGTTGTGTCAAAAATTCCTTATATCAGAAAAAAATCGTTTCTGATCAGATTTTCGTAAGCATCTTAATTGCAACAACTGTCTCCGGCTGATCTTTGCAACAAGTTACTGCAGCGATAGAAAATAATTCGAAGCTTGTTCAAAATATTTTTCAATTAAAATCTCCAGGGATAAAAAGTTAATTTTCGATCCCAAAGGATGAAAAGTTCCACTGGAATCCCTGAAATTAGAAATTAAAAGTGTACTATGAATCCCTAAAGTGCATAATTGTAATTTTTGTTAGTTGAATTTGATATTTTGATGGGCGTTAGGCATTATCCGGACTCACCCTGTGTCGATTGGTAGGAAGAATAATCCCTACAAGTCCTTAAGGTGGGAGTTCCGTTGGACGAATTCCCTTACGGTCTCCTTTTATCATATTGTCCTCGTATCATATTCATTCATGCCATTAGACCAATATATCGTTTCGAAATGGAACAAATCCAAGGAGGAATTCAGAGCCCTGGGAATTATAAACAAGTGACAATTTCAGACGTCAAAATATCGAATGACATTGAATAAATTGAAATCAGGATATATCTGAACAAAGAAAATTACTTTAAAGTGTACTGTTTTATCTAGGACTATGACAAAGTTGATAAGCGTTTGAGCACGTCTGGGCCATTTTTTGGCTGATAGTCCAGGCATTGTTTATAGAGATATAGTTAGCCAACATTATGGAAATATCATTTGGCGGGATGAATATTACAAGTAGATGGCACTAGTTATCCCGTTTCCAAGTCATGTCTTTCGTTTTGCTTACGAACGTCGTAGCCTGAATCACAGACTTTCTTCATTACTTATACATAATACCAAAAGATCGCAATCAATTCAGAAACAGAAGTGTAATTTTCTGTCAATGTCGTGAATCATTCATGTTTTGAAGATGATTTTAATGCCTAAACTTTCATTTCCTTAATAAACTTTTATCGTCAACTCGTTTTCGAAGCTACATTATCTTCATTTCAACATTTCAGTCGAACTGACAGACAGAACTCTGCACCTCTTTTCCCCTTCAGAATAAGAAACTTTGTCATGCATCATCAAGTAAACGAAAATATCGACATTATACTGTAGATGACGTAACAAAAACGCTTCAAATCTTCTTACACAGGTATTCACTAACTGTATCTCTATAAACAATGATTCAAGTATTAACTACTAGATGAATATTATACTATGCTTCAGTGGTATAATGGATACGAATCTATAGTCTAATAGTCACTATAAGATACCAATCGTCAATTGGTGTGATAAGACTAGAGTGAAGAAACTACCCCCTTAATCCAATCCGAGCGGAAACTGAGTCCGCCGCTGTGCGCCGTTCGGCGAGGGCCAGCCCGATTGATCAGGTGGAAAAGCGGTGTAACGGTATCAAGAATGTGAGTTGTTTTCGGCGTCGGATCAGGCGGGAGAGGCGCCCGCCGCCGCGGCGCCCTCCAGACTCTGACGGGCGACAAACATCGCGCGGCGGCATGCTACTGTGCGTGTTTTCGCGAGAGACGCGGGACACTGGAATAATGGAAACGTCCATCATTATGGCTGATATCACAGATCAGAGTAACAAGTTCAGATGGGCAACAGCATACTTGTATAAACCAAAAACTATTGCGCCTCATTCATGTAGTGTAGCGGTTGTTGACCCCAACCATTCAACAAAATTGGATGGATTAGAGAAAACTTTAGAAACTATAAATGCAGAATTCTTTATTATCGGTCACGGATTTTCTATACTTACTACAAACTAACTCATAATAAAATTTCATCTCTCCACCAAATTACAACACATCTCCTGTGCGAGAAGCAGTTTTCTTCTTCGGGATACATGGCGTCACATATTTAATACGACTTACATTATGTGGTGGAATTCTGTTCATCCGCCGCACTAAGGTAGAAAAATACGATTTTGGAAATCTAACTTATTTTTTTCACTGAAAAGAAAAATTCAAATGAAATTTTTCGACGTTCTCAATTAGTTTCGTAGATACGGCCGATCTCTAGACGATTACTGGCATTTTCGAGTACAAGTTTCTGCGGCAAAATAACTCTGAGGATGCCTCCTTCTTTTTCTCAGCACGATGTACACAATACATCTCTAATCATACGTGTAACACATTTTTTTCAATTGAAAACAACACTTTTTATTGAAGAATGCGCCCTTCTTTTGCAGTCAGGAAAACAACAGTTCTCGGTTCGGCACATGAACAAATACCAGAATATTAGTCACGTGCCGGGATCTGTTGTTTTTGTGATTGTTGAAAACAGGTGCATTTTTTGTTAAAAGTAGTGTTTTCAATTGAAAAATATGTGTGAAACAGGTGATAAGAGATGCGTAAATTGTGCTGAAGGAAAAGTAATAGGCATTTTGAGTGTTGAGTAAAATTCTAACAGTCCGCCGCTAAGTGTTAGACAAAAAATTTGGCCTCCTGAGGGCCGATCTTTGGGTGAAGACTGACATTTTGCAGTGAACGTTCCTGCGGCAAAATAACATTGGACTTACGTATCATGACAAAACAGTTAAGGCTTTCGCGGCCGAGGTTTTCAGTATCACTACTTTTATTCGGGTTTGTTTAGTCATCGGAGTGATTTTCAAGATGAATGAGCCTCTGAAGAAGCTAGCCACTCGAGCCAGCGAAACGTCAGGAAGAAATTACGTATCATGGTCTCCTGGACAAAAAATTTTGATGAATTTTTCGGCGGTCTTAACAAATTTCGTAGATATGGCCTCCAAAAGCAGGAAAAACGGGATTGACGCGGGTTTTTTTTTCCAGCTGATTCCGCTCGAAATCCCTCCTTCTGTCTATAAGCACAATATACGCAACTGATTCCACCTTTTTCATCACTTTCCAACCGAATTATAAGCATTTCTCACTAAAAGGCTCTGAAAAATAAATCCTGATAGGACATAATAGGAGTTCGAGGTTAGAAAAAAAACGGTCGACTGCGCATCGCATCGTTCAACTGTTTTGTTAACCTCGAATTCCTATGAGGATTTATTTTTTAGAGTTTCGTATTGAAATAAGGTTATAATTCGGTTGTGAAGTGAAGAAAAACGTTTACCAGAAGATGCCAGTCATCACCCAAATATCGGCCTTTATCTCAGAAATCAATTGAGAGCGCCAAAAAAATTAACTTTGGATTTTTTGTTCAGGAGGCCAAATTCGTAATTTCCCCAAAACATGTCAGATAGACGTCGATATTGTTACGGAATCTCCTAGCACCGGCCCTGTCGCTCGTGAACGCAAAATAATATGAGGGGTCGAAGAGAGAACGTCATTTTCCAAGATATCCTGATTTGCGTGGAGAATTCAATACACATCATCGAGACCTATCTGGAAGATTCTCCATAGGCGTACACAAGTACAAAAAGGAAGACAGTTCATCGCGACAGTGGAGAGTTTATCAGAGTTTCTAGCTTAGTGGAGAGTCAGAGGTTTCAGAGAGTTCATCAGATTTTTTCTAGTAGAGAGAGCTTTGGTATTGCTAAGTTCAGAATTCGAAATGTACAGTTTATCAGAGTGTTTCAGTACAGAGCGTTGGATAGTTCAGCTGGGCAATTTGAGTGATTGTATCTTATTGTGTTGTGATAAAGAGTTGTTATGAAAGTAGTTCAGTGTCGTCTGAAGTATTAATAAACTAACCCAAATAAATATCGTTACAATTTCAATCGAAACTATCATGGAAGTTTGCATTTCAGTATCTTCACTGGAACAAAATAATCGCCATCAGCGCCTCTGGTGGTCGTTGAGTTAGTTCTAAAAAAGGCTGGGTCCCTGTTCAAGGCGCATTTTTCCTCCAATCTGCGAATTCAGATTTTTGATCTTTAATTTTATATTCCATAATATTGTATAGAAAGCATTCTTTAAATTCTCTGTGATACAAACACTGATTTCTATTTGAAAAACTTTATTGTGTGGTGAATGAATCCTTTCTTCGTAGTGGTAAATTGAAAGAGGTTTTCATTGGATAGACCAAGTCCAGTTAGTGTTATCGACTTAGCAACTCTTCGTGATACGTTAGAAATCTACCCATCTTTACTTGTATAGATTCCATTATCAATTCTCGATATCTTCAGATCGTGGTAGGATGAAAACGTGAGAAACTACAAGGAAAACACATTCCTTTATGACTCGCGGATGGATCTGAAAAAAAAAACAGGTGACCTTATTTTTTTCTGATTCCTTTCGAATTTAATAATTTAGTATTCTAGTTCCTCTATTTCAGTGATCATTTATTATTTTTCTAGTCATGACATCCACCAATCTACTTTTTGTGGCAGTCTTCACAACTATTTCGTACAACCCCGACTTTTTAGTTTCCTCTGATTCAGTTTTTGGACCACCTATGTATTATACTCATTAAAACTGCACCAGGTGCATGCACACTCACATGATAACATAGAATAAAGGAATGCAAAAGAGACCTGAATCATTTTTAAGATATCAAGTGAAGATGTTGAGTTTCTGCTATTCCTTCTCGATACAACAAAATTCGTCGAAATTTGAAATCCATTCCTGAATTCATTTCACATACGCAATCCGCAAGGACGGGGATTACATAAATAACTGATGTTGAAGGAGTATGCTGGAGATCGAATGTGCATACCAGAGTAGAGAGTGGTTTCAGATTCACCAGAGTGAGCAGAAATGGACTATATACAGAGGATTCTGCATGTGTCCATCTATTTTCATCACAAAATCGTATCAGAATATGAATATTCTCAATCTTAATCATAATGAATGGTTACTCACAATTATCACATTAGAAAATTCAGTTTTGAACATCACCAGATAATGAACGAGTATTCAAGGTGCCTCTGTTGGGAAATGAAACATCTATAAATGTGCCAATTCATTATCAAAAGATGTTGTATTCAAGTAAACCGGTTATCAGTTGAAACATGGAAGAAACATATCAAATATTCAAAAAAATATGGGAAAGCCTCAACAGCGAATTAAATGGGAATATATTCGATTTTTGTATTCATGTAACAGTTGAGAATATCAGTTAGTTTGTTTAATTTCACATGAACATTCAGCCTGAATGAAAAGAACCACAGCTTTGTATGCATGTGTGACATATTTTTATAAAACGCCACTCTCACCGTATTGTGTTCGTCCACAATAACGCCCAAGATGTATGATATTGGATATGGATGACGATATTGAAAAAAAAAACTTGAATATGTGGGATGATGGTTGCCAACTATTTCCAACTAGTATACCCACTTATTATTAGTATTATAGTTGAGGTCCTTCAATATGCACAAAAGAGCTGCTTTTTCTTGTATTGTTCGAAAAGCCTTTTAACATGATTTTTCATTTGATTCTTTAGAATCTTTCTCGTACATATCATGTTCTGTGTGAATAACTTTTAATTTGCTTCAACTCTTGTCGATACTGTCGGGAGGCAGGGCCTTTCATAAGTAAAGGGTCAGCTGATCATTTTGAATGTCGAAGGCTCTCTGGACATCTTCCTGAAGAGGTATCGGTAAAACCGCAAATTGAAACAGCATCCATCGGCTGTTCACATTGCATTGTAACTCTTTGTTCACATTATCTCTGTTTCCTTTTTTTGATTGTTTCAAGCCCAACTTTGATTTTTTATCTTTCTTGCACAGCTCTGTGCTTTGAGCAGTAAGTGTGCAACACTTTCCAGAAAAGGAATGTTCACAATATATATATTTATCTCGGAAATCGAATTGTTGGATTATGATGCAATAGGAAAATGGATTTCGAATAGTGGTCTAGGTACCATTTATTGAAAGTAATGATTTTTAGATAAATTGCCGGCATACGTCTTTCGATATCAACGATGTACTTTTTGAAAGACTTCGACTTCAACCCATTACCCTAGGAAAGCAACTGAAAAAAATTTGATGTATAGAGTAGGGCTTCATAGACTGCTAGTCCGAACAGAGTGGTCCAACGGAAAGGTTGTACCTTGCTTTTCTCCTTTATTATGTATACGTAGAGTTTGCTTTTGAAGAGGACACATTTGACACATATTTTTTTACCTTTGCCTTCAAACCCCTAGCTAGGATGTGTCACAACCCTAACATTCCAAATGGAAAGTGGGGTCAAGTGATACATCATGTGAAAAAGTACAAGATTATCTTTCCAACGATACCCCATTCTTTGAAATTTACCCAAAAATTCAATGCAAAATCAGCGGAATATCAACCCGTAAATATTGATACTGATGAAAAATGTAAATAAGTTTGGGGATTCAAGAATCGAAATAATAACAAACATTTCAGAATTACTTCATTTCAAGAGAAGCAAGTGTACCCTTTCCAATGATTGAAAATCAATTCCTGCGTTTATATCACCAATGGCAAATGCAGGATTTTCTTCTGTGAAGAAACCTGCACTAGCACCGATCGGATATAATGCAACGCACTTTGTAGTTGCTAGGGAATTAGTTGTTTTCTGACAGGTGCTCATCATGAACCTAGTGTGTGAGTAGTTAAGATTGGGCTGAACGAATTGTTCACAAGATGATTTGATTTCCGCCAGTTTTCAGGTATGCCCAAAGATTATGTCGAATGTTTTTAGTATCAAAATTATCGGGTTTATGTTTTTCATGCCGTTTTTGCATTAATTCTTCAAGTGAATTCTGATGAGTAGGGTATCATTAGAAAAAGTAATGCCTTTCCACAGGATGTATCACTCGACATCATTTTCCATTCGAAATTTCAGGTGGTTTGGTATGGATGAACATTGACATTCGTTCAATCAGTGCACGAGTCATCATTGCTATAGTACTGAATCTGCTTGATCTTTTCGATTCTCATGATCAATGATAAAGAGTGGAGAGTGCAAGAGTGGAGCTGTAGCTTTTTCAGAGTTATCTTACAACTGAGTCAGAAGATGTGCTACCAACAATTTGCCGTTGAACTTCAAGACATGATAATAGCATCAATTCCGTGCTCATTTCTGTATATACCCTTACTAGTCGTTATATTAGTGTTACCGCAAAAAATCGATGTCGGAATTTTGTTCGTCTGGACCCCACAAAATGATTTCCCTCTCCATATATTGAGATAGCGCCGAAATTTGAAACGACGTATGGACCCATAACTCCAGAACGATAAATTATAAACACAAGCTTAAGATCTCAGAAGAAAGCTTATGTGGTTCTTCGGAATATATACATACTTGGTGTTTTAAGTCAAAACGAGTTAAAACAGCTTTAAGCCCCAAAAACGTAACCTGGTACCACTAGGAGCATACTTCAAATATTCAGTTATTGAGTGATAAATTTTTCTTTTTTTGGTATATTTCTGAGTTTGAAGTTGAAATATAATAAAAAATCAAGTAATACTGATAAGTCTAATGACATTTTTTGAAATATAAAAATCAGGTATATAATACATACAAAACAGACACAGGAAAAATTCCAGACGTATTACCTATATGAATTGATAATTTTACATAGTTATCTAATCCATTCTAGAGCTTTTATTGAAGTAGTTTCTGAAACGTACGGCTTGATCTTCTCCAGAGCTCTTTGCTGTTACAGAAACTCCCAGCAGCTGTTGCTCTTCACCATATGAAATAGCAATAGCTATTGGCTCACATCGTCCTAGATTAACTATTAAAATTCTCGTGGCATTTCTAACGGATACCTTACATCAATTTAACGAAATGGACAATTTCACGTTTCAAATCACTTCAATTCTTCTTGCAAATGAAACTTTCATCCCCTTGCTCTCAGATGGTTCTGGATCTTCCACAGCTTCTTCAGGTATGTCCATTTCCTCCAAGCTCTCAAGTTCCTGGTAGATGCTGTCCTCTCCAGTGTCTTTTTCTTCTTCTTCGAACTCGTATTCATCATACGTCTCTATAAAGCAACAAAAGAAAGCGAAAAAAAAACTATAAAAACTTGTCGTTTTAGCAGAATAGTAATAATAATACATAGGTACTAAATTACCTAATTCTAATTATCAATAGTCATTATTAAAAAAAAGATCTATTACCTGTTATTAATCTATTTTTTAGGAAAAATAATAATAAGAAAACTCACCAATATCAAAATTTCCATCTTGGATTATTCGGTCCACTTTTGCAAGTTCCTTTTGCGCCTTGATTGCTTCAGCTCGAGACAGTTCGAGATCCACTCCGTTTATGGAACCTGGGCGGCCCTTCTGCCTCCGTTTCACGAGAAACGCCTTATCCTCTTCTGATTCCATCAGAGCCAAGGCATCTTGTTGAGGAATATCGAAGAGATCATCTAACTTTTCAACAAACTATTCAAATTTGTTCTTGACCGTTTCCGATGTTTTCTTTCGGTGAAAAGTTTTCCACTCGGCGTGAAGTTTTTCCAGCTTAGTAATTGCATCTTGCTCATGTTCAGTCGGTATTCAAGATTTCTCTAAAAAAAATGAACACTTTGCATATGGCCAGTTTTGCTGATTCTCAAACAAATAATTTCACAGTACGTGAATTATGAATTAAAGCACACAAAACTTGATGTTTTGACGGTAGTTCACAACCGGTTATCTGGTGAATGGAATAGCCCATAAGAAATATTTTATCCTTGGTACAGCTTCGTACCCCTGATGTGGATGCCATTTCAAAGTCCAATAGGTAAATAACAGTTATTGAAATATATTACAAACTTTACCTTTAATATCAATAAAATGTTTTCAAATGTCTTTTAAAATAACACTATAATAGTTATAAAACATTTAAAAAAAACGTTAAAATATCTTCAGTTGATGAAATGTTGGATCCAACCAATTCGAAGGCACTTTAGAAACTAAACTGAATAAACGAAATGCTAGTTGTACGCTGAAGTTCCCACCGTCCCTAGAATAAAAATTTGATTCATCCTCCTTTTCACCTATCAAACGGGTCTTTGGTAAACTAGTCAGGTAATGTCCATATAAAAAAGATTGAATTTGAACAAAAGGTTCTTTATGTATGAAAATTGAGTTCCAAAAGTACTTTTCAACAGAAAAAATGTCAATTCTGAAAGCCAAACGTTTCACAGATAAATGCCAATTACTAGTACCAGGTCACGTTTTTGCTGTTGTAACTCTGTTTGACATAAAAAAACAATTTTTTATATAATGTAAATTTTGTTGAGCAACATTAGCTTTCTTCTGAGATATTAAGCGTGTTTTTAATATTCACCGTTCTGGAGTTATGTCATATGTCAGCTTTTTGGCAAAAATTTTTGATTTTTTCAGACATTGAGCTACGATCGGCACGGGTTAATGTCGTTTAATTTCTGCTTAATATCTGGTAAGGGAAAACGTTTTGTGGGGTCCAGACGGTGACTCTAGTGGTTATTCTGAAGCCCGATCCACACTATCTCTATATCAGAGTTGTACATGTTACATCTATTCCCATCCACAGGCTTCATATTACATATGACATTAGACATGTTAAATAACAATGTTTTATAAGATGTCAGTAAAATATGTGGATCCTGACCTAGATTCATGTGGTCTATCACTGCAACATTTTGGCGGAGTAGTCAGTTTCGATTCTTTGGCGGAGTCGAAGTCTTGAAAATTTGGCGCGAATGAACATCGAAGTGACAGTAATTTTAGATGGCAAACAAAGTTTTGTTCGAATATAGTTGCCAATGTATCTCCTATCGAGCTATTTGAAACATTGACATGTTTCAACAGTAAATGAGACTAGAAGAGAGACCTTTGTGCAAAGAGAGGAGCCCTCCTACAGGTGCTATGAAGAAGAAGATGAAAGCAAAAATACCAGGAAGAAATTTCAACAACTGCTTCCCTGGCTGATATCACGAGGGGGTGAAGCTCTCAGACTCCTCCGAATTCATCGCCCGCGTGATATCAGCCAGGGAAAACAGCTAATTTCTGACATGTGTCATTTCATTAACCCACTGTGTAGGTGACCTGAGACTGGTTTGAACGAATTGTTCTCTTAGTTAGATGATTTGATCCATAGCCAGCCTCCAAGTGTGCTCACTGAATTGTATATATATTTTTTATAGCTTATTGCATACATATGGTGAATAATAATCCAAACAATCTGACATTTGCAGTCGTTTCGAGGGTATCTCAAGCACCTGAAAATATACTTGGTTCATCAAAGCCGAATGTGAAAGAAACAAGATTCAATATGACTTGGTGAAAATGAAAATGTGTATCTGAAAGCTGTTGGACCTATCCGAAAGGGTATGAAAAGAGAAAAAGTTATCCTGCGAAGTGATTTTACTTTTATATCCCTTCATACAATGCGGGAATAATTATAATCGAAGGATTTAAATTCCGAGCTTATCAAACCAACCCATCTACCCGTTTTTGTAAGGAGTAAAACGAAGATAGAATTATAAAAGGCTTCAAATTATGTTCAGTGAAACAGAAACACATTAGGTGTTCATTAAAGGTGAGAACTATTCCGATATTTGACGATCAAAGGATTTCAAATGATTTTCTCTCAACTGGGTTATTCTCAACTTTAAATCGTTTTATGTTTCACAGATAAATGCCAACTTTTCTATTTCATATTTGTACATTTTGTCACATAATATCGGAGTCATCAGATGTCAAGATGATCTCATGTTATCATTTACATTTGATTACTTGATTTCGATGCGGCTTATTCATCAAATGCACACACATTCTTGGCTGGGTCATGAATTCAGCTGGATTGTAGTAGTTCCTTCAAACTCTCATGATCTGACTTCAGAAATTTGTTTTTGCTGATCTATTGTTCAATTTCCTAACTTATTTTTAGAAGTGAAAGTATAACGTCACAGTCAGGTGGTCGACACAATCATTGCGTACGTTGCTGGGCATGGCCCAGCTCTTCAGGTTGACTGACAGTCATTCGATATCTGAGGTTAAGCAACGCCGAGCGCGGTTAGTACTTGGATGGGTGACCATGCAGGGAAATACCGTGTCGAAAGCCCGTACAGCTGCAGCGAAGTAGCATATCATAGCTCGCAGACAATATATCAATGAGCACAAGATATATTGAGGATATGCCGTCCTTCGGAGGGGACGTAAAGCCGTCGGTCTCGAGTCCATGGATGTTGGGCTCGTTAAAGATCCCTACCTCTGGTTGGAATACCAGAGGGTTCGGCAAAATTTCCGGTTGGGGGAAGTGTGCTCACCGGCGTCGGTGATTGGCCTTGTTAGCGGAAATAGGCCGACGTTAAATAAAGAAAGAGAAGAAGAAGAGTACGTTGCTAACATCTGGATTTTGACAACAAAACAGTGCTCAGAACAAAGGCTTTTCTGTATGGGTTTGAAGGGCGTTCAAAATGGGGTTCTCCATTAACCAGCTGACGTCCCCATACAAACGATAACTCTCAATATTTAAAAGTCCGTAATGACATCGAAGAATAATGCTTGGCACACAAGAAACTTTCTAGGAGGCATTGAATAGAAGAAACTGGAAGAAAGAAACAAAGTCATAGTGCTCGCACTAACTTGGTGGTATTTCCACAAGTATAAGTAAATAGAGTTTACAATAAAAAGAATATATTTTTTGGTTAGCCTCCCCTTTCCCCAACAAAATTTGATGCTTTACCAGAGAAACGTTGTTCAGAGCACGGTGAGTGAGCGATGTGATATCACTGTTTTTGTTGTATTTTTGTTGCAAGAAGTAGTGGCTAGTAGTACGAAAGGGTGTGACTACCATTTTGGTCGAATCGAATGTGGCATCTCGTACAATAAAGATTGAATTTTCCTAGAGGTAAGTCATTTAATCTTAAATTATATTCTATAAAAGATGGAATAATTCATTAAAGCAATATCACAAGAACATAAAAACATAGCGAATAATAGGTAATGGCTTATTAGTCAATTACTGATGAAGATGTGAAACTCATAAAGTTGTTATTACTGGTATCTGCAGCGAAATGGTGTAACTGTCATCAATAACCTTAACGATTTGAGAGCTCATAAAAGCCATAAAATTTTAACGACATATTTTATAACTGATAGCACAAAAATCTGCTGGGAATGTATAATTACATGTAGAAGAAGTTTGAAACAGCCACAAAGAGCCAATTCGAAGTTTGGGTAATTTCACTAAGTCTCATCTGTAAAACTTGAACGTGGTGTATAAAATTGTATGATGTCCAAGAAGTATTTTTGTGGATGATAATGTAGACACATCCTTCAGGAAATGGAATATTCATGCTCGACAGTATATTCGTTGATGGCACTTGAAGGCTGGCGATGATCAAAATTACTTTCAACGATGCGTTCGCAACTACTTGAATAATAGGTTGGTGGGCTTATCTGTTAGACAACATCTACTCTCCTGGCAAATATCACGAAGGTCATCGAATTATATTCGACAGACGCTAGTGCAGTATTCTTCACAGAGAAAAATACGTATCAACCTACTGTGTAGGTGGTCGAGACTGGTTTGAATGTATCGTTCAAGCATACTCACTGTCTATATCGTGAATATTTTACTTGGCTCCGTACGAGGCTTAAGCGCTACGGGTGTGCTTTTGGCTGCCTCGTCTATGAACAGATGGTACGATGACGATTGCTGGTCAAGAACTATTTTGCACTGGCAATACGTCTATTAACCCAAAACCGGTTTGTAAGGTGACATATTCCAATTATTGATAATTAAATCTAGCTCTTTTATCACCGAAAACAAATGAATTCTTGTGATGTACCATTGTATTTGCCATAAGGAAGTAGTTGTTTCCTAACAGATGTTGGCCCATGAAACTATTTTGCAGGAATTTCAGACGGGATTGGAGGTATCGTTCGACGTGTATTCGAAATGTTCATGAATTCGTGAGAACAAAACTGTATTCATGAAACTGATTTTAGAGTGATCCCGAATTATTCTTGAGAGAGAACTTGTGGAATATAAGTTTAATTATAGCTTAAAAAAAGAGTTTTTTTTTATTATGCATCACATAAATAGACGGTTGATATCGTATTGTAACAATTTGTATATCAAATTTCATTCACGTTTCCCAAGCACAGGGAAATATCGATTTGGAAGCTGTAAAGAAATAGCGAAAGATATGACTCTGAACGGGCGGCAAAAACGTACGCAGATGAAGAAAAAATAGCACGCATCACGGTTTCTATTTTTGGTCAGGTAGATTCCAACTGGTTACGTCACTAGACTTTCAGACCTTTAACTTCTTCTTGATTATGCCCCATTTCAGTTTGATATAATGAAAGTATTTAGAATTCTTTCTTCTTATTTTTCTGGGTTCTTAACCTAGCACAATCTAAAGAAATAAGAATTAATATTGGAATCCATACGATAACAACACACATTGAACCGACTATCAAAAGAGAAAAGAATTGTATTTATTAAATTCCTTGTTTGAGCGGTCAAAAATATATATCGGTAAAACATACAGATCTTTGGAAGTTTGAAATGGTGAACACAAGATGTACAGACAGATTGGTGTTTCTAAATTATCAGAACACATTTTCGCTGCCGAATGAGATCACAAAGTAGAATGAAGTGACATTCAAATTATGGATAAGGACACAATAGCAGGATACGAAAGTTGAAGGAATCTGCTTTTATTATACTGACTGAGGATACTTGCATCTTTGACAGATTTCGGAAAACTAATCAAAAGAGAAATAGATCTGATTCCGAAATATCAGCAATGATTGGTATTTGATAATATAAGTTGATAGAACGTGTTCCACTCAGAGGGAATTGTTTTTTGCTTAACGCAGCAACTTTTTGGGGTAGATTAGAAATCTGCCCTTCTACACTTTTATAGATTTCTATAATAATTCTTCTTTTCTCAGATTGTGGTGAATTAGGAACCCAAAAGACTAAGAAGAAAGAATTGATCCAAACAGTACTTAGGAGTAGGTATAAAGAATGTTTTGGACATTTTGAGGGCCTATCATATGAGTTATTTTTTTTCTGTATACCTGATTCCATATCATTACTCGATTGGGGTATGAAAATACTTTCTTCAGAGGAGATCGTGAAACCGAAACATCCCTTTGAAGGTATTCTGTTTGAAGCCTAGGAATTGAATTAGTCCATCTATTAATACACGCCGTGGATGATTGTTTGCTGAAGTTTCTTCGAAACCTGCTAGACAGTGATTCACTTGGTTCTCCACTTGACACAATTATTCAAGCACCGGACTTACTGAATCGTATAAAGAGATGGAATATAAAACTCGGGTGAAACAGGAGTGACAAACTTCTCTGTTTTTTTTTTCGATCAATCAAACTATGCGACGGTCCTACAATCCAAAACATTTCGAAAATACAGGGTATGCTTTCGATGGCGATGTTTTTTCAGTATATATTTTCGTGAATTTATTGCATCTATTGAAAAACAGAGGTACCTACGCTCCAAAATTCAACCTATAAATCAACTCCACAACTGCGTATTTCCTTACCCCCTGTGGACACTCGTGGCTGTTATTCGAAAGCGACAAGAGTAGAATGGGTTTCAGGGTCGAATGTGAATCAGATAGGTGAACAGAACGCAGCTGTATTTCATTCATACAAACTTTGATAGCCTTCGGGTACGGAAAACATTACTAACAGTTCTGCTATCTTGCATCGAGAGTATATTTCATGTGGTGCAATTTACCTACTTTCACTTGCTACCGAATATAGGGAATATAAATCACATATTCATACCGAATATACGAAGAGTGGCAACAATTTCAGTGTCTATTTATTGCCAACTCTTCTGATTGAAGTGAGAACAATGGGTTGGATTGGGAATATTTCTCAGAAATCACATTGAAACAAGTACTATTTGTGGCAGCTGGTTTTTCCGATTCGAAACATTCATAATCTCGACTCCACAAATATATAGTGGATATTGAAGTTCGTATGTAGTTTTTCCTAGCTCGTTCAAGATCCCACTGTAAGGTATTCGATATTAGTTGATAAATGTGTTAAGATGGCAACACTTCACAGTTGGTAGTAATGTACATATATAAGGAAAGCGGCATTCGGTGTCGAGGCCGAGGCATTGATGTATGACGAGTCATAGAGTGACGAATAAAAGAATAACGTCAGTAAGGTTGCATTTTATTTCAATTCAGTAAACGACTGAAAATAGAGTATCAAAGAACGTTACATGGTGTCAGGTGTTAAACCTAGTGAAGAAAGTTTTTGAAAAAGTCTAACGAGAAACCATATGAACATGGATTCACTTAGAACGCCCCCAACATGGATTTCAAACATGGAAATGGGGCTAAGAATTGGTAAGCATGGGTCCAAATGTTTGATATTTTCTTAATGGCAGCAGGTAAATCCAGTTCCGAGGATCCTATAAAAATTGCGATTTTCTTCAACTTAATAGGAGAAGATGGCGTGGAAATATATAATACATTCAATTTGAAGTTAGAAAAGGCAAAGTTGGAATAAATTTCTGCAGTGCCAGCAAAAACCAGATCAACCCATGGCCCAGTATATCACAGAATTGAAATCACTGGCAGCTTCGTGGGAATATCAAGAGAATGACAATATGATACGTGACAAAATTGTGATGGGAATATCTGACCAAGGCCTACGAGAGCGGCTTCTTCAAATCGAAAAACTCACATTAGCAAAAACGGAGGATACTTGCAGAATCCATGAACAAAGCAGAAGGCAGACACAAGAAATGGATGAAAAACCCTCAATTTCATTAGATGCCATTGGAACCCGCCAAAATAAACAGATGAGTACTTTTCCAAAAAAAATCCATATGAACTGTCAGAATAAAATTAATTATGACTACAATGTTTTTAGAAAAAAGTGTCATAAATGTAATAAAATGCATGAATTTGGTAAATGTCCAGCATTTGGAAAATTTTGCAATTTGTGTAAAAAGGCAAATCATTTTGAATCTTGTTGTTCTCAAAATAAAAATCGTTTTCATAACAAACAAGCTAAGCCGGTAAAAAATTCAGTAAAGAATGTAAACGACATGGAACTGATCAATTCGGATAGTTCTGATGATTTTTTTTTTAGGTTGCTTGGACATGAATTTGTTGAATGCGAAAAACGGTGATAACAATAATAGCAATTATACATACCGTGGGTTCAGAAAATATGAATTGATAGAAAATATATTGATCAATAACAAGAATGTCTGTTTCAAGGTAGACACAGGTGCAGAGTGCAACGTTCTCCCTGCCAAGGTTTTGAGAGTAGTAGCCCCTGTAACTCAGCTGACGCAACAAGAAATGACTTTGACAGCTTATGGTGGCAAAAGGCTTCAAGTTGAAGGATCTACAGAATTAGATTGTAATGTTCTTGGTAATAATCGTTCTTTGACTTTTGTTATTGTGAAGGGTGAAGGTAGACCAATTTTAGGTCTGGAGTCTAGTTTGCATCTAAATTTGATCAAAACAGTAGATACTTTTTCTCAAAATGTTTTTGAAGGATTGGGGTGCTTTCCAGGTAAACCATACAGCCTTTCTTTGAAAGATGACGCAATACCCTGTGTTTTTCCAGCCAGGCGTATTCCTAAAAAACTTCTACCTCAGTTTGATAAATGTCTGAAAAAGTTAGAAATGGAAGGTGTGATATGTAAACAAACAGAGCCTACCGATTGGGTCAATAACATAGTAGTTACACAGAAAGGTAATAAAAGTTTGAGAATTTGTTTAGATCCAACCATCTTGAATAAATATATTAAAAGAGAACATTATCAAATACCATCTGCTAATGAAATTTTGACTGACTTGAATAGTAAAAAAATTTTTTCAGTCTTAGATCTCAAAGATTCTTTTTACCAAATAAAACTGGATGATAGTTCATCCAAACTAACTACTTTTGCAACACCATTAGGAAGGTACAGATTCTTGAGGTTACCTTTTGGGATTAATACATCAGCAGAAGTTTTTCAAAGAAAAAATACTCTAATTTTTGGGGATGTACTTGGTAATGAAGTGTACATAGATGATCTAATTATTTCAGGAAGCACAGAAATAGAGCATGATTTGATACTAAAAAAAGTTCTTGACATAGCTCAAAAACAGGGAATAACGTTCAATAAAGAAAAATTTCAGTTCAAGAAAAGTGAAATCAAAATATTAGGGTTCATAGTATCTGGAAAGGGAATAGAAAAAATTAAAAAGAACTCTTGAGGTTTCTTGGGTTGGTTAAATATCTTGGAAAATGTATACCAAATATATCTCAAATAACAGCTGCATTAAGGCAACTTACTTGCAATAATGTACTATGGAATTGGGAGAATATACACTCAGAACGAGTAGCAGCTATTAAAAAGTTACTGACCTCTCCTCCTTGTTTAGGACATTACGATCAGAAACAACCCTTAACAATTCAGTGTGACGCTAATGTAGAAGGGGTAGGTGCTTGTTTACTACAAGAGGGACAGCCCATAGCTTTTGCTAGCCGAGCCCTTACAGACTGAAAAAAGATATGCTTGTATTGAGAGAGAATTGGGTGCTATTTTATTTGCAGCTGAGCATTTCAATTATTATATATATGGTCACGATAAGGTACAAGTGCATACAGATCATAAACCTTTGGTGAATATTTTTAAAAAGGATCTAAATAAGCTTTCAAGTAGATTACAAGGGATGCGGCTTAAACTACTTAAATATAATATTGATGTTTCATATTTGCCAGGTAAAAAAATGTTTATAGCTGATATGCTATCTTGGGCTTCATTGAAAAATACTACGAATATTCAAATAGATAATTCATATATCATTAATCAAATCGAGAGATACATTCAAGAAAGTATTTATTGGCCAAATATTGGTAGGAATATCAATAATTATGTAAATAATTGTAATGTTTGTCTAAAATTTCGAAACAATAACCCTAGATTACCAATGTTACCTTATGATATACCTAAAAGACCGTGGCAAAAAGTTGCTGCTGATATTTGTGAATACAATGGAAAAATTTTTTTAGCTCTCACGGATTATTTTTCAAAATGGATAGAACTCAAAACCTTGAGATCCAAAACGGCACAAGAGGTATCTACAGTTTTAAAAAGATTTTTTGCAACTCATGGAGTCCCTGATATTTTCATTGCTGATAATCAACCTTTCAATTCAGTGTATTTGAAACAGTTTTTGGAAGAATTCAATGTATCTTTGGTCACATCTAGTCCCAATTATCCCAGAAGTAATGGTATGGCCGAAAAATGTGTAAATATTTGTAAAAACATGTTGAAGAAATGTCATGATGAGAAAGGCAATATGGATTTTTATCTCTTGAAATATAGAAACACTCCAATTCCTGACATTGGTCTATCACCAGCTCAAATGCTTTTTGGTAGACGTTCAAAGGATAATCTTCCTACTGTAGATTCTCTATTGAAACTTCAACTGAACTGTCATACGAAATTGATTAAAACTATGAAAGAGCGCCAGTCAATTCAAAATAAATATTATGATAGAAATACCAAAAACTTGGCAGATGGGAATGTTGGAAATGATGTTTTATTTAGATTGTCTAATAATTGGAAAGATGGTAAAATTCTGCAACAATGTTGTGAACCTAGGTCATATATTGTAGAAGATGATACAGGAAAAACTTATAGAAGAAATAGGCAACATATAGTTCTCAAGAAAGAGGCTTGTGTTAGGGAACCATATTTTTTAAGAAGTTCAGTTCGAAAAGATATGGCTAACTAAATTTCTAGATAGTTTTACTTATCTCATAATAATTGTAAATTTGTATATTTGATTTAGGTTGAAGATAATATTGTAAATAATGTAATGTATTTTGTAAATATAGTTTTGTAAATATCAGACAAGTTTCTAGGATTAGTATATTCTGGAATGTTGGTCATATATTTTTTAGGATCACAATATTTCCAATTATTTTTGATATATGAATGATGTGGATATATCAATTGTCTTATGAGTGGGGATGTAAGGTATTCGATATTAGTTGAAAAATGTGTCAAGATGGCAACACTTCACAGTTGGTAGTAATGTACATATATAAGGAAAGCGGCATTCGGTGTCGAGGCATTGATGTATGACGAGTCATAGAGTGACGAATAAAAGAATAACGACAGTAAGGTTGCATTTTATTTTAATTCAGTAAACGACTGAAAATAGAGTATCAAAGAACGTTACACCACTATTGAAAGTCGTAGTCCACACATGAATAACAGCCAGTTAAAAATTAAAAATGTATTTTTGGTTTGCTTCACAATTTTCACTGGTGAGTGGTAGTGGCTCAAACTTCCGTTGTCTAAAATATTCAAGTCTTCTGAAACTGATATTTCTTTAGTGTTGAAGAAGACTAAGAAACTTGTCAAGATGAAAATGAACGAATTGATATTTTGGAAATACGGGAACACAGAAAATATGTAAATAATAAAAATTATGGGGAAGTGGGTACAAATGTCTTTTTTGCCCTGTTGATCAAAGGTCAGGAGAAACAGTCACATAGTCGCCGGGCATACTTGAAGACTAGCGTTAAATCAAATCGTGTTTTGAATAATTCGTTCAGGCCAGTCTCAAACTACATACACAGTGGGTTTTGGCTGGCACCTGTCAGAAACCAACTACTCTCGTGGCCAAAAGGTCGTTGTATTATATCCGACCATTATCAACATAAAATCGATGACTTCCCATAGTTGAAATTCAAAGACCGTTCATAGTAACAAAATTCGAGCAAAGCTGATGCGAACAAAACGAAGTCATTGCGCCACCTACCGATGAACGAGGTATCCCAAAAACAAACATAATTCGCCCATTTCTCCTGAGAGGAAAATGCAAAAACATTTGACATGGTGTTATTTATTGATTACAATAATTATAACTGATAAGATCAACGTTTATTTGACAGTGAGAACATCTCTACCTATCTCCCTAGTACAGGAAGATACTACTACTATCAATGTGATAAACATAATACAATATCTCCCCTTTTCAGTTCTCATCCCCATCTCCCCTATCAGGCTACCGGACGAATGAATCTTCTGTTTCTAACGAAGAGTCGACCACTCGACATTTTGATGGAATATCTGCGATTCTTTCCTTTATCGACTACGGTTCCAATTCGATCCCACAACTTTGTACGTGGGTCTTGCAACCTTATTGATCTTCCTATGTCTATTGGTTTCAAATCTTTAGCACTCCTGTTATAGTGATCAACTGAATATTCTTCCTGTTTTGCAATTTTCATCACACAGGTCAGCAGACATCTGCCATTCCTTTGAAAATGACTTCTCATGAGCAGAAACTATCGATCTCATAGGATGTCAATAAAGAATTTCAGCAGGAGATCTTTCCCATGATTCTGGTGTATTTCGCTATTCCAATGAACCCGAGAGAAATTTATCTTCGTTAAGCTGTCCACCTTCAAAACATTTGTGTAATAATGATTTCATAGTTTTCACGCCTGCTTCTGCATGCCCATTGCTTTGTGCATAATGAGATGTTGAAGTACAATTGTTTCGGGCTATTTGGTCACTCATCAGTACAAGAAAGGGCCATCATCAACATAAAGTCGATGACTTCCCATATTTGAAAAACAAACACCGTTCATAGTATCAAAATCCGACCAAATCTGATGCGAACAACACGAAGTCAATGCGCCACCTACTCATCAACGAGGTATCCCAAAAACACAGAATTCACCCATACCTTCTGCGAAGAAAATGCAAAAACTTTCGACATAGTCGATGGGAATATTCCTACCTACGTTTTTTAGCTCTTTGGGGTTTTCGTTTAGTCTCTTACAAATAACTATTCAATAATTCTACCAAACTTTCTTAAAATACTGTACATAATCGATTTTTTTTTCTTGATGGCGTTGCCATCGGTTAGTGTGTAAACAGGTACGTGATCTGAAACTGAACGCTGAAATTACGTTACACACACAAGGCTTGTTCCACTTCCCGCAGGGACTGAATCACAAACAGCTCAAAGCGGTAGGACAGTTGAAGAGCTACATAGTTCACACCAATTCACTTCCAATACAGAGATAGACGAATAGTCTAGAGCGATTCGGAATCGAATCAATCGGAAAGTAGGACAAACTCTCAGTTAATCCAAGGGTATCAGTGTAAAAGAAGAGAGAGGGAGATCCGTTTGAAAAATATATTTCGCATTTATGTTCTGAATCGTCTTCATTTGAGTCTGGCTTATCGTCGAAATAAACTCCAGGCAGTCCATTTTTACTATATTATTAAAAAATGAACCACTTCGAACCAAATACTGACAAATGAAAATATCAAGAAATTGGAAATTGTACTGCCATCAAACGAAAAAGTGAAAAACCTTGGCACCATAATCGAAAACAAACTGGAATTCAATCAGCATGTATCTTGACACTCGGCCACAGTAAAAATGAAAACACATACGAATCACTTGTACTCGCACATGCAAACTAATTACATGAATTGGCCTTGTAAAAATACTATGAATATACAGAGATTACAGAGAATGTGTTGATGTGAATATGAGCATTGCTTAATGTTGGTGCAACCAAACTTTGGATTTTACGGGTTCCTTAGCATTAAGGATTCCTTGACTGCCATGATAATCCAGGACAACTAAACTAAAAGAATAATATAGTAATTCATATAATATAACATGCATCATTCAGTGTCTACACCTTGGTAACCAGTTTTCAGCATCTATGAGGATAATGTACGATAATTTGTGATCCGATGGAATTCGAATGTTTTCTATAGCCGTTGAGACAATGACAAAGTGATGTAATTGGTGTCTCGCTTACTACTTATTTGATTCACAATACATTATAATTCGTTTTTCAGGGTGGACAATAGGCAATTATCAAGAAGAAAAGAGTTGGCACTGAACACTCTCCTATTCTTATTGTTTAAAATCCTTATTCCCAAATTCCCGGCAAATCAGTCGAATATAAACACTTTTGCTCAGACTCACACATATTTGGGAACTTGGGTATTTTTGTGGAGATAATGGTACACAAATCGAGCAGGAATGAGTTATTTCTATATATCTCAGTGCCCGTATTGCCATCAAAAATGTTTGAATGATATACACGTACCTATCAACAGAAAGTGTTTGCGATTTTTTTTATTTTACCTCTCAATAAGAAGTTGTATTTTCTATGCTTTTTGATTGGTGATCATCAATTATTCACGGATTGAAAGAAATGTAAACATAGGCGTGGGACATAACGGAGTGGCGCTTAAAAGATGATCTGGGTCTGAAACTTGGAGTTATTGATAGACAATGCTGTTTTATTATTTTGGAACGGAAGAAACACTTAAAGTCAATGATCCATTATGAATTATTCAAAATTTTCAATTTTGGATTTCCAGAAAAGGAGCCATTGTTTCTACCAGTATCATATTTTTCAGTATAACACTCTTGTTTCGTGCTTTATATGTATTTGTTTCATCGTGCTATTATCTTGCTATTTTTCCGACAAGGAGTTTTTCGCAACAAAAAACATATTTCATACCATATTGTCGAAAAACGAACAACTGTCTCAGTAATGAGCAAAGCAATTCTCAATATTTGACTTTCACCCGTATGAAGCCCCCCCGAACGTAAACTTCAGTCGAATGAGAATTAAAATTACCTCACGCGATCCCATATTATACAGGCCATTATGCTTCAAACGCAAAGTGTGGAATAATTACATATTCTCCTGCTATCTGCGTAACTATCGACCATTCACCTTCCGACAGTTGCCAATAAAAAATAATCGGGTCGTAGAACTCAAGGTTCACGACTCCACACATATCCTGCATGATTTTATGGGATTCATATTGATAAGAACTGAGACATTTTGGTTGGATACTAGCAAATAACTCACGAGAAATGATCTGAGAGCAGACGCGAAATGTGAAGGATGCACTTGAAATGATCAAAGATATGGAGCGTGTCTTACGTGAACACAAAATTGGAAGAATATATTGGGATTCCGAGATTCTTTTTCAAGAAGAGTGTCGTAAGTCGTGAGAATTGTGAAATCTCGGAATTCAGGGCAAGTTGAAGAATCTTTATGAAAACTGTTTGTCTGCAATGTTGTGAGCTAAAATAAAATAGTTAAGAAACAAAAAATGTCTGATCTTGATAAAAACAATTTTTTTTAAACAATTTAATGAAAAATGAGTAGGACAAGGAAATGAATGTAAAGAGCAAAAAGTTGTACCTAATGAAAAATTTTTTTCAATAATAAATAATGTATGCATGGTAAGTTTATTCATATGTAGCAAAAAATAACGAGTCGCAGCAAAAAATGATAATAAACTATTTCATTATGCAGTGGTCTTCTTTAATTTCTACCCCGTTTTTTGAACGGGCCAACTCAAAAAAAATAAAGATTGGGGTAATGAAATTTATGCATGAATACTATATATTGAAGTAATATGGAAAGATGGAAACTCCAAGATGGCGACTGGGCGCCATCTGAGAAAAAAATTAATAGAAAGGGGGGTCTTATGACAGATTTTTTCGGAACTCATGACAAATAGTACACAACTACGCAAATATTATTTATTAGGAATAAATCTTTGCTCTGACTGGATGATTTGCATCGCGTTCACCAACCTATAACATTGCATCGATTGATTGAAAGAAAAAACTAGAATGTATATTTGATCAATTTGATCATACGTAGCTTACTGGCCGTTTCGAAGTCGAAAATGTGTTATTTGTCACCGATTCATTCTCCAAAGAGTTGGACGATGATATCTTTCCCATTGAAAAATTTCATGTGATCCATTTTGATTTGGTATCTTTCGATAATATATCAGACATTGCTCGTGACTTCGTCCGCGTAGACGTCGAACCGAACCAATTAGCGCACGCCGGTGAAGCATCACATCTCGCCCAATTTTCTCAGACTTGATTTATTTATAATAATATTTTTCACTGAATTTTTTGTTCAATCCCAATGAAATATGGGCTATATCACTCCTGAATAGATAATTAGAATTCACTCATTTCATTCGCAGCTAGACAAATTGGGTTCACTGGCATCCATTGTTATCAAAATGTAAAGCAGAGGTTCCCAAACTTTTTTTCTCGTGGACTACTTTCAAAGTTTTATTATTTTCGGAAGACCCCCTGCTGCTACATTTCTGCTGTATTCCCTAACGCCTAAAAAATACCCTGAATTGGGGGTGTTGAGAAGAAAAAAAAGTAGCACATTTTCTTGGGTCCTATTTATTCAAATAATACTTGTGGTTATACAAAATTATAAACTTTTATTATTATAAACAATTGACAAAAAATCAACAATGAATTCTGAAATGTAAATCAACAAAAAAAGATTAAACTTTTAATGAGAGGGATGTACTTGATGGATTGACGAAGTAATCTTAAATCTCCCTGTTTAATCTGCTTCTTTGTTTTGTTAACAGTTTGTAAACTGCACTAAATTTTCTCAAAACCAGATATAACGAGGGAACAACTATCAAAACTTTTCTTGCAATTTCCCACAGCCCAGGATATTTTTCGGGTATTTCTACCTGCAGCCAAAATGTTTGATACCCTCTGTCAAATTACACCTTCAGCTCCTCATTGGTACGAAGTTCGAGTGGCTCTTCTTGTAATATCACCTTCAACACTTCAGTTTCTTCAAATGGATTTATGATCCATGGTATTTCCATCGTCAGAATATCTTCAAATCTATTGCAGGGTATTTAAATGTAATATAATATGATTGATGAATTACAATATTCAAAAAAAATATATTTAACAAATTGGCAAATACTTACTTTTTCCGGCACTGAAAACACTGACATCGATTCACTCACAGTCACACTTTTATGTTCAAAATACCGGAAACAAATGAGTTGTTCTTGGCGTTCGTTTTCATACTAATGTACATTGCAAGCACAGCGCAAGTCACATTTCATCCCCTTGCAGGTCTGAACAAGCATCCCGGACGAGCGGGCTCACGGGAGGTTCTTTATCATGAAAACCAGAAAATTTTTCGTGGACCCCCACTCACAACTTATGAAACCCTGTTTTCCCTTCACGTCTACGTGGACCCCCGTGTGGTCTCCTGGACCCCTGGGGGTCCACCTGGACCACTTTGGTAACCTATGATGTAAAGGAAACCTTGTCTTTTGTAAATATCTTCTGAAATATAAATGTTTCAGCTCGAATTCCCATATATTGAACCATATTACAATCTGTCAGGAAATCTATTAGAACCCAAATTGAAGTAATGAATCAAAATATGGAAATTTGAGTAGAAACAATTGATCAGGAAGAATTAATGGAATAATGTATTGAATCATTAAAATCTTGCCAAAAAAAAATCAAAACAAATTGAAGTAATGAGAATATATGACGAAAAAACAAAATACAATAAGTGTTAAAAAATATCTTCGAAATGTTTTTTTCTGTTAACCGGCTGACGAGCGTCAATCCTCAGAAGTCGAAACTTGTGCGAGCAATGGATTAACGAGGCCTTACCTTTTAACGTGTGAATCCCAGCACGGTGGCCCGACGGAAATTGAACCTCGGTCTTACGCTTCGCTTACATCTACACTACCAATACGAACGAATGCAATAAAAAAAAATTAGGAATGACGGAAAATATTCCTACGAAGTTCAAGTATTTATAACGTGTCGACTGATGAAATCTACAGTTTTCCTCTGGAAATAACAATCATCAATTTTTCGTGATTTCTCCATTTCCACAGATTTTTGAATTCTTGTTTTGTCTATTTCTGAATAATTGACCGGGATTGGCGATTGTTTTTTTTTTTTTAAATTTCGACAAGATTGAAAAATTTAGATAATGAAGGTTCAAACTAATTTTTAGATACATTGTCAATCAAATTCAAATATAACACAGTCAATGTAGAAATGAGAAGCGAAACGTTTTCACGAACATACGAACAACAACTACAAAATAAGTTCTTTATGGTTGGGTACATTATTCTTTCAAATTCTAATCATAATCACCATGGTTAGGTTCTACTTTCGCTATAGCCGGCATTAGAAATTCATAATTACTTTATCGGTCCAGGCACTCAAACTAACTATACCCAATTCTGATTCAACATTTCAAAGATTTTCTTTTTTATAATTGAAGAAAACATAGAATGTATGAATCTGAGAGTAAGTTACGGGTTGCCATACAAATCATCGCTTTTTCTCTAACACATTAAAATATTGTTCAATTTTCTTGCGAAGTTTTCGTGAGAATTGAAAATGTAGGTACCATCATTATTATTATCGCCGTCCTCTGACGCATTTGTGTTATCCACACTGTGTATTGCGTCTCCGAAGGGAGACTCGGGCCGCTGTAATGCTGAATTATGTTGATGTTCTACGGAAGTAGGCGAATATACAAAAGTTTTGCTACTGAATACGGAAGAAGACTCCCATTCAGAACGATTTGGGCAAGAATGTCGATAGAATTCCAAATTCCGAGGCCACGAAGGGATGCGTCTACTGGACTGGTCTCTATAAATACCCTCGAATTCGTTTCCGATATTGGAATAAGAGAAGATATAGTGAGTGCGTTAAATTCACTCTCCTTCACTGATCGAATATCATCACAGTGAAAATATATTTGTTTCAGTTCAGAATCATCATTGCAATGAAATTTTTCAAACGTTCGCTGTATCTAATTGAGTTCTGTCTGACTGATTGGGTAAGTACGCAGGGCAAGGAAACTTAAGTAATATCTATATTGATATGATTTGATAATATTTCTGAAGTTTTTTCTGATTATGAATAATGAGGACAGAACAAAATAGTAATTCAGAAGAGTAACAATGTATTTCGTGCTTCAAGAAAGCGAGATCTTTTTAGTGTGATATTCATTGCTGATGGTGAAGAGCTGAACCAAGTACCTCCACATTCTGAGGAATGAAATGGGGTCTGAAATTACTGAATTATAATGGTTGAGGTTTTCTGTCATCACCAAGAGTTCTTGCCGAACAAGTTCAATTGAGTTATTTTCAAAATTCTTTTCTCCAATTTTCAAATCGCTTGCTATATTTCCATATAAACCTCCACTACTAGTAAGCTCTGAGGAATATTCGAAAATTTGATGACTACCTGTGATTGTTGAAAGAGGGTTGACCCTAGTATTATGCAAAATAAACAACCTACTTTGGTACAGTTACTATGAAAACATTCACATCCAAGTATGTGGCGGTTCATTATTGAAGAAAGTTAGGATTACACTCTTGGTGATTTTTGTTAATCTCTACTTCGCTCAAATGACAACTGCATCAACCTTCATTTCCTTATTTCTGATCATTATAGTAATTCATTCATCATTTCGAACTGACACTGAAGCGTTTATACTTTTTTGTTCCACTGTAGTATTGTTACGTATTTACTCTGGGTTCAAAAATGACAATTGGTACGGCAAAATCTCTTTTTGTAATTATTGTAATGCAATACATAAATATACATCACAATTAATGGACTGGCTCATGAAAATCTATTGCTGCCAGCGTCTCTACCCTCATGTATCTGTCTCCACCAATGAAAAAGGAGCGAGGGCAGTCGAAGCTGATTTGAAATGCTGAATATTGAAATTTTCATGTCATCATTATATTATTCGAATTTCTGTCAAATAAGAATCGTTTGTTCTCCAAATAACTCCGAATTCAGTTAAAGCTTTTGAACTGTGTGTAACTCAATTCATAAAAATTTATAGTGCCCTTATTTTGTGCAGTGTTCAGTTGCTTCAGCAAGTATAAAAAACTCAACTCGAAATTCCATTTTGTAAACCCATTGTAAGTGGAAATCATACAGGAAACTGTAATATATTTTTGTTAATATGGATTTTCATCAAGTTTCGGCCAGTTCAATTCAAAAACCCATTTTCTCATATAGATATCCCTAAGATCAACAGTTGAAATCAAAATGGGTGGTAGCTCTCAGGAGAAGTAATTGCAATCCTTCTGAAAGTAAAAGTGAAGAGGACTAATATGTTAATCCTTTTGGATCAAAAGTTCTGCAAAAATATGCTGTCCTATCGATTTTTGGTTTTACCGGTTCTTCCTTAGGAGAAATATAAATAAGGTGAATAATGATAGAAGGTGGGTTATATTCATACCATGAATTCTAGTTGAGAAAACAAATCAGTGTCTCGAACACATTATGAGTGGCAGTTATGATGAATGTTTTTCCCTGCAAACGCTCTAAATATTCGTAGGTGTTGATCGACTCGCGAAAACATTTTACCTTTGTTTTATTTTCAAAATACAGGGTATCAGAGTTGAAAATTGTCACCATTGAATTATAACTAAGCATTTATTGCAAATGATAATGAAGAGATTCGAGAAAAACTAAATGCATTTTATATAGGTCTCAGGTACATTCTTCTCAATGTATGTTGTACTATAACAAAAAGGTTGAATCATTATTTAGATATTGTATTTTTTATAGAATTCAGATTTAAACTCGATATGGACAGACAGTCCGAAGGCGTGATATGCGTGAATTATGATTGTTATTGGATTTGTATAAACTGTAAGGTTTATTGGGATAATGAAGTGTTGGAGTATATATGCAATTTGATGATTTTTTATATCAAAATTCTAATTGCATTTTCATGATGTATAATATTTTTGAGTCCTATTTCAATCAGGTCAATCATTTCTGACTTGACAAATACATACATCAATCAAATCATTTAATCAATAGGTGAGTATTCAGAGAAGATAAAGAAACAACTACCTTTCCTCCAAAATTCAAAAATTGGTACCAATACGTGCTGAAACTATCGAGACATCCAAAATCGTTGTGGAAAGCAGCCTGAATTTTCATTTTGCTGTCAAGATCGGAGTTTCAAATTTCCAGCTTTCCAATACCAACGTGTATGAAGGATTTATATAAAGTAAATGAAACAATCACATGAAATGAAAATACGGTCAACAAACGAATTGCCCATTCTCAAGAATTTTTTTTATACAACAATGTTTTGTTTTCTATTGAATCGTTTGTTGATCTTCATGTGGAACTCTTTCTGATTCAGTATAGAAATCTCCTCACGAGAAACTAACTCTCCAAATCGCTACAAAAAGATGATTATTTGTTTGTCTGGGGAGACATAAGTTTTGAAGAATTGATTTTTGTCTTCTTCTCCAAATTTGTTTTTCGTAGTCGGTGAGCACACATGTAAAAAAACTATAAGAATTTTTGAAAATGAAGTTACATAAAAAAAATAAAATTGAAAAATAGAAATTAATTTGTTTCTATATCACATATATTTATTCGTTACTAACGTAACTACAGTTCCGTCCAACGCATATACTGAAATTAAAAATGAATATAGAGTCTACAGTATTCGTTTGATGAAGTTAGTATATATAACGTTATTAACAAATATAAATGGAAACATAAAAAATATTATGTCTCAATTTTCATGATAATCTCCTAATACATTGACCGTATAGAATACGTAGACTGGCTGTCACGTCACTTTCTCATAAATGAGGGTCAACTTAGTACTTAATACATCAAAGTGGGAGATACTTCAAGGGAAATATTCTTGGTTGGCGACTGACGTCATAGTTACCTCTACTTCCGTACGCACTGAAATATTGAACCCGATAGTACATAAATCCAAACTCAAAAATGAATAAACTGAAATCGAATAGATACAGTGCTCCTTAAAAACAATCGTCAGTAGACTATACAATTCACAGGTGAGATTTGTTGGTGCTGCATTCACGTGACTGATGAATCAGGGAAAGTCGAATTTCGTGTAAATAAATTTATTTAAAAATCGCAGAGCGCTTTCGGCTATCAAGCCATCTTCAGTGCTATACCTGCAAGTAAGTAATAGTCGAAAATTGGATTAAAGGTTAGAATTGAATTTGTTACTCATCTAGGTATTCACAGGAAGATCTTCACAATCAAAAATAATCGTGAGACATTACATTGAATAAACATCAAAGTTAAAATCAGTGCCCTTTTGGGTTGACTATTGAAATTTTTCTATTAAAACATTGTTAAATGATTAAAATTTGGATTCTCAACGTGCTACATGCTGAGCAAGAGGGGTGACAGGAAGTGAAATTTGACATTGACTTAAGGTCCTAAATGATTCTGGAACATAAACTGAAGTACGTACTTCCCGGACTAGGCCGGGAAAATGCTACTTCCTCAAAGAAAAAGCGTCCGGGAAGTGGGTCGGTTGCCGAAAAAATAGTGTACGCAACACGACCGAAAACAGTTTTTTCGGACTCGCAGACTTCCAGGACTCGCCTACGGCTCGCCCTAGAATTTTGTATACTCGTCCAAAAAAACAGTATTTTCTGGACTTGTTACGTAAATTACTATTGCAATTTTTTTTTTCTATGGAAAGGAAGACGTTCTGAGGAACTGAATATTGGCATTTTCACCTTTTTTACAATTGAAACTTTTCCTAGAGATCAATTACCCTAACACCAAACTGATATTTTTGCACTCGACGCGCGTTTCCCTAACAAGGTTAGCATCTTCAGGAGAAGAAAATTGATACTGATGCTGATGCAAAAATATCAGTTTGGTGTTAGTGTAATTGATCTCTTGGAAAGGTTTCAACTTTTACACCAAAGGTTCCAAAACTCATCGTTTACTTATTTACAATGTCCGAAGATAACTTGGTGATAGGAATTTATATATTCAATGAATTCATTTTTTGTTAGAAGTTCCACAATCGAAATGGACACCGTTTTCATCAGTTCCAGAAACTGGTCGACGGTGTACATTAACCTCCATTGCAATTTTCTGATACACTGATAATTTTTTTGAGTGGGAAAACATGTTCGAAAACCCTTTCAATAAATTGATGAACTAGCCGTGAAAAAAAGTTTCAGGGTCATAGAATTACTGGAGCATTAAGTTGATTGCTTTTAAATCTTCATGAAACGTTGACCTCCGTGTTACCCAATTATCAAGGATCGTTTTTGTGATGGGAAGATTGATTTTTAAACGTCAATTTTCAAACTGCTCATGTTTAAAATTCGTTCACTGGAAATTACCGAATGATAGCATTAATTCAGAGATCGATTCAGAGCATAGTGTCACCCCACTCATTGTATATTTCACGAATTCATAATGTGATTCACGAAATGATGGAGGGGTATTTTGATTTGTATTCTTTTTTGAGGGGCTTGATGGTGAATCCACATCATATAAAGAATAATTGATAGTTCGCCAATGATTTTTCTCTGATATGACTTCTGATAAAAAAATTAACCGAGTCCATAATCGAAATAATGGAGTCTTGGGGCTAGTTTTACTTTCTTATACGCAACGTCAAAACTGATCTATAAACTGATAGTGAACTTGGGTCCTCAATGCTATCATTTTCAAAAGAAGACATACTTTCAGAAACATGTAAAAACTAGACTAACAAAGTTAGCATCTTCAGGAAGAGTTTTTCCTTCATCAAGCTCAATCGAGCAAACTGTAAGCACAACGGCTTCGAGATTTCATTATACCCTCATCAATGTGCCCACATAAGCATTAATAAAATTTGATGTCTTTGTGATAGAAAAATCTTTGGAGTTAGCTAAGAAAAATCTACTCAAAAGTGTTATTCAATACATATTTGAAGTTTCGTTAGTCTAGAATAGCTTTCAGGATGCGACATTGATGATATTTCAATTTTCATTTCTGAACAGACACTTAGAGGAAATATTTGTTAGTAATCAACAGAGCCAGAAGAGAATTTTCCGAACCTGACCATATATTATTGAGAATGCATATTTACTATCCAAAATGAAATAACTAGTTACAGCTTATCCAATCCACCTTGGCACAGAATTGATAACATATATGCCTAGCAATCTCTGTGAAGTATACTAAGATGGAAAAACACCTATTATATGTATTCACTGTGTTGAAATTTATTCCTAGAAGGTGTGTTTTCTTTCGTCATGGTATAAACTACCAGTGTGCAACTGGAAAAGTATCTGAGTTTGTGCCAAGATGGATTGGATAAGCTGTACTTGGTTGAAGAAACGACACACATTGAGTAGTATCATAGATATGCGCACATATTTTCAAATGTATCCAACTACTCCTCACCTTGATTACAAAGCTGGAAAATTCCTTTGTTTCACAATCTTCTCTCTGGGTCATTTTGGAATGATTTTATATTCTCCACACGGTATTTCCGATCAGGAATAAATGAATTTCTACGTTTCAAATACAGGAAATGACTTCAATGACGGAATAAAAAGGGACTTGGTCAATTTCAATAAAGAACACCAAACGATTTTGGCAAATCCTCACAGAAGTCCAAGAATCCGTAATTCTTTCATTATTGGAATGAATGTGTTACAGTTGGCTGTGTAGAGCGTTTCCTCTATTTCCTATGTTTCCTTCGGCAGAGATATTGGACGAAATGAAAGAAAAAGGGTGCCTATATGGAACATATGAGATTTGTATCTCCAATATTTATAGAGGTCCGCGAACTTTTATGTAACACTGCATTACTATTCAAAAACACTGGGTTTATTAAAGAAAAAGTTTTATGAAATAGAACCTCAGCTGATATTGACAATGAATCTGAAATGAAAAGATGTAGAACTGTATTTTCAAACGAAACAACATACATATTCATTTTATTTTTTTGACTTAAATATCCATTTCAACCTTTTCTTTTTGAAATTGATTGCTGCATTCGATTTGTATTTTCATAAGTTTTTTGTCTTTTAAAATTCTAGAACAAAAACAGTGCACTCATTTACTAGCGAGTCGTTTTGAAATGTCTTATATTGAAAAGAATATATAAATTATACCATGTACATAACTGAATACTTCCTGACCTCAAACCATTTTTCAATAACCCGTTTTCTCGAATATAAATGAAAATAGTAGAATTTATCCAGGACCTTTCCTGTTTCCACAACATTATTGTCTTCGCCATCGCAAAATAAAATTATACATTAACATCAAACTGGTATCTTCAGTAATTATAATCATGATGATGTTATGATTCCTACCCTTCAATTTTTCTTAATGATGAACTTACCTAAGGAACTTCGACACTAAAACTTGTTTTTTTCATAGCCTAGTTGGAGAGTGGTGAAATACTTAAAGGGCATTGGCGTATATCCGATAGCTGTCAAACAAAACAATCCTGTCTGAATCAAATTATTGGGATGACCACACTTGGACAGCAGTTTCAGGTTGATTGTTCTCTCGCCAGTGCAAGGTAGTTCCCTCCAATACCTCGGTCGACACGGTCTTCATATTCATTCTGGCTATTTCACTGTTGGTTCGAACCGCGGTTGAGTGAGTATTTTTCTGACCGGCTCGGTGCGATAGGCAATTGGTAGCTGCTGGATACCAATCTTGGTAGGTGGGATATCTGGATTGAATACACCAACCTACCCAATTGCACTGTGGGTTTGTCTGGGTTTCCCTACACTTGAAATAGCCAATGCGCTACCGTGAAAATCGATAAGACGCCCCAGAGCGCTTCGGCACCCAAAAAGATTAGTCGACTTTTGCCCGCCTAAGGCTCTGCTTTCTAGGCGCACTCTAAAGAGCGTTCAGCAAAGGGAAATATATAAGTGTGAACTCGAAAGTCGTTGGTTTCCCATAATTCGGAATAAATCCAGCCGTCAAGGCAAATGGTTCCGGCACTTGCATCACCTGAAGCATATGCGAGAATTTCTTTTGTGTGAAACCATGTACTAGTAGCTGACATAGAATCCAATGCACTCCGTGGTATTTGTTCGAAATGAAGCTGTTTTCTATGTGTTCAGGTATCAGCCCATAAACCTACTGCGTAATTAGTTGAAACTGCCCTGAACACACTTTTCAAAACTTATTTGATATACTTATACAGATATAGGTTTTTTCTTCTAATACTTTCAACTATTCATTGTACTTTCTTTCACATCTCCATTTGTAGTTTTGAATCTGCTCCGAATTGACATAAATATACTCGTTTTTATCATTATTATTATTGAAAGGAAACTGTTTAATTTTATCCTCAGTGGTTTTCGCATCAGAAAATGTCTTTTGGGGAAACTGTAAGGCATAGTATTTTTACTCCGAGTAGGCATCTGTCAAGATGTCAATAATCGTTACATTCCCCCCATGATATTCTAGAAGAGAATAATTCTTTTATATACATTTAACTATCTCCAACGAAAAGAGTCACATTTCATTGGCCTAGAAACTCTAATTTCAGGATAATCAAAACGAATGTCGCTGTAGACCCAACTTCCGAGATCGGATGTTGAAAACTGCGTAAAGTTGTTTTGTTCACATGAACCATAAAATATGACCCAAAAAAACTTTGCGTTAATATCACTTCAGAGTGTCATAAAGTCTCGTAAAGGGTAGACAGTTAAAACAATGACTTTTGTCCGGGAAAGTCTGGAAGAGAACGAAGTCACGATAATTATTGTTGTGATATCGTGACGCGGGAGAAAACTGATACTGTAGCTGGAACATGGACTTGAAGTTGTGCCAAAAACACATTCGACCTTGTAACATTCCGAGACAGTCGGAAAACGTGCACTAATGAGTAAAAAACTGATTGAATATAGTTTTCGGGTTCTTTCGTCAAACAGCAGTTGTTCTCTTAGGAATGCCAACCTTCAGAAAGGAGGAACTAGAGATCAATGAGGTCTTACCTTTCAATGTGTAATATCCAGCACTCGTGAGGATAGGGAGTGACGCGATATGACGTTCTGTCCAAGTACGGTTTGCTATCCAAGATCATGGACGCACGGAACAGTCCTAGATCTCAGATAATCAACTCAACAAGACTATTCCAACTAGACATCTCTTAGACATTCGCCTAGTCTATTCGTCATAATAAACAGAGTGCTTGAAAGTTATCTATTTCGTAGAATGAATATGCACATTTATTGAAAGGATATTTTCAATTTCCTGCCGGGTCTCCGTGATGGGATTCACACGTTAAAAGGTAAGGCCTCGTTCTTCACTGAAAAATTCATTTATCATACAAACATAACTTTGACACATTGATTTGGTATCTTAGCCGCTCGGATTGTTGCTATTTTTATATAATAAAAGTTATATAAGTTTTATTGAAGACGTCAAATAGACAATTTGGTAAGAGCAATCTGAAACTGATTAAGAATGTGTATGACACAAGGCTACTCGATGCATGAATGGTGACAAGGGACATATTCCTTTCAGCCAACTTTTTAATCTTTTGTTGTTTGTATCAGAATAATCAGTGATAACAAACAAAGTCCATTTCGGACCAAAAAACTATATATATATATATATAGCTAACTCTAGTCTTTAGATTTAGAATCAATTTTCTTCTATGGGTTAGTTTGTGTCTTTTTTCTTCTCCGAATCAAAACATAGAAATAACAACTTCAATGAAAGAAGTAAAATAAAAAAAAACTCTTTGTTGACAGGTACGGGTATATCATTCAAGACGTTCATTTCATTCACATATTACTTTTTTTTTTCATACATATTACTTTTTTTTTCCTCAATTTGTATACCAAGCATATGAAAATTGAATCAAATAGGTAGCAAACATCTACATCAAGCAAATAAGACAGCTCAAGAAATACAGAAAACGACAACCTTCAAACCCGAGCAAAAGTAGTGATACTGAATGATAAGATTGACTTCTGAAATATAAGCTGCATTTCCAGTAATGAAAATGGAATGAGCCAGAGCGAGAAAAGCCAAAAAAAAACGACGTCACATGAAGTTGGATGCTATGGCGAATAAACCGGTAACGTTTTATTTATGGAAAATGGTGTGGATTCATGGTGTGCATTCAAGAGGCTGGTGGTTTTTAAGGAAGAAACTGATTATATCTTCTCGATCCGTTTAGTACTGAGATCTTGTTAGAGTCAGCTAGTTTTGTGTAACTACGTTGGTCTATACGCGTTAGTGAATATCCCAACACCTACAAAATTCCTCTAAGCAAAATAAATTCCGAATATGAGAATACGAAGAGGTTGAGAAAGTGCCAAGACGTCGACAAACTTCCTTTTTATCTCTCCCCCTTCTGAGTCACTGGTCACTTCACAACCTGGAAATAGGTTTGAAATTCAATGAATATTATTGCTTATTTGAACTAAGTGTTGATGAATTATAATGGGTAATATAAAATTTCTCCGTTAGATTAGTCACATATTCGACCTGCTCTAATATATTGTTTCCGTATTCAATTTGGAATTTTGAGATAAAACATGAACATGATTCAGCACTTTATTCAGAATAAGACAGTTCGACCTATCGGATACTTTGTTAATAAACTTGACTACTCTCTGGAACACAACAGGAAAGTGGTCAGTGGGTTTGAGAAAATCAATTTTCACAGACTCTCGTTGCTCAACATGGAGACCTACCGAACATAGTAGTAGTGTGTGTGATTTATGGTATTACATACCAAACGCCATCGACTTCTCTTGAAGTTCTTCAGTAAGTAGGTTTGTTACTAAATCCGTACACCATACTTCAGGAGCAGCATGGTGATTCGCAGACCCGTCAACCATGAACCGTGGCAGGAGTCATTCGCCAACACGACAGATAAATTCTTTTGAAGAAAAATCTCTGCCCCATTGGTGAAGCGAACCCGGGACCTCTAGATCGACAGGTGGACGCGGAACCACAGCGCCAACTCCCTCGCCAACTAACGAACATATTTTTCTCAGGACTCATCCTTTTGATGAATGGCAGGCATGGTTTGTTGAAGCTGTGTATCTCTGATAGAAGTGTTTAAAGATGTTTTTGATTATAAGGAGCCTCATTGCTGAATTCTGACACTTTGAGAATGTTATTTCTCGCAATGAGACCAATAATTTCCCATAGATTTGCATTTATTGCGGCGAATGATTATGTCAATATCGTTTCAATGGCTCTATTAACCTACAAATGTCTATTTATAGTTTGTTTAGTGTTGCTCATTCGAATAATGAATGCTTTTACCGATCACGCAAGTGAGTTATTTTAGACTATCTCCATACTGGAGAATAATGTTTTTTTGATATCCCTTTATGCTGCTTAGAAGTATTTTGAAGTAGCTGCAAATCTGTAGGTATTTGGTGTAACTATTTTCCATACGAACACAAATATTAGGTGATGGTTATGCATGAAATATAATTTTTATCTGGTTATTTCCAAACTATTCTTCATCAGATACCTATTATTGTTCCCAACAATTCAGAAAAAAAATTCCCATTTAGATTAACATTGGTGAACAGTGGTCTAATATTCCAATTGTACGGATATAAAATTTTTGTAGACTGGGAATTTCCATTCTATTAACAGTTATTTTGGTTGTTAACGTTACTTTTCAAATTTACTTAAGGGTTGCTGTTCGTAGGGGGACGTCTGCTTTTTAACGGAAACACTATTTTTTGTTGATCACCGTGTCATTTGTTAGACTGTCAAAGTTCTGGAAAAACGATTTTGACAACTGTAGCTAAGGATGATTTGATCTTCTTTAACAAGAGAGTAAAATGATAAAGATTGAGGAAAGAAATATTCAAAGAGCGATTGTATACTGAAGTGAAAAGTATCAAAGCTGTATACGGGAAGGAATTGTTTCTAAACGGATTTTCTGTTTTCCAGTAGTCGCCATCCTACTTGACCGAACTGACGATTAAAAAGGTCTTACAATCAACTGTATGATTCCTAGCGCGTGAGAGGATAAAGAGTGAAAGTTTCACCTCGGAGTGTTGCTACACTTCAGATATCAGACAGAACTCGATTGAACCTACTAGTCGTTTCCGTCTCCAAAATGATATATTTGAAGCAACATTGAAGCAGATACAACCAAGAAATATTCGAAGTACTGTTTTATGGCTGACGCCAGAAGTATCTTGTTCAATGGCTGCTCGTTTCAATTCAAGTCATTTACTGCTGTTAATGAATCGGTTAGGAACAAATTGTAAATAAAAATTTCTCCCTGGTCCAATAGAAAGGGTTTTGACCACATTTTAATTGTTTTCCGTTAATGATGTTATGAACTATCGCAAGTTTTCAAACTGTTTCTCTGTATATAGGGATTGAAAGATCAGTAGATTCGTTTATAAGACTGTTAGGGGAAAGAATATTTTCCAAATACCAGCATGCCCACTGCAAGTGGAGTTCGGTAGAAACAGCCCTCCTCGCGATAGTACTAGAAGTTGAAAAGTCTTTATACTGCAACGAATACTCACTGACAGCCTTCTCGAACATTGAGGAGGCGTTCAACAATATTATCCCCAGTACTGATACAGGGGAAAGGGAAAATTTGAAAATCGACAAGCCAATCGTCGAGTTTGTCGATCACATGACATGACCCTTACCCTCAACGGCTTTCTCTAGAGAATGAATAGGCTAGGAATTAAAATTGTAGCAAACGCCGATGATATTGCGATTATGGTTTCGAAAACATTTCCAGACTTTGTCGGATGTCATATAGGGGGCAGTAAATGAATTCGTGCACTGGTGCAACAAAAGTGGCCTAGGGATAAATTCGAGCAGAACGGAACTAGTTGACTTCACGAGGAAGCACAAAATACCTCCCTTTCAAGAAATAAAACTCTTCGAACGAGCTAGGTACCTAGGACTTGGGAAAAAGGCGACAGTTGCGCTTTTCACCTGCAGAAGAACCATTGGCACACAATGGGGTTTGAGGCCCAGTATTGTCCATAGGTTATACAGGGCCTATGTGAGGAGGTCAACCGGAAACGGGGGGGAAAGTTACAGCGACTAGCTGCTTTTATTATGACGGGGTGTTCCAGGCAGAAATGATGGCTATAAATGGATACTTCAAACAAGAATTGAGTCCAATGAAACATCTATTCCAAGGGACAGCCCAGTTGCCATTAGGTCTTTAAACTCAATCCCTGGCCACAGGGATATAGCAGGCAATTTTATGGCGGACGAGTAGCAAGAGCTGGTACAACGCTCACTGCTCAATCCGCTTATACTAGACCAGGGGCAACTATCCCTGACCGGAGGTCGTTCCGAGGATTTCTCCACCAACCTTAGGTAGTGGTAGGTATCTCTTTCCAGAAACTCCATTGGAAACGCTATTGCGGCCATCACTGGAGGATGCAATGCTGCTCATATGGAAATACTACAGTGTAAATAACTTTTGTAGAAGCTGTCGAGACGAGGAGGAGGAGGAGGAGACAATGGTCCATCTACTCTGTCACTACCCTGCACTATCCAGGAAAATATTTTCTACTCTGGTACAGCCCCATTTTGACAACCCATACGATCTTCAGTCGGTTGGTATCAAGAGCCTCATGTGGTTCATAAACAACATGTTATGGAAACCCCAATTGATGGAAATGAAAAAATAATTCCTTGAAAAACGGAACTTTCGTTAAAGGAATCAGCTGGATAAGCTGATAAGTTTTTATATCTTTGTTAAGATTTTATTATCTTGGGGTGGTTTCCTTGCCAAATAGGCCATCATGTTTCATAGGCCAATTATTTTTCAAGTTCAGAGGAACAGAGGTTTTATCTTAATTTTCCTGATGGATCATCAAATCTTTCCTGTTTCCACACTGAAAAGCTGTCCATACCAACGGATTCAATAAATACAAGAAAAGTACCATCTGGATAAGAAAGCTGAAAAGGGACAGGGACAAAAACATAATTATTTTGTTATCATTAAATTCCGCTATAAGCATCATTACATCGAATTCTGTTGAATTCATAACAATGGAAAAGAGTTGATATTCTATTATATGTAAGAAATTCGCATCTTCATTCCAGGTGCAATCTAGAGTATTGACATACAATTGAATTAGTGAGCTATATAGTTTCGATGATGTTGACTCCTTCTTATGTTGAAATATGTTTGCTGAAGTGTATGTGTGTGTATTGATATCCAGATTCCATTCATTTGAAGTCGTACTTCATTTCATGAATTACTCTCGAAGTTCAACTCGTCTTCACATTTGATTTCATATGACGTATAATAATGGAATATGTCAACTAAATTATGTAGTCTCGTTCACATCAAATTACAAAATGTGAGTTGAAAATGGGTGTTGATAATTATAAAACTGTTGGTACTATGAAGTAGTCTAAGATGCTTGCTTGAAAACAATCCTATTCGGAAGTTTGTGATGCAATTATCATTCAAGTGGAATCTATTCCTGTTCATACTCATCTCAACCAATTTCATTTCCAATCATCAAATGGAAACTGAATGCGTCTTTTCGAAAACACAATCATCTATAAAAACTCTAACTAATCAAAGGGTGTCAACGAAAAGACATACTCGACTTGGTTTGTTGAATTAACGAAATAGCAGCGAAAGAGTGGTAAAATCGAACAAATACTATCGGGCTATAATTGAGTTAGTTCTGAACGATTTCAGTTAACATTGGAAATTACATGACTCGCTACCTCTTTTAATCCTGCTGAGTGGCAAGATATCAGTGTGACAAGGAGGGAGGATTATTCTTGATCCAATTATTGTAATGGCACTGTAGGAAAGTGTTTTGAATGTATATACTCAGATAGTACAAAATCATTTTTGAATAATTCCATTTATATTCCACTGAAAATTATTGACCAAAAATAATGCTTATTGAGGGACTAACCAGATTGAGATAAACTTATTTCCTAATTGTATTTTGTGGCTACAGAAGAAAAAGATTCATGGAATCTTCATTTCAATAAAAGGACGCATGCAAAGTTGTCATCCAACAGGTGGTTATCCTGTGGTTATACAAAAAATACGACGCGTTGAAAAAGTTTGTTCACGGTATAAAAAATTATTATACAATTTGTTCCAATAGCAGTTTGACAGAAGTACAGGTATATAATTGAACTTCATTTCATGAAATGAACAAAGACAACACAATGAACTATTAATATCTATCGAAGTGTTTTATATATCTCAATTTGTGATATGTAATTTGTACAAATGTTGAACAATAAATATGTGACGGCCTGTAGCTTTATAATTCTTCGGTAGATATTACTCCTCTATACGTTCCGAACAAACAATTTTCTACCTTTTGTATTGAACGATATGAAAATGGATTACACTGAATACCCAGGAAGTTGTAACAGAGACAATAAACGTATGTTCAGAAAATCGTTCGAAAACATGACATTTCTGGCACAATTTCCATAAGGAAAGGTTGAAAATTTTACGGTCAACCAGGAATAAAGCTTCTCCTACTTGGCATACAATCTTCTATTTAAGGATCGATAGATCTGTTGTGATTGAATGGTTTTAAACCCACCGTATCGATTCCACTCCAATGAAATTCAGGTGGAACGTTGACTATTACCTACAATGCCAAAAGCTAAATAAAATTTCGAAGTTTAGGCAACCAAAACATAAAATAAGAGCAATGATTCGCTTCGTCCTATCAGCTATAATTTTGACAAATGACAGCTTTCTGCCATGAAATTGATATCTCGGTGTATTTTTTCTTGAACATACGTGACTAATACGGCCTAGTCACCCATCACTAGCTCATTTTCAATTACTGCCATAAAATATAATTGAACCAATAATGCAATCAGACATTCGAATATGATGGTAGATGAATACAAAACTCTTTGTATCTAAATGCTTGTACAGAAATGCACAACTTCGATATGAAATTATGATTATAACAGTGACTGCAATAATGAAGAATGCGTTACTGAATTCTAACTCTGATGGGACAATTCAAATGATTATATAGATAAATTAAATGAAACTCGCCCATACAATACACAGTCACAAGAGACAGAAATGAAAAACGAAATGACTGCTAACTTCACTGACTCACATAACCTCAAGAATAAATAACAACAATTCTTCAATTCAATCTCCACCTTGAGTACCAAAAATATATTTATGATAGTCAGAATTCTCAAATTTATAATCGAAACTCATTCATATGAATAGAAGCAATTTCAATCGAAATGAAAAGAATGCACGATATGAGTAGGTATGCTCTGCGGTATCATTTCAAGGCACGATATATAACTAACTATAAAATGCCATTATTGAAAAATTCAGGACTAGTCATCTTACGTACTAAAATTGCACTGATCGAAATCACTTATCAGTTATTATTTCGAATTAGTAGTAAAAATAGTTTAATAATGAATATGTTGTGAAATTGATATTCAACAGATAGTCGTAGGGGAGAAGATTGTTCTGTCCACTTGGAAATTTAATTAGGCTGGTTACCAACAATAGCTATTTGTATTACAAGGGAGTTTACTGCCCAACGCGTAGTGAGTAAAACGTACTTTACTCCCATTTTTCCGCTTCTCTCCCTCCTAAGTCATTCAAAAATAATCATATATGAAACTTACAAATGAATTTAATAAATAACTAAAACTAGGAAGTACAGCATGCTCCCATAATTAGGAGAACCTACAAAACAATGAATTTTTGAAAAAAGAAAATTAAAGGTCTTCGGATTCCAACCAACACCTATATATTGCATTATACCTATTACGAACAATGTCTGATAATGAACACTTTGTGATATGAAGGCGTGCAGAGAATTTTCGCAGAATCATGATTATACAGTATTGCTGCAGCTCAATTAAAACATTTTACGTTCATCTTTCAATATATTCACTTCCTGAAAGTATCTTACCTTCCTTACTGATTTGTACCATTTTGCAAAAAACAAGTTGCTCTATAAATGAACGGTCAAATTTATACTTCAATACGTCAATGCCATACAATTATTTCATTGATGACGTATCAAACGTCACTTTTACTTGCCATGTCTTCGAAGGAAAAGTACTTTTCCTTCCTGGGAAGGCAAAGTACGACTTTGCTCCCTACAATGAGGCCAGGAAATGTATACTTTGGATAGAGGGAGGCGGAAAATCATTCAATTGTTATTCAGATAATACAATTGTTTTTATTTGGGAATGATATTTTGTTCTCAGATTGATCTAGTCAGCTGAGAATAATTTCAGGAGATAATCTTTACGGCTACCACTCGACCTGAAAATTGTTTGTTATCTCATCATGCTGGTTGTTCTCCTGGTAATGCAAAATAATAAAGTTCGTTCAAACTGGAAATGTTTCGATACAATCCTGGAGTCTTGGGTAGTATTACTATCGACCAACATGCAAATAACATGGAGCATTTCTACCCCGAATTATAAATTCTGTACAGTGACCTTCAGCCAAGGATCAATTCAAGCAAGCAGCGAATAATTCGATCAATGCATTCGTCTTCAGACAAACAGTACCTGCTGCTAATAGCCGTTAATTAGAGCGTGTCTCAAATCACTGGCCGTAATTAATGATTGTATGCAACAGACATCCTGTGTGGTTTATGGCGTGATTGCATGATTGAGCTTTCGCATTGATAGTCACATAGATATAGATAATATGTAAATGGCACAAAAGCACTCCGAAGAGATAAGGAGATAGCGTACACGCGTCCATAAAAAACTCAATTAGCATGTTGGAAAACGAAAATAACAAGAACATTATTCACTGGAATTGAAGACGTGTTTTGTGTGAGATATAACAACAGATTCATCTGCATACATTACATGACTTGGACAGCGAATCCATAATCCATAACTCATCTTAGAATGATGGATGGAATAATTCTACCATATGCAATGTATTTTGAGACGATGGATGACGCATAGAATTATCATGTATCTGAGATATCGTGGAATTCAATTATAACCGCTCAATGTTGTGATCAGACCTAGATGACCTAGCTACTGAAAGATTGACTGGTATCGGTCGGAATCTCAATGTCTATATGAATGAATGAATGAATGAATTCATTGATGTCTTACACAATCGTGCTTACACAAGTCAAATTACAAGATAAAATATGAAAATATCAAATTTACACATGAATAAATTACATAAAATACATAAACTACTGATGAAACATAAACATTTAAAACCAAGTCACATATAAATAAAACATATTTTTTACAGGGCTATTCTTGAAGATATGAATTATAACTGTAGTAAGCTCTGACAACTAGTAATTGTTTAATTTTTCTCAAGAAATTTGTTGTGGAACAAAGTCTCAAAGATATTGGAATTTTGTTGACCAAAACTGGACCGTAGTAGTTCTCGTAATTTCTGGTTCTTTTCAACCTCTGGTACTGTATATTCAGATCATCTCTATGTCGTGTATGGTATGAATGTATGTTAGATGTGCGGTCATATTTTTCCTGATTTGTTTTGACAAATCTAGGCATTCGTAAATATACTGTGATGGTACTGTTAATATACCCAGTTTAGTGAACTCACCCCATAATATCAACTCTATTGAAACCTTTCACAAAAATCTCATAAAATGGAAAAAAATTATTTAAAACAATAAATTACGAATGATGAAATTGAGTCTCACTGCAAATCACTCAAACATATAGCTCTGAAATTTTGAAAATGAATGGGCAGAAGTTGAGCAAAGAGCAATGAAGAGGATGAAAAAGTCGTCAAATGATTGTGATGGAAATCATATAAAATGAGGTACTCAAATCCAAACAAAAACTTTGAAAAGAATTTCAGTCGAGGGATGGAAAATCAAAACTGAATTGACCCAAAAATGGATATTGTGACAAAAATAAAATAATGAATATAAAATAGTGGAATAAAAAAAAATTCGAACGACGAAATATGAATAAATGTAAACAGATGTTAGAATTAAGTTTCAAGTTGAGAGTACTCACGACGTTTAGATCGCTGGTATTCGTAATCGTGTTAGGGTGATGAATGACAAGAAACTGAATCCTCCATGGTGGTGGAAGCAGAAGCTGCTCATATGGTGCGCTCATTCTCTGAATGCCACAAAGAAACCAAAAAAATAAGGTTAATCCATGACTGATTTTTTTCACATACCCAAAATGTGAACGGCCTTCATATTTTCTAATAATTCTTTAGGTTATAATCATTCAGAATAACTACTGATACTATGGTTGTTACATAAAACGAAAAATATTCACCAAAGCAATGCACATAAAATTGTGAATATCAGATATAATTGTGTTGAACTTTCAACAATGTTTGTGACTGTATTCTTTTTCTCCCGTCTACTCCTGTACAACAAGATAATTCAATGATCATTTGACTATAGGTGGCGATGCAAATGCGATTTCAATTGGCAACTGTTCACGTTAAATTTTGGTATCGACAATCTAGGTTGAACTCTGATGGGATCTTCCATTCACCAATAAAAAGAATAATTGGTGTACAAAATTCACTTTATATGGTCGAAGTTTGGCCCGTCAATTTGAATTATTTTAAATTTGAATACTTTGGAAGTTCCGATGATAATCACGTTTTTCTTGTTTCTGTTCCTTTTCACATTTTTATAGCTACTGTTTCTGTTATCGACTTAAATTATTCACCTGTAGTTAGTTTCATAATGAAGCATTTTTGCACTATATGTAGTGTTAATCCAGAATCATCTACCTACAGTAGGTAACGGAGGGAAAAATCTCCTTATTTTTAGTTTTTTTTTTCAGATAGGTAGTGTATAGCGTGGAAGACAATTTCAGTCAAAAAAGAGATACATAATACAAATACATGGAGATATACACCAAAACTATTCCTAAAACGGTATAAAATTATGACTATAATATAAAAGCGAACATATACTAAGGAACATATATTTGAAAAATACTTTTTCAAAAACAAAGATCGAGATTGAGGAATCTCAAAAACGAAATTATTGGCATTCATTGATTTGTTCTCTTCAATATTGTTCATGAATTCCCTGAATTCATAGAATAACTATAGACTATTAAGATTTGTTCCGTAGTTTTCTGGGTATTGTAACCTACCACAATCTGACAAAATAAGAATTAATATTTGAATCTATACAAGTGTAGAAGGGCAGATTTTCAATCTACCCCGAATTATGCTGTCATTTGAAAAACAGTTCTTTCTTGATAGAACAAGTCCAATTATTCAGCAACTTCTCGTATATCCCAAATTTTGCATATCAAAAAAATAATAATAACTAATATATATATAAAAAAATACTTATCGTTAACGTTTCGGAAACTAAATCCGCTTCCGTTTTCAAAACTGATACGAAACTTCCTGTTCAAATCCCCATATATCTTGTAGGTAATCTTGGTAATTGACTACTGATAGTATGGCTGTTTTTAAAACTAAACAAATTCACCAAAGCAATGCACATAAAGTTATTTTATATATAAGAATATCAGATATAATTGTGTTGAACTTCATTAATTCTTAATTTTTCAGATTGTGGTAGGTTACAATACCCGGAAAACAGTACTATTAAGATGTATTCAAGCTAGCGGTGAATTGAGCAATTACATAAAGGTTGCTCAAAATCATCAGAAAGGATGTAACAAATTTTGTGGAGTTATTATATTGAAGTATTTTTTCGGTTGGAGATGTTGAAAATCAAGAATGCGAGATATCGATGGAGTGTGCTTGCGAATTTTCAGGTGAATGCAAACTCATCAGGATTTTTATGCATCTTGTAGTGAACTCTATGTAACTAGCATGAAAATAACAGGTACCTCTCATAGGATGTGAGGTCCGCACCCTGAAAATGAAATTTTATCCGTTTGCCTAAGTATATTCGTAAACCAATAATCAAAACGGTGCAATGGATTCCGATTTGAAGCATCTTAAAAAAAATCAACTTCTCCTCTGGGGTGCCACCAATTATTTAAGTTTCAAAGTCACGCTTTGTGCTAAAAATAGGTATTTGATGAAGCATTCTGTGAATATCACAAGGAATCCAAAAATTAAGATTAATCCATGATCGATTTTTTCACATCCCCAAAATGTGTACGGCCTTTATATTTTGAAATAATTCTTATATTCATTCAAAATCACTACTGATACTATGTCTGTTTTTTGAAACGAAACAAATTCACCAAAGCAATGCACATAAAGTTATTTTATATATAAGAATATCAGATATAATTGTGTTGAACTTTGAACAATGTTTGTGTTTGTATTCTTCTTCTCCCGTCTACTCCAGCATAACAAGATAATTCAATGATTATTTTTGTTTCAATATATCACACAGCTGTAAATTATTCCAGAGGAGTTAATGCGAGGCCATAACAAATACAGGACGAACTCTGTCACTGATGAAGATTGTCACGAAACCCAAAAGCATTGTTATATGTAGGTCGAAGTCGCCCTTTACGAAAATTATTACATTGAACGGAAGGGAAAATGTGTGCATCATTCAGGAATGACAGTATCTGATTCTGGTGGGTGAGGCTTGATTGATACTTCTACCAGCGTTACTTGAAATTTAGTAATTTTGGGCGACTATATTCAGAACCGGAGAACTCTAATCAACTGTTTATGATCATCGGCCACAATATAACGAAGGGGCAGGTTCTGTGCGTGCGATATGAATATGCTGACTTGCTTGATTCTGAAGAGGGATCGATCCCAACCTCAGTGAGTTGAAACAGAGGGTTCCAATGCACAGGCTGATTCGGTCAAGAAATTTGATGATCCTGTGAATGAGTACTTCTAAATGCCGGCGGTTTTTTTAAAATTAATGATGCTGGATTTAATGAATATTGATGATTATTATCCGAAGAAATGTGCATTTCATACCACGCAGAAGGAAAGTTATCTTCTGTTGCTCCCCAATTTATTCGTATCCTAAAATAATAGTTTTCGACGTGCATTGATACTTATAAAGCACATGTTCTATCTTGAAACTTATTCTAAAAAGATTTTCAACACAAGATGAATGACTATTGATTAATGAATCACAATATATTTTGATTGATCAAAAGATAATTCCATTCATTTTAATAATAGTATTGGCTACATATGTCTCAATGAATAGTACACTTGATGAAACTATTCCTTTTTATTTTCATGCCAAATGTTTGACAGAATAGGACACAAATAGTCGAAGTGAATATAAAAGTCAGCGCCGTTCACATTATAGTTGGCAGAAATAAGTACATATAGTGTTCAACATTTGAATTGCTAATTTGAAAGAAACTGAAAAAATATATATGGAAAAATGAAGGATTTTTTTCAACCCGCAATCGATGCTTTCGTTTTGTTGTTCCTTCAATAGAATCCTGAGGTTGAATTCAATTCGCATGGATCGAAATAAATTGTCAAAATCGATGCACGCTGAAGTAAAACTTTCCCTGCGACTTCGCCAATTTTCACCCTGTTCTTCCTACTCTTGTTTTGTATTAACCATGTTTTTCATGTTTTTTTCCACTTTGAATATTCTTCAACAAACATAGAAGTTGTTCGAGTTCCTTAATAACTCCATCTTATATAAAGTTTACTGGTAACTTTTCCTCAATTGGTTACTTATCGAGTTACATTAAAAAAATACAAAAAAATCTCTTCCACTGTTATCTGCAGTTAATAATTCATTTTGCAAATAGCTCAACTTTTCCAGACTTCGTAGCTTATTATCTTCATCAGCAACACTATTCCTGAGGTACCACCGACAATAACACACAATAATCACAACTGAATTTTAATCGTTTTCGGTTTGATTTAAGATGGTCTGATGAAGATATAAAATGATCTTGTAGTAACCAATACAAAATTAATAAAAGATTCAGACCAAGATATGCCTGAGTATAGGCATGCAGGAGATGAAAAATATTTTGAGCGAAATAATTCTCATATGAATAAATGAACCTTTATATTATGACAAAATGGTTAAGGCTTTCGCGGCCGAGGTCATTAGTACAACTACTTTTCTTCGGGTTCATCGGAAATGAGTAAGCCTCTGAAGGAGCTGGCCACTCGCGCTAGAACTTCCAAAGAACGACGGCCTTCATACCCGAAGAAAAGTACTTATACCTTTATTTTATGTTTCATTGCCACCGAAGGTGAATAAAGAATTTTATTGATATAAATTGAGGCCGAAGAATTGAGGAAGAAATTTCAGAGGAAGGAGAGCTGATCTATATGAAGCTGAAATCATCAAAAGAATATTTTCAGATCATCACACTAGAAAAATGCTCCTGATTGGTATTTTGTCTGATGATATAACCAATCAACTTCCTTAACGCTCTCAGTGTCAAATAATTCTGCAAACATGTATAATTTTGATGCAGAGATAGTATGTGGTCATTGCAATATGTAATATCCTAAAATCGACATTGTGCCGCGCCTATTTTGAAGTGGCATGCTATATTATTTTAATTATCGTTCCTTGATTTTGGTTTGTTACCCTTTCAACGATCACGCCGCTGGCGTAAGATAGAATGATGTGAGTTGATTGAGTTTTGGTGTTTTTGGATTGGTGGTGAGAGGTGACAGTACTTTGACAAGAGAAAAAGTCATCAATTTTTAGAAAGAGTTTTGATCATCAGCGTTCCGGGTTGAATACAAAAATCAATTCTATTCCCACCAAGGAGGAAAAAGCAGCTGAACCATCAAAGCGAAGAAGAGGCATTTGAGGCAAAGGACGAGAAATAATCCAAGGTAGGATCCATCCAATTGCTTATATCTTCATATGAATACACCTCACTGAAGCCTTTGTGGGATTCGTGATAAATTGCGGAACTTGCATCAAAGTGCTATTGTGTAGGTACCTACTCGTTTTTCATCGAAAGAGCTCTGGACTTATTCGTTTCATAAAAAATCGGGACTAATTATTATTTTAAGTTGACGTTAGACATTAAGCTGTCCTAGCGTAGGTGGAATTGCTATTGATATTTTCAATAAACATTGTTTCTAGTTTATAAAAGGCAGTGGTTTTTCCTACTTCAATCAACAGAAACCATTTGAAATATGAGTCCGTTACATTGGCGTCCCAACTAAGGGGCTATTGAAGTAGAAAATCCTTTTGTCCTTGAATAATATTCAATATTAGATAAAATTTGTTTGGCTAGTTATAAAACATAGATGCCAGAATAATTGTAGAAATGGCAGGACGTGGAAAGGGTAAAAACAAGTCTAAGAAAGAGCAAGATTGCGGAACTGAAATAAATTCAGATTCCTTACTAGAATTAACCAAATTGATGGGGGACATCAATAGTAATTTGAAGGAAAATAATCTTCTTCTTAATGAGAACTTTTCAGTTTTGGCTGAAAATAGTAGAAAATTGAATGGGGGAATACAGGATATTCAAACAACTTTGAAACTGATGAGAATAAATTCAACAAATGATGATAATAAAAATAATACTGAATGTTTCCGAAACGATGGTCAGCATGAACTCAATGGTCCGGTGGCATGTGTTCGATCAAATATTGTCAATTATTTAGCGGTTTGGAAGGAGTTGGGTGGTAACTTGGTACAGTTCAGACCCGATGGTGGCTTGAACCCAGTAATGTTTATTAATAAATTATGTTCTTTATTTTCGGAGGCCGAGGTGCCTGAAAACAAAAAGTTAATGTTGGCTTTAAGTTGCTTACGTGGTTCAGCGGCAGACTGAGGGGAAATTAAGTCCAAAACTTGTAATAATTTCAAACAGTTTAAACAAATGTTTTTGGATAGATATTGGGATGCCCCAACACAAAGAGAGGCGTTCCGAAAATTTAAGTTTGGCTACTATGAAAGGGGTGCACGAGCTGATTATTTTTTAAAACAGGCCAAAGAAGCTAGTTACTTAGATGGTGCACCTGATGAAGGGGAAATAGTTGAAACGTTGTCACATCATTTTGAACCTGATATCAGAAGGGGAATAATAACTCCAGGAATGAGAACTATAGATGACGTTGAACGTTATCTACGGCGCATGGATAGTGCGGACATAAGAGGGGATAGACATTCATCAGGACAAAATAATAGAAACAATCGTAGCTCTGACGGAAATTCTCGGTACAATTTTAATAATAATCAACATAGGCCAATTCAGAACCGTCGAATTGAAACTAATGAGAATGATTCGAATGAGGGGAACAGGGGGGATAGAATCGTGGCAACGCTTTTCAATGACAGCTACGAAGATTTGTTGGAAGAACCGCCATCAACAATTAAACCATTGAATACAGTTCCAATCATTAAGGGAAATGTTGAGGGAGTTCAAGTGAACCTTTTGATAGATAGTGAATCTATGATGAGTTGTATTAGTCAGGATTTCTTGAATATAATTTCAGGGGTAAAATCCGATATTTCATTGTTGCCTGCCAGTGGTGTCACCGTTTTTGGTGCACTCAAAAGTAAAGGGCAGTTGATAAAAAAACAAGTCTATCTGCGATTTGAATTGAATAATATTATTTTCGACTACGTTTGTCTAGTAGTTCCAACTTTGATGAGGGATGTGATATTAGGGTGCGACTGGATGAACCAGTTTGCGGTGTTAGTTGATTTCGAAAATATGAAGTTGAGTGGTTTGTTTGATGGGGAAAGAAGAATCATACCGTTTTTTGAAAATTCTCACATAATTTGCGGGAAAACTGGAATTTGTGAGATCTCAATAGAGGACGAAGGATGCGACATAAGCAAGAAAAAACCGGTAAGACAATCGTACACTAAACAACAAATACACGATGTTGCTTTTAGCGCAGAAATATTGAATGATGTGGAAAAAACGCAATTATTTGAATTATTATGGAGATATGAAAGTTTGTTTTCCGACCAGCCAGGGGTAATGAAGGGTTATATGCACGAAATCATGTTGCGAGATGAGAGTCCATTTTACTTGAAGGGTTATCCTATACCTTATGCTTATAAAGTTGAAGTTAAGAGACAGATAGATGAAATGTTAGCTTGGGGTGTCATTTCGAAAAGTCAGACCGAGTATGTTAGCCCTTTGGCTGTTGTTAGGAAGAAAGATTCCTCCGTGAGAGTGTGTCTCGATGCAAGGCATTTGAATAACCGAATGGTTAAAGATCATGTTGTTCCACCGGTACCAAATGAATTACAGTTTAGATTCGCACCCAATCAATGTTTATCGACATTAGACTTGACAGCTTCGTACTGGCGAGTACCCATTTTCGAGGGTCACCGAAAGTATAAAGGGTTTTCCTATGAAGGAGAAACATACGTTTTTAATAAATTACCTTTTGGAATTTCGACCGCACTTGGTAGTTTCATAAGGGGTTTGAAACAAGTTTTGGGACAGGAATTCGATACTTTTTTGATAATGTATGTAGATGATTTATTGGTTTTTTCACGGAATCCTCTGGAACATTTCGTACATTTGGAAAGGCTATTTAAAAAATTTAAAGATACAGGTCTGACAATCAAATTGAAGAAATGCAAATTTGCTAGAAAAACGGTTAATTTTCTTGGACATATTTTAACTCCTGAGGGTATTTCTATCGATCCCAGCAGAATAGCTGCAATAGAAGGGTTTAAAGTACCACGAAATGTGAAGGAACTACGTTCTTTTTTGGGACTCATAAACTATGAGAGGAGATTTGTCGAGAAATTCTCGGAATTGACGTATCCGTTATTGCCTTTGTTGAGAAAGGGAAATAAATGGAAATGGGGGGAGAATGAAAATGAAGCTTTCAAGAAAATAAAAACGGGGTTTCTACAGGTCACGATGCAAATTCATCCTGACCCAGACCAAAGATTTTATATACGTACTGACAGTTCTTCTTATGGATTCGGTGCTTCTTTATGTCAATTATGTCCGAAATCTGGTGCAATGATGGTACGACTATAGTCGTACACTAAAAGGGGGAGAACTCAATTATTCAGTAACGGAAAAGGAGGCATTAGCAATTGTAATGGCTCTGAAACATTGGCGCGTTTTTGTTCTAGGAAGACCATTAACAATTTTAACTGACCACCAAGCACTGTCGTTTTTACGCACATGTAAATTGTTGAGTTCGCGATTATCTAGGTGGATATTATTTATTCAAGAATACGATTTTGATATTGTTCATTGCAAAGGATCTCAAAATATAGTAGCAGATACGTTGTCACGGTTTCCTGTAGATTGTTGCAGGGAAGAGGCCATTGAATTACCTGATCCCAGAGAAGTTCATATTTTTGCCACAAAACTAGTTGATAATTTCCAAAATATGGAACATAACCAGAAGAGCGATACTTATTGCAGTCGGGTAATGCATGAACTGGGAAAGGGCGTACTTGCACCAGAACGTGTCAAGAAATGGTTTCTAATCCATGAAAACCTATTATTTCGTCGGGGTTCTGAGCATAATACTGGGTATAAATTATGTATTCCTCAGAAGATGATATTATCATTGATAATTGAAGAACACTATAATAATGGGCACTTTGGGTCTCAGAAATGCTTTGGGTACTTATCAAAATTTTATTTTTGGCCGAAAATGCGTAAAATTATACGAAAGGTTATTGTAAGTTGTGATTTGTGTCAGAAGTCCAAACAAAGTGAAACATGTCATGGTAAGATGCAGAATGTCTTACCAAATGAACCTAATGATTTGGTATGTGTTGATCTTATAGGTCCACTGCCTAGATCTCGTGGTGGAGTAACGGTTCTGTTAGTGGCGATTGATGCTTTCAGTAAACTTGTATCATTATATCCTTTACGCAGGGGTACTACGTCGAATATACTGAAATGTTTGGTATGCAAATATTTCATATCGGTGGGTAAGCCGAAGAAAATATTGAGTGATAACGGGTCTTGTTTCACTAGCAATAAGTGGAAGCAAGTATTAACCGAAAATAATATACAGATATTGCATACTTCGGTCTATTTTCCCCAAGGAAATTCCACTGAATGAATAAATAAAGGAATAGGTAAGATTATTGCGATCTTGTTGTCATGAACGGCATACAAAGTGGGCTACGGTACTTACTAAGATTGAAGGCTGGTTGAACCAAACAATTCATGAGAATACGGGGTTTACACCAAATGAGGTTCATTTTGGGGTATCACGTCATAATAAAAACATTGTGGGTCTGGTCTATCCATCGGTGGCCCAAGTTAATAAAGATTTCATCTACCTAGCGAAAGAAAAATTAATGAGTAAAGCGGAAAAACGTCGTTTGCGTCATGACCGTAACAAGAAGAAACTAACTAAATTCAATATAGGAGATCAAGTTCTAGTTCGATCTCATTTACAGTCTTCGAGCGAAGACAAGGCAATAAAAAAATTATTCTTGCTCTTTAGAGGTCCATGTACTGTAACTAGAGTTATGAATCCCAATTCCTATCAAATCGAGGAAAATTCTACCGGACTCTCATTGGGAGTTCATAACGTCATTAATTTGAAGGCATACCACCGACCCATTGAATTTTTAGACCAAGGCGATTCTGTTGAAGAATTGAATCAGTTACCATCTTGTAACTAATACAATTGGGGGGATGTGTGCCGCGCCTATTTTGAAGTGGCATGCTATATTATTTTAATTATCGTTCCTTGATTTTGGTTTGTTACCCTTTAAACGATCACGCCGCTGGCGTAAGATAGAATGATGTGAGTTGATTGAGATTTGGTGTTTTTGGATTGGTGGTGAGAGGTGACAGTACTTTGACAAGAGAAAAAGTCATCAATTTTTAGAAAGAGTTTTGATCATCAGCGTTCCGGGTTGAATACAAAAATCAATTCTATTCCCACCAAGGGGGAAAAAGCAGCTGAACCATCAAAGCGAAGAAGAGGCATTTGAGGCAAAGGACGAGAAATAATCCAAGGTAGGATCCATCCAATTGCTTATATCTTCATATGAATACACCTTACTGAAGCTTTTGTGGGATTTGTGATAAATTGCGGAACTTGCATCAAAGTGCTATTGTGTAGGTACCTACTCGTTTTTCATCGAAAGAGCTCTGGACTTATTCGTTTCATAAAAAAATCGGGACTAATTATTATTTTAAGTTGGCGTTAGACATTAAGCTGTCCTAGCGTAGGTGGAATTGCTATTGATATTTTCAATAAACATTGTTTCTAGTTTATAAAAGGCATTGGTTTTTCCTACTTCAATCAACAGAACCCATTTGAAATATGAGTCCGTTACAACATGCAAATGAAAAGTGTGGTGGATTACTTGAAATGAAGCAGTTCACAGAAATCCAAATATGTTTTTTTTTGTCCAGGTCATGTACTGCGGAGTTATATTTTGTGAGTCATTTCCCAAAGAATGTGAATTCAATTCCAGATATTTATCAAAAAGGTTCTCACCAATTTCTTACGATTCCTACTTTTCCACAGGTGGGATATAATGCAAACATTTCACTGGTTTGCGTTCAACGTGCTAATAAATCAAATTCCCAAAGAGCATTAACGTCAAGATTAACTGAATTCAATTGTAACCCATCGTCAGAGAGATAACGTGCTATATACATTACAGAAACATAAAAGGTATAATAATATATTCATCATGGAATTATGGGGATGAGGGTGGGATTATTTTTGTCACGGATTCTCATTTATGTTCAGGGATTTCGCATTCGTAAACCTAATGTTATACAAGAATGATTGGGTTACCAAGTCGAAGGGGGATGTTTTTGCTTGACGAGTGAATGGAGAGGAGATATCTTTCATTTATTTTTTGTCACCCTTCTATCATCGCTAATATGAATTGTGATGAAATATCTTTCAATCTCTATTATTTGTCGCCTATTGCACAGTGGAGAGGATAGTGGAAGAGAGTTGGATCTATTATGAGGAACAAAAATATCCTGGATTTTCATCAAGTATCGGTCTGTTCAATTCAATTTTATGAGGAAACCTCAGTGATAACAGTTGTAGAACTGGTAGGACTGACTAAAAATTGTTCAAACACATGCACGCACTGGTGGTACTGAAGATTACAGAAGAATGAAATTTCAAGTAGGGCCGTTAGAGGAACTCTGGGGGAAAAATTGGACATGCTTCCTCTCCTCAACTTTGCTTCTGCTAGTAATCTCACGTTGTGTAGTAAGACCTCGCTTGTCTTCAGCTCGTGGAAATTTCTACTCTTGAGAGATGCCGTTTGTTAGAGTACAACCACTGTTCAATGTAAAATCAAGCAGTCCCCTTTGACAAAAATATATTACAGTTTCCTGTATGATTTCCACTTACAATGGGTTTACAAAACCGATACAAGTGTTTCGCTATTACAATAGCTTCTTCAAGCAAGATAAATAAATCACTATTCTATAATACGCTTTTTAAATACAAGTAGGTCGAACGTCTCTTACAATAAAGGTCCGACATAGGTCCGATATTCGACCCGTAATTTGTCCAAATACTAATTAATTACATATGAAGATTATTCCTAGAAATAGAATTATTGGCCGGGAACATATTCAACAATGGGGAGTTATTTGATTCAACCTGATCATTCAATAAATATTCTGAATTTTTCCCTATATTGATTTCCAAACTTTCTAGAAGGTTAAGTTTCCAACCTTTCTGTTCAAAATGCCTTATTTCGAACTCGTGGTTGAACTCATGACCTTCCAGAATGAGGTGACTTGCATAAGTGGAATTTGTTTTTTCATTCAAAAAACTAGTTCTATGTTCTCTCAGGCGAGTGTTGAAAGATCTTCCCGTTTGGCCTATGTAGTACATCGGACATGACCCGCATGTTCAATGGTCAATTCAAGTCTCCTTTGAGCCTGAAGCTGAAATTGATTCTGGGATCCGAACTCCTATTCCAAAGGATATTTTTGGTGGCCACAGTCAAGTGAAGTGAATTTTGGCATGGCGTGGAGAGTCTATTGATTTCTGTGACGTTGAGTTACTGTTGAAGAGAGAGGCTTTTGAGCAATCAGAGAAGACATACCTTTGTCGAATCAGAAGAATGGGGAGCTCGAAGAGGCTTCTGCCTTCGAGGGGTAGTATTGAACAGAGTTGGCGGTATTTTTTGATCAGTGGGAAGTGAAATTTTCTGGAAGGGAGCATTTCTTCGAAGACTACTTCCAATATCTTCAATATGTCACTGTATAGGGAAGAATATCGACCGATGAGGGCGCTGGTGGTGGTTAAACTATATCCACCATTTTGAAATAGTTACCTTGTTTACATTTGTGAAATGACGCGCCAAACTGAAATCCAGTCATCAGTTGCCCTCGCTAGACAAGATTTTGGTAGTTTTTTTGCTATATTCCCATTATACGAAAGTTTTCTCGTGAAGGTTGATATGATAACTGTGTTCATGATGCTTTGAATAGCCGCACAATACCATTCATTGGAGGTGAACATAGATGCATTGTGTTTTAAAATCTGATGATATTTGTTCCAGGACATTCTAAAGTTTGAGTGTAGTGTTAGTAAACCAAGGAGGCTTTTATTATTTATTTATTAGATGGTGATTTATGCAGTTCCAGTTTAATTTTCCAAGCCTTGTACCTGTCTATTTTCTCTTTCAATCCACTTTCCGTAATGTTTTCCACCAAAGATGTATTTCTCTTTGGAAACGTGTGGAAAGACAACTTCGTATTCCGGTTCCTAGAGTTGCGGCAACTTGGCACCAAACACTTTATACAGTTCACTGAGCGATCTGCATCCATGATTGTTTGATATTATTAATAAAAAAAAACACAACTTTAGATGAGATTTCCTAAATATACACCAAAGAACTCAATAAATTCACACACATAAAATGGAAGCCGTTTGTTTGTGAAATTATAGCAGTGAGTTATATTTCCGCAAGACGTTGCAAAAAATTATGAACTTCCCAATTGTGAAAGTAATGAGATAAGCCATATTTTATCCACCGGTCATATTCATTTGTTCATCTCTTTTTTCTGAAATTTGACTTGTGTTCTACCTTATTGTCAGCTTACCATATAACTACTGCGATTTATTAGGCTCCTGCCACCAAGTAGAAAATAGTTTTGTTCGATTCTGCAATACTTCTTCGAAGTTGACATGAAAACAGGATACTTATGTCACCCCTCATTATATGACTTCAAGGAAAGAAAAACGATTCCGTCTGGTAGATATAAGTGGTAACAAAGCGATGAAATGGTGGAAGTTGAATATTTTCATCCAAACAAGAGGAGTTCTGTTCACTGGATTATGTGACCCAGGAAGGTCCGTGTCAGAAAAGTGAACAAAGAAGATAAGTGCTTTGTAAAGGAATGAATTTTCCGAAGATAGAATGGGCTTTGATAAACATTATGTCATCATGATCTATCTGAAATACTATTTTTTGGGGGCCGGTTACACTGACAGAAGGAGTAGAAGTAACCAACGATAGATGAATATATCGGTATTTTCCAATACTATTTATTCATCATTCACGAATGAGTTTCTCATCCTATTTATTCTTGAAACCTTCGACATCTACCTCATTTGAAGTTTCTGTCAACCCCATTGAAAAAAAACTGATATTGCAAGATTTTCACTCAAAAAGTTTACAAGTGGTTGGGCGATTATACACAGGCATCGCAGGATATTCCAGATGCGTCTCTAATTCAGAGTTCCCTAATTCCTCCCCATATTATACATACAAATAACACACATAACTGATCTCATTATTGTCTGAAACGTGATCTTTGATATCTTTTCACCTCGAAGCTCCGGATCCTTGGAAACTTCGCAAAGCCAATTTTGGCGATTTAAAGTTGTAGATGATTAATTACCCGCAGAGCTCCTGAAAGAAAATTAACTTTGTTGTAATAACCCCAGCCGTTTCGAAGATTAATTGTTTTTACGAAGGTTTGCTGAGTCGACTTGTCGGTTTATTCCGACTTTATAAATTCCTAGTCTCGGAGCGACTTGTCGATGAAGTTCGAAAAAAATATATGTTTGTTCTATACCACTACCACTAGTTGTTTGTTCTGATATCAGTCGAATTTATTGTTTTTCCATTGTTCACCAAAAAATGGGAGAGACAGAGAGAGAGAGAGACAAAGTGAGAGAAAAAAAAAGAAAAGAGAGAGAAATAGCTGAATTGAAAATAAAGTGTGAGGTATATGGAAGTTCAATTCCGAGGCGAAATCCATGATTATGGTTGCGAACTGAATCATCATTCTGCCAGTGGGATTTAAACTGTGGATGGCGCTCATAGAATTTTGCGTATTTTTCGTATGAAAGCTCACATAACTATTGAGTTATATTCATAGTCGAAATGAATGAGAACTTTTTGAATATTTATATTCAGCATGCCTGACAACCTCTTTCAATGAAGCTGAATTGAAAAGTTTCAAGTACTAATCGAGAAGATTTTTACTTTGAAACTGAGTATTTTTCAAAAAAAAAATCTTTATGTTTCTGAACTTTCGATTCTGATTAGTGGCAAAGAGAAAAAATGATACTCAAATTTGGTTTATTATAAAAATATGATCAATGGAAGTACCATGTATGGACAAAAAAATTCGAAACTGATATTCGACAAAAATGCAAATTTGACCTCTTTGAGCACCCACCTCGGCATGATCTGCAAATCTTAATGTGGGAATTGTACGTTTGGGATTTCATGAAGCTATCTATCAATCAATTTCAGAGTTCACTTAGGAAAGTTGATCGTTTTTGTCCTCTGTGTGCACGAAAATACTTACTTTTCGAATTTATCTTTGACATTATGGCCTGTCTCCTTTGAACTAATTGAATCATCGTCTCAGCTTGCTTCTTATAGCAATTCATGCTCGTATAGTCAATCTTGAAATAAATAACGCATTTGAATGATATACACGTACCTATCAACAGAGTGTTTGTATTTTTTTATTTCACTTCCTTCAAAGAAGTTGTAATTTCTATCTTTTTGATTCTGAGATCAAGCCAAAATATAATTCTTCAACCTTCATTCTCTTCACAAAAAAAACCCAAATTCCTAAGTGGCTTGGAGTTTTTGGACTTACGTTTCGTTTGCAACTGCGGCAGGCAAGATTATTCGAAGGCGAAAATTGATGAAAAAAAACCTATTGTCAGTGTTCGTAACATCTAGGTGTTTCCAGATTCTCTGGAGCTGCAATAGCAAACGCACTACCGAAAAAGTCAGTCATTTTGAAGCACCAAACTCTGGCAGAAAGTATCTTCGTCTACGGCTATGATACATTTGCTTACAGCTCGTGCCGCAAACTTCATTCCTTTCTCGTTAGACAAATTCTTTGTGTACCTGTAGATCTTTTATATATAACTATCAAAGCATCACCATTGAGATTGATCCATCATCAACCTACTCTAACAATCGTATAGAGACAATTCACCAGGGATCATCCAAATGTGAGGGTATAATTCACAGACGGTGAAATTCACATGAATAGCGAAAATTCCACAAGAAAGGAAGTACTGCCAGATATTGAATCGGTACTTGTGATGAGAAATGAATTATGAAAATTGTCAAATGGCCATTGTACGGAAATTCCCAGGAATGAATTATTCACTCCGGCATTAAAGACGCAGTTTTTTCAAAGGCATATATTCTCGATTAAACGGCTTTGGAGGATGTTTAAGCTGGAAAATAATGCCAATTTGATGGATCGCAAATGGATTTTGTGGAAACGATCCGCTCAAACATCGCGAGAGTTATGAAATGTCGAAGAATAACGACGAATTGAAATCCACGCAAGTATTTGAAATCCGGAGATTGAAACGTTCCCTTTCTTTAAGTGTTCGGTAAACGACGCGAGATTCTTGTGAATTTTTTGCTTCATCAAATTATTCGATTCACTGTTGACTCAAGATATATTGCAGATACTTCTTGCCGCGGAACGTAGATAATTCGTTTGAGTGCAAATATTGAGCGAGGATATATGGACAGATCTTTCGGAAGAAAAATGTCAAGATATTTCGATTTCGAATTCACTCAAGAAGGTCATTGTTCAATTGATAGCGAACAAGACAATAATATTGAACAAGAAAACTCCACTAAGAAATAAAATACACGTGATAGCAAGCAGCCAATTCGAAAACATTAGATAGTTGGTTATGAAAGAAAATAAATATATATAAATATATATATATATATATATATATATATATATATATATATATATATATACATATATATTCTCCTCTGTAGTAGTTTGATAGGCAGATACCCACTAAAAAACCACTACGCTTCGATTCATACAAGTGGACAAACACCACCTGCCCTTCACGTTATATTCACCTGAAGAAGATGCCTGAATCACAACTGACACAGGTAATTTTTGTAGTTGTTCTGAAATTGTTTGTTCTGTTAACTAGCTGACGAACGTCAACCCTCAAAAATCGAAACTTGTGCGAGCGATGGAATAACGATGCCTTACCTTTCAACTGTGTGATCAACCAGCACGGTGGCCTGGTGGGGATTTGAAATCCGGCCTTCGCTTCGCCTTGAAAGACGAAAGGTTCCTGATATTCTGACGGAACAAACTATTATCTGAAATATCAACACTGTCTTGTACAACGCTGCTCATATTTATCCCAAAGGCATATGAGTAGAAGTGACTCAGGTACAAGATGGAAGCTTGAAGTCCTACCCTATAGTCGGGCTGTTCAAAAGATAGAATTCAAGGACGCGTGAACAGTAAATGCCTGCACAGCCACGCCTTCTGAACTGAAATAAATGAAGAACTGTTTACACTGTACTGTACTCATTTGTGCTTTGTATTTACTTGTGTTACGTTAATTGAATAATATGGATGGAAACACTCTTTCACCTCCAAGAAAAAGATAAAAAAAAAGACATTTAACTGTAGAAGAAGGAGGTGTAATAATGAACACTTATAAAAAAGCATCCCAAGAGTTGATGGGAGGACGACGCGGCGACGTTTTTGTTGAGTGGTGTAAATCGGACTTGTTACATTGGGGAGAGGCACATTCAAAGAGTGCGTGCTGTTCACGTGATCATTCTATCTTTTCAGCGGCTACACTAGCTACAGCTATTGGCGTTCAACAAGAATCAATTCTAGCATCGACGCTATTTACGCTTCATATCAATAGAATCCTGAGATTACTTTCTCTTCAGTGTACAGTTTTCCAGGCGATAGTATTATACATATTAGTTTTTCATGGAATACCTAGAATCGCTTCTCAACGAAATATTATGATGAGAAATGGATTCTATATGAATGTTTCAGGAAAATGATCGATATTCTGAACTTCAGGGTGGTCTATGGAAAACTGGATTGCTTTGTATTTTCATTTATTTGATAGATTCTGTTGCCTGATCTAATATCGAATTTGCATCTATTTCAGAATTATCTTATGAACATGGACCAAAAATCGAACAGGAGTGTAGACGTAAATTAGGACTTGCAGATGATTCCTGAATGGAGTTTGAAAACTTGGTGAAATTCAACACTGTCAAAACCTAAGCATGTCTCTCCTTGAATAACATTGATATGTCATCAGCCAGTCTTTTGACGTTGAGAGTCACTGTGTCACAATGGAATCATTTGCGACAACAATCAGTAATAGTGCTACTGGTAAAGTGATGGAAACTGAATGTATATCGTCAGCTCATGATGTTCGAAGTGAAAATCTAACCTGTCCTGGAATGCTGTTCACAGTGAAACATGTATTGACGATTCTGAATAACATCCAAGGAAACTCTTTTTGATTGTGACGCTGTGCTCATGGACTCCTCCAATATTCTGGAAAATAACCACCAAAGGGGTGACTTGTCCCTCACTTTCTCTTTTATACATTATATTATATCTTTTATTCGTGACTAAAATGAATCAAAGAAACCGGTCGACGCCTCCCCCTGTAAGAACCATGACTGCTTCCTAATTACCATGATTGCGCTATTCAGAATGTAGTGGGACAATTCAGTGAATTACCGCATAACTGCAATCATCTTGGTTATCTGCTTGCATGCCCACTGAGCGGAGATAAGAATAACTGCAATAGTTATGCAAAATAGGACGTGATAAGTGCTGGGCTGTCTGCTACGCCAGCTCGAATGAGACGTTGACGTTCAAATATTCAGGAAATTGTCTGGATGATGTTCACTATTACGACAGGAAAGAGGCGGAGAAATCTTATTCTGAACTATTTCGTTTCTAGTATCCGAAGTTTCTATGTGAACAAGGTAGCGCTGCTATTTTTAGGAAATGTAATGATACAATATCAACATTTCATTATTTTTTGAGGCATTTCTCTTTGAATTTAACTCTGATCGATGAATTGATTGAATACTTTTCCTTCATCGTCCTTCGCATATTCGATAGAATCAGAACAGATGTGAGCAATAATAATACCTGAGACACTAACAGGAACCTGATTCATTCCCATCCAAAGTAAAAAAATTAAATGTATTAATGTGACCAGTCGAAAAGTTTCATCTTAGGTAGTCTTTCTGTTACACAAAATTGAATATTCCTCAATTATTCTCAATTGATGAAATTGTGCATTGTACAATATTGTCCAAGTTTCAGATTCGATCATTATCGTCAGTTTAACGTCATTCACAAGCTTTAAAACTTCATAGACCTTGAAGAATACCTGGACTGACTATCACTTGACTTTCCCATTCAATATACATTGAACCCAATGCGGATTACATCAAAATTAGAAATTCTGTGGAAAATGATAGATTCTTGATACGAATTATCGAGCATTCTCTGTTGATATGTATTTCATTCATAGACGTTTAATCCATTCGAACCATCCACAAAGAGAAAAAACAGTCTGAAAAAGATATTCTCCTGCCATAAATGCAGAAGGTGGTACAATTGTCTAACTATACTATATCCATCCAATAGAGCAGAATGGGTAGAAAAAACACGCCTTCTTACGCTGGCCAATCGAAATCAAATGCAATCAACTGGTGGAATTCGCGCTGCAGTATCGGAGTAGTCAGTTACGTTTTAAATCTTGTGGTTTGTACATATATGGTATTTTGAAATTTGAATTTTTCAGAATGTCAATTACTGATACGGCTGAAGAAACTGCTGATATGTATCCCTTCAGTCCACCCAAAAAAAGGCCAAAAAAACTGCACCTTGAAAAATCAATTTCGGTCCTTCCTTAGTGCCTTGCCTGAGTGATCACTTACACAATTCATGATAATGTTTTGGATCACCCCAAAACTCTCAATTTTATTGATGATAGTAGACTTTGCCCCACTTTCTCGAAATTAAAATCGATAATGCTTCGATGCGGTTTTTCTATACTATTTCGATATTCAACGTGACAGCTGCAAGCAAATAGTGTTCTCATGTCACCTGTCAGGCGATACACTTTATTTGATTCATGAAAAAAACTATAATTCCTATCCAGAACCGGAAAATATTATCACTACCTATCTTTACATCTTTTCCTCAAATCCTAACGCGAAAGGGAATGGCTGCGCTTTGAAAATGCCAGCTTGATTCTGCTCGATATGATTTATTAACGGAAGTATTTACAGTTTGTACAATATATGTAATTTGTCCAGAGTCTTGGGCACGAAATAATAAAAAAATTATGTATTTGTTGAAGAACTGATGAGTCCTTGCATGAAAAAAATTCGGAGATGTACACAAAAATCCTCAGCTCACTGTGGAAACAAATATATTGAAGTTGAGGTATGATATTATTCAACGTAGTCTCTTCTTGATTGTATTCAATAATCATAGCAAACCTGCAACACCTCTCGACCCTTTGAGAATATCTTGCTTTGCAAATTAGGCCTCCGCAACTTCTTTGATGAAAAAATTTTACATCTGGGGAAAAGTGTGACAGTCGGACGGAGTCGGAAAATAATGTTTATTTACGACTAATACATAATGTAAGTATTATACTTATGTTTTCTGCTGTGTAATGCCATATATTATTCTCTTAGGGAATAATGGCGAGGGATTATTAGAAATAGTCTTTATTCCCCCTCGTAGTCCTAGCACGAAATTTTCCGAATGGAACACTGCCATGGAAACGATTTATCCAAACAGCAAAGTGTCAGTGTCAAACACGTAGGTAGTGCGTGTGTGTATTTGTATTGACACGAATGGAACTGAATAATCATTCATTTATGATAAATAAATTAGTCGTAAATGAAGTAGATCACACTACTAGCAATAATGACTATTATTATCTCGGAATATTATTCCCTCGCCGCTGAAGCGGCTCGGTTCGTAAAAATTCCTCAAGAATAATAGCTATCATTATTGACTCGTGGTATAATCTACTATTAGTAACGTCAAGTATTTAATGAGTATTGTAAAGAGTATTATAGACATTATTTCTGATATTGAAGATGTTGGGTTTACCTGTCACATTGACTACGTTGATGAAGAGGATTTCAGTGATTTCAAAATACTTATTCTCCAATTTAACAAACAAAGGATCACAAGGAGATGTACTATCGAGCAAAATTATAAAGAGTAGCTTTGAAGTAATTGGACATGTGTGGTGTCATTTTGTCAATACCTCGTTACAAAATGGTAAATTTCCAGATGATTTAAAAACCAGTCCAGTTACGCCTATCGAAAAAGTTATTAACACAAAAAAATCCGATGAATACCGTCTAATTAACACTTTACCCTGTGCTGAAAAATTGTTAGAATCAGTAGTACATCAAAAACTGTTGGAATATTTCCATAAAAAAAAACTCTTCCCAAACCAATCTGGTTTTAGATTCAAACATTCATGCAAATCCGCAATTCAGCTTACGGTTACTGGTTACTGAATGGAAAGATAAAATGAGTAAAGGCATGTACACTGTAGCAGTATTTCTGGATCTAAAACGTGCGTTTGAAACTGTTAATCGTAAAATACTAGTGGAAAAATTAAAAAAATATGGCATGAAAGGAAAAGTACTTGATTGGATCAGTGATTACCTTACTGGAAGGAAGCAGGTTACCAAAATTAATGAGTATGAATGTGATTATGAACGTTATTTTGCGGATGATGGCCTAGTATCGGTTAGTGGTAAAGATCTAGTTGAAGCTGATCAAAAAATGAATGAAGTATTGAATAATATTGCTACGTTTTTGGAATCAAATAAATTAAAGCTGAATGTTAACAAAACAAAGGCTATGATACTTACTACACCGTTTAAGTACAGATAATTAGATTTGACCCAAATTGAAATTAAAATAGAAAATGACAAAACTGACCTTATCACTGAATTCAAATATTTAGGATTCATCTTGGACAAGCATTAATCAATGAATAACCATTTTAATCACATACAGAAAAAAATTTGGAGGAATTATGTTTTTTTACTAGAGTGCCCCAACAATTAACTATGCAATCACGAATAACAGTATATAAGACAATTATACAACCACATTCCGAATATTGTCCCACTCTTCTGTACACAACTGATTTAAACAAAATGAGAACACTACAGAAACTGCAGAATCGCGCAATGAGGATTATTTTGAGATGTGACAGGAGTACCCCAATATCATTAATGTTAAATACTCTAGAATGGTTATCTATAGAAAGCAGGCTCACATATTTAACGATGATATATATTTGCAAAATGATACATAACCTTCTACTTTCATATTTTTATGAGTTTGTAATTTTTATTAATCAAATCCACGAGTATAATACTAGAATAGGAAATAATTTGTATGTAAATAATTAAACAGAAACGTTTAACACTAAAACACTAATTTTAAAAGGATTTATTAAGTATAACAGTCTACCTGAAAGTGTAAATTCTCCTACCAGTCTTATTCTGTTCAAAAGGAATTTATTAAACCATTTAAGAGATCATTGAGGTGATACCAAAATCAATGTGTATCTTCTGTATTTTTAATTATTGTATGAAGTGTTTATCAACAAATATTGGCAGATATTTTTTTCCATTAATATGTTCATATGTATATTGATGTTTACCATTATTATCTTTGTTGTATATTAGGATGTGTAAGATAAATGCCAGTTTCCCAATAGTAACGAGCTTGAGGAACTTATAACTTGTAGCTTGTTACTTGTGACTTTTTACCTATATCTTACCGACGCGACGTCTTCATAATAGTATATGTTGAAATAAACAACTCATTTTGTTTTTCAATAAAACCAAATGATGTAATGGAACGTAGGCGAAAGTCACCATGACTTTGATAATACATGCAAATTGGACAGTAAAATGGCGAGACCATATAAATGTAACTTTCGACCTATCCATAGCCATCACGAAAGGTAAGATTCAGTTTCACCGCCTTTCGAGTTTCTCAGGGGTACAGCATTGTGGGATGAGCTGGACATGGTCGTGAACAAGCCCAATGGAGTTCGTCAAAACTGGCCTTGTAGGAAAGGGAATCATACCCTATCGGAGGCAGTTATCAATCTATGATTTCAAGAATTGAACAGTTTATGACTACTATGAGTATTGTTAAATCGAAGCAAACATTGCTCAATAAATTCCAACTTCAAACATACCCGAAAGTTTCCATATCCGAAAGTAGGGCAGAGGCATTTTGTAATTGTTTACATATCAACAATCCCGAAAGTAAATTTCCAATCTCATTAGTACGTAAATTCAATTATCCGAAACCGTTACGCCTTATCTGGAGTTGATACCTTAACCGAAAGTTCTCAAGCTAAATGGCCGATCCTAATTAAAAACTTATCCCTACATTCAGCGACTCCACGCGTTAAGCAGGAAAATAAAAAACCCAGACCAAGCGAAACTGATGCAAGATCCGAAGTTTATTTTGTTTGTTCGATTCAGAGCAGACTTCCAAAATAGCATTAACGGTGTCATTAGTTTCGATATGAGTTATTAATGGGAATAGCTCGGGTATGACGTATCGAGGAAATATCGACCTCCGCAATAGAATAGGGATGAGCTATTTGTAGACAAAAATTGAAAACTAAGAGAAATATTTTACTCAGAATAATAATCAGAATAGGTTGAAGTATTCGTTTAAGAGTTGAAAAACTATCCAGTCACTTCCATGAGTTTGCAGTAATACAAAACTATATTCAAAAAGAAACTTTGATCGAGTCCGATAATGTCTGGTTGAGGAAATTGCTAAGTAACAAAAGGCCAGTGTGAGAATTCAAATTTATGTTGCATCATTACCTGGGTCAAACTTACGAATATTTATTGGTGCTGATTAACCTTTTTTTTCAGTTTTTGAAAGAAGGAATAGCTTTTATATGTTGTTATTTTTACAACTTATAGCGCGACTTCAATGATTTGAAACACTAGAACAGGCTCGTGGGGAGAAGGCGTTAGTTGCTATTGATTGATCATTCTTGCACTGAATACATAGTATTCAACTGCTTGAGTGTTTTCGGCGGCCAGAGGAGAAGTGCGTGGATTGAGTCACTCCAATGGAAAAAAATATGCCTCTGAATTCTTCAAGAATCTGGCCTCGACAATTCCCAATATTGCTGATAGTTCTATATAAATGTGCAGTTCACTATTGAAATTTGAGATGATATTCTTCAATGAGACCTTCCACTCGATGTATGGTGTGTTAACAGTTGATACTATATTGTTGGACAAGGTTAGTAGTGAACTTACAGGAATGTTGCTAGGATGCGATCCCTGTAAACATTTGTCCTCGAGTCTTGGGAAATTTTGTAGGAAATACATCAACAGTTGTTTGAACAATTTTCAACTCAATTTCATGAACTTCTTCAGGGCTCTGAACGTCGGTATGAAATCACATTTGTTGTTTTGCGATTTCCACCTAAAACTCAGCTCCTACCGAGATAGTGAATAGAAGAAGGTCGTTAAAGTGCAGACTTCATCAGAAAACTAGTAGTAGTCTCAAACCCAGGGTTTCTGTTGAATCTTTTTCTAAATTCATCGACAGATATTCATTTCATGCTGAATAGAGTAAACTTTTTCAAGAACTGTTTATTGCGTCAGGTGTTGAAACCCATCAATATTTTTGCAATAATCAAATTTTATATTGTATATTCTGAATGGAAATTATTATTATACTCCCATTGAATCACGGACTATATATATCATGAAGAGAATGAATATCCTGTCTCAATGGCTCATTGTATACAGCTTTATATTATTGAATAGTCAATATATCAATTTTAGTGTCAAATGATATCAGTTATTCGAAAGTCTGCCATGAATTTTCGAGACTTCTCGGTAGTGTAGAGGTTAGCACATTCGCCTTTCAAGCGGAAGAGCGGGGTTTGATTTCTTGCCGGGCCAACATGCTGGGAAATCAGGAAATCGCACGTTGAAAAGTATGGCCCCGTTGATCCGTTGCTCGCACCAGTTTCGACTTCTGGGGGTTGACGTTCATCAGCTGGTTAACGGACACGATCAATTTTAGACAATTCTTTTATAGAACAGTAGTCTTCAGAATTGCTATTTCCCGTTGAAGGATCGTTTCCTCAGCTAAGATGAAGGACTACCAATGGGATCACCATTATCACCGGTAATAGCCAACATCTACATGGAGTGGTTCGAAGCATTCGCCATCGAACAGGCCAAGAAGAAATCCCGCGTCTGGTTGAGATATGTCGACGATGCGTTCATAGTATGGAACCACGGAGATGCAGAATTGGACGCCTTCCTAGAACACCTGAACAACGTGAGGCCCACCTTCAAGTTCACAATGGAAAATTAATCTCAGAGCAGACTGCCGTTTCTCGACGTGGCGGTGAAGAGGACCAGAAATTTATGGAAAACATCAGTCTACAGGAAACCAACTCATACTGGACAATACCTGAATGAGCAATCCAATCACCATCAATCTACGAAGCGAGGAATCGTTAAGTCTCTGATTGATCGGGCAATCAATCTCTGTAACACCAAAGAAAGTCTAGACAAGGAGCTGAGCAACATAAGGAAGGATCTTCAAAAGAATGGATACTCAAAGAAGCTGGTGGATCGAACATTGGATCAAACATTGGCCCGGATGAATCAGAGGAACACTAAGGAGATACTGGAACAGCAAATTCTTACCATCCCCTACGTGAGAGGACTTTCAGAGAGGATCAAGGGGATAAGAGGGAAATACAACGTCAGAGTCTGTTCTCGATCAGGGAACACAGTACGCAGCCAGCTCACAAAAATTCGACCACCGAATAAAAACAGCGACACCAACAACTGCGTTTATCGGATACCATGCGAGTGTGGCAAATCCTACATCGGAGAAACCAAAAGACCATTGGAAGTAAGAATGAGCGAACACAAGAAAAACACTCAACGAGGAGAAACAACGAAATCAGGAATAGCGGGGCATGTTTGGACAAACCATCACAGCATCAAATGGTCTGAAGCCGAGGTCATACAAAAGGAGGAGCACTGGTTCAAGAGGAAATTCAAGGGAGCCGCCTACATCCTCAACAACGACGCATTCAGTCATGCCAGCGTGGGGATCCGAAATGTGTGGAGGCCGCTTATCCAAGGCATGAACCGGCTGCGGCTCGATGAGAGAGAATCTCGCGCAATACATCCATTTCCCGCTGAAGATCGATCGGCACACTTCTAGTAGTAGCACCCGCTTGCCTCCTTGGTAGTAGCACCCTTTTTCCCACCATAGGGAAATCGGAGGGCTTTATAACCAACCACACCTCAAAATATTCTCAGTAATCACCAGAAGACGATTGCGGATACCAGCAATCGAAACGTCGTGAGTAAACTCAACTTGAAACTTGGTTTCAACATTTTTCAAAATATTCCATTCAATTTCTTTATTTACATTTTTTGACTAGTATTTCATATTCGATACCTCAATTTTCTTGTCACAATATTATTTTATTCATTTCGTTATTTGAATAATTTTTTTACTTATATTTCATATTCGAAATCTCGATTTTTTGCAACAACAGTATTTTCTTTGATCAATCAATCCCTAATTTCATCATTGACCAAAAATTTGATTTTGATTTGATTTTTTCTCACTTGATTTGTATTTTGATCTTTCCGTTCCTAGCAACAGGTTTCAATAAAATATAGACAATGGGGTTCCGAACCATTACTATTCATTAGTCTAATGAGCCTTTACCACTGTAACTTCTGCAAAACTGTCATGACTCATGATCGATGTCCATAATAACAGTAGTCAGGCTCATATTGGTTTTGAACTAGCGGTGTCTTGTCAACAGGTCTTCAGCCTTTTTTTCGGAGATTTTTCTTACCATTTCATGGATTCAGTTTGCAGACAATCGAATGAAATCTTGTTCTGTCTCTTGTTTCAGTGAACGTCAGTATATCTAACATGTTATATGCATATGTTATTCCTCAGAATATCCTCAGAGGGAATATTCGATGATTGGCAAATAAATTGTACAATGCTGAAAAAATATATACTTAACATATATACTTCGGAAAATATTCTCAGAAAATTTTATGAGTATTGTGCTAATAACAAACCAATATTCGAAAAGTACGGAAGACAAATGGCTGGTTTTTTGACATGATATGGAATTGAGGGTGTACATGAGTTTCAGCACCTACTCGCAGATTCAGGTAAGTAGTGGAAAATAGGCGATGAAGCAGTTAAGATTATATCAACCTGTCACGCATACTCTACATATGTTTTGTGATACTTGAAAACTGATGAGACTGTATTAGTTCATGGTATTATGAAAAATATGATATCGCTCAGACAATACAGGGTGTTCCAAACTCAATGGCCTATTAGACATTTCTAGACAACAGGACATAGGATTATTTTGAAAATTTGAATTCTTGGGTAATTAGTTCTGTTCTATCGATCTAAAATATTTTCAGCGCTGCGACGTTGCCGCTTATATTAAAAAGTAGCAACAACTTTGATATTTTAAATGGGACACCCTGTATATTTTTGCATTTCTCGCTCAGTTATTGCTTTCCGATTATTTTTGTATAATACTTCTCTATACCTATCTTTAGTGGTTTTCGAGAAATTCATTGATTTCCTTATTTTTTGTGCGAAACGTAGCTTTAATCAAATGCTTATTATTGCGGTATTTGGATTCGAAGACAGCTGAAATTTCGAATGTAGTTTGACAATGCCTTGTATATTAGTTGTGTCTAAAGAAATTTTTTCTTCATTATACAGGGTCGTTCAAAATTTGTGATTTTACCGATACATACAAAAGTGGTGAAAAGTGCATTTTTTCAAATGGAACATCCTGTATATTATCGAAAATTCTGAAAGACAATTGAAGTTCCTTTCAAATGATGTGTCATGTTCCTATACATGAATAGTCAGGTTTCCGAAATAAATACAAGTTTATATAAAAATTGTATTATTTCGACATAATTTTTATTAGGTGGCTATGAAATGTCATGAAACGTGTCATTATGAAAATTCGACAATTAATGCATCAATAATAAAACGTTTGCGCTTTCAATCACGTAAATTTGACTAGAAAAGTATCAAAATGAAAATTGTTTATTCTTCATGGTCAATGTGATCAAATTATAGCAAGAACATGCAAAATGTTCTGTTTCATTTACTTCGTCTCCAGTTATCGGCATCATTTGATTTCTTGGTGCTTCAATATTCCCAAACACAGCATAATTCCGTTCAACTCTTCTGAATTTTCTTCTATTTATATGCGGTAAATTTGGATGAAGTTCATTGAATTTTCTGATGCATGTTCTCGAAACAATTCTTTGGCACTCAAAGTGAATATAAAACAAATTTGAAATATCTACATTTGAATATGCATTATAATCCATTTTCAATACTTTCTTCTGACAGAAACACTATGAAAATCACTGCTTGTCTAACTTTGTTTGTTTGGCCATGAAGAAAAATCAATTTCATCAAAACTTCATTTGAATTGTTTTTGCCTTCCATTTTGATTCTTCTCTTATCAAATTTACGTTAATGACGTTTCATTATTGATTATTTTCATAATGACATGTTCCATAACATTTCATAGCTACCTAATAGAAAATATGTCAAAATAATACAATTTTTATAGAAACTTGCATTTATTTCGGAAACCTGATTATTTAGGTATAGGAACATGACACATCATTTGAAAGGAACTTCAATTGTCTTTCAGAATTTTCGATAATATACAGGATGTTCCTTTGAAAAAATGCACTTTTCACCACTTTTGTATGTGTCGGTGAATTCACAAATTTTGAACGACCCTGTATAATGAAGAAAAAATTTCTTTAGACACAACTAATATACAGGGCATTGTCAAACTATATTCGAAATTTCAGCTGTCTTCGAATCCAAATACCGCAATAATAAGCATTTGATTAAAGCTACGTTTCGCACAAAAAATAAGGAAATCAATGAATTTCTCGAAAACCACTAAAGATAGGTATAGAGAAGTATTATACAAAAATAATCGGAAAGCAATAACTGAGCGAGAAATGCAAAAATATACAGGGTGTCCCATTTAAAATATCAAAGTTGTTGCTACTTTTCAATATAAGCGGCAACGTCGCAGCGCTGAAAATATTTTAGATCGATAGAACAGAACTAATTACCCAAGAATTCAAATTTTCAAAATAATCCTATGTCCTGTTGTCTAGAAATGTCTAATAGGCCATTGAGTTTGGGACACCCTGTATAACAAGAACAATTGAACCTAAATGATCTCGAAGGCGGGGGAGTTGGTGCCAGGCCCATCACCGAGGTACTCGACAATATATCTCGATGAAGGGTTGCTCGTTGGATTCAAGAATCTAGAAACGGCAAAATGTGAAAAGGTTTCAATGGTGCCCGATTTCTAGTTGATCGTTGATGAATTGATTAGAATTACCAGTAATTGACAGACCAAGTCCATATCAGACCAAGAAAAACCATTGAAATACATTTTTGATGTCTTCGATATTATTAGTAGAAACAGCACATAATATCATCCACAAAGGTTTTCAGGAGAGGAAGCTGAAATATTCACTGTAGCGATATTCGAATAGCATTTTCAAAATAATGGCAATACTGGCATTACAGGTCGGAAGTTTCATTTCTATTTGCAATGGCTGCTTATGTTACTTTGAGTTGAAACATTGTAAACATTAATTAATTCAATTTTGCTATAATATCTGTATCACTACTTTCGTCCGGGTTTGAAGGCCGTCGTTTTTTGGAATTTCTTCCTGACGTTTCGCTGGCGCGGGTGGCTAGCTTCTTCAGAGGCTCATACATCTTGAGTTTCACTCCGATGAATGGGTATTACGACTTCGTTAAAGAGTTATTCAATTCTGTCTGTGAAAAAATCGTGGGAAAATACAACATTAAAACGGTTTTCAAACCTACCAAGAAGATACAACAAAGCCTCAGATCGGCTAAGGACAAAAGCGACCCACTGCCAGCAGCAGGAGTTTATCGCATACCGTGCACCTGTGGGAAGGTATACATCGGAACCACCAAAAGAACTATGGGAACTAGGCTGAAAGAGCATAAAAAACTGCAAGGTAGGACAAACTGACAAGTCGGATGTGTCGGTACACGCACTCAGTGAGGGAAACCACAGGATTCTGTTTGAAAACGCGAAACTCACTGCCTCCAACCAAGGACACCATAATTATTTGATACTGGAGGCAACAGAGATCCACAATCACACGGACAATTTCAACAGAAAAGAAGAAGCTGTGAACCTCAACCGATTATGGAATCCCATTTTGAGAAGATCAATATCAACAAATATCATGATGGCAAGTTGTGCGGCAGTTGTTACTAATGATAATTCTCCGAATCCAGATAAAGTAATTGCGGCAATTAATATTAATGAAAATTCTCCGAGTCCAGGAAAAGTGATTAGCACTCACTACCCGAATCATTATAGATATGCTTCACGAAGTCGTAATATCCAGTCATAGGAGTCAAACTCAAGATGTATGAGCCTCTGAAGAAGCTAGCCACTCGCACCAGCAAAACATCAGGAAGAAATTCCAAAAAAGGGACGGCCTTCAAACTCGAATAAAAGTCTGTACTATAATATATCTCTGTGCGATTGTAACGAAGTTGTTTTCCACGGCCTACGACATTGGTGAACAAATCATGTATTTACTTCCTCAGTATGTAATAAACTATATTGACCTATATTCTCCTTGATGAATACCTTACAAGGACTGCAGTTTAGAATAGCCTCATTGCATATTCTGAAGACAAGACATGAGATATTTCCAATCAGTTTTTATGGTCTGACTTTTTATATCCACATTGTAAATTCAACTGAGCACTTCTGAATATTGGCTTTCCAACTGGAACGCAAACAGGTTTTTTGCCATGTCACAGGTGCTGCACGCGTAATCCATGGAAGCCTCGCCGCTCTCCAGTTCTCCTACTACTCCAATGATATACATGCTCGATAAATTCCGTTGTATTTATAGCTTTGGACTTTTGTTCGTTCGTTTATTTAGTATAGTTCTGGCACAATTTGCAATTCAATGTGAAAACGCATAACAACAATTTTCGGATTGTACCAGTTCTGGATTACGATGACAATCGTTTTGAGGCCATGGTTCATGTCGACTGTTTCATCCGGATACAGATAATTGAAATACCGTGATAACCATATGATTTATACAAACAGATTGGTTTTGTAGCGTAATTCCTGATGATTAGGGGGAAATTGAAAGGAAGAAGAATCCATGAAGGATTTAAATAGTCACTCAGCTGATAATTACAAATACATGTCTAATCAACAGGTTGTGAATTTGTCACAAGGGCGACTTGGTTATTTCGGAGCAGGGAAGAAAAAATGGGAAGAAGGAAGCGATAACATAATAGGCACATTTTTCGAAGAATTTTGCTTTCTGAATTCAAAAAGAACGTTATTGTCAAATCATTTAATGCGAATGTATGGAACGAAGTTAAATCACCAAGTAATACACATAAAACACCTCACAATCAAGTTGATTTCTTCAGAAGAATGATTGCCATTCAGTCTATTTGTCACTACTGATATGCTATTACGTCACCTTACTATTTCAAAACTTTGGAAAGCCTATCATGTACAATTTATACCCATTTTTAATCTATATGAAGATAGTGCAACCCTAGATTTTTCTTATCTTTCGTATGACATGTATATGCAAGTATTCAAAGTAAATGCATTTTATTTATAATCGTTCGAAAATGTGCTTATTTAAAAACCACTTTTATTTTGGAAGTTAATATTTTTCAAATTCTGTTTCGAAGTGAAATTTGAAACATTGAATGAATTTGAGACGTAGGAATATACCCGACCAAGTATTTATTCGTACTTCAAGCGATGTAAAAGTACAACAATGGTGTAAGATGATGAAAAGGAATAATGTATCTTCAAAGTTATATTTATATTGTTGTCAGGATCATTTCAACGTATGCATGCTATATTTATATACAGCCAGCTCACTGTAAATGAGTCAGGAGTAAGTTTTGAGTTGCCTATTGAATATTCATTTTATGTTAGTTTTTTATTGTCATATTCATTAGGGCGATTGTGCAAACACATTTCTCTATCCAGAAAACATTTTCTTAGGCCTAAGGCTTCGGTAAACAATAGGCTTTCTCGACATAAACAAAGCACTTTTCGCCTCGGTGAATGATCCACTAAAGAATAATTCCACTCTGAAAATAACTTGGATTTCGAGAAATACAAATGGAAAAATAATAAGTAAGTATCTCGAGAACTGTTTCAGAGCTCTCACCAACTTCAAAATGTTTTTCAGGTTCATAGCAATAAAATGTTTCACTGAGAAAAATAAATTTTCATCATCGAATATTTTTTGGCTTCCTCGAGGCTACTAATTGAAATAAACAAAAAAATGTGAATCTGTATAGTTTTCTTGTCCACCAAATATCCATTTACCGACACTCTCGCCCCATACTAGGGATGGAAGAAAAGGAAAAAATAGAAAATTGAAAAGCTGTTATCTTGATGACTTTGAATTTTTCAGGATCTCGCGACACCAAGAAATATTTTATTGTCTTATAAAGAGCCAGGGTACATCATTCGGGACGTACGAAGGAACTCATGAAACGAATACAGGATATTTATTAGGAGCTTGTCGAATGATATATTTTTATTCCTTCTCGATGAAATCTTGGAAGTGAGAAAAAAGGAAATCTACTGAGTGGAGCGTCAGTATGATAGTTGGAAAATACTATCACGACATTATTCAACGCATTCACATTAAATGTATTATAACCAATGTGCTTCGGAGGATTATTTCCAACACAGCAATTTTGTATGAACACACAATTTTTTGTCGACTGTAGGTTCTCTTACGACGATTACCATATATTTGTAACAGTTCTTGAAAATCACTCCAAAATAGACGTCTAAACGTTGAACAATCCAGAAGAAACCCTACATCAATGGATAAAACTCCGGAGAGACATTCTTGCATGTACGAAGATACGTGAGAACATTCATTACTTCATAACACCTGAAAGGGCAGGATATAATGTCTTCACAGAGAGTGGTGGTTGATATAATCGATCAATAATGAAGGACCGTTGTTCGGTAGGGGAATCTGTAGTCGTCCAAAAAATTGTGAGAGAAGTAGTAATAATATAAGTAAGTAGTATTGACATGTCTATATGACAAGAAGTGGCGAAGAAACAGGAATTCAAAAAATAATAATAAAACGGATTCGCTGTTGAATGAAAAAAAAATATATAAAGAGCTTGATAAAAGTGGCTGGAGATTTTTAAGCAGTGGGAGGT